>OX375796.1:30348638-30948638 GCA_947359425.1 Lagria hirta
GATTGATACAACAACTGTGGATAGCCGGCGTCGGATGGGATGAATCGCCGTCTCAAGAAATTTGTAGTAAATGGTCCCACTACTTACAGCAACTCCATTATCTCAAATCAGTGGCAGTGCCACGATTTCTGTTCAACACAACATCCGTGAAAGATTTTGAGCTACATGCCTTTTGTGATGCTTCTGAGGTGGGATACGCCGCCGTAATCTATGTTCGAACCACAACTTACCCTCACACTGTCACGTTACTCACGGCCAAATCAAAAGTGGCTCCGCTAAAACGGATCTCTGTGCCTCGATTGGAGCTTTGTGCCGCTCATTTATTGAGCAGCCTAGTCACCTTTGTACTCTCAGCTCTAGGAAGTTCCCATCAACCCACCAGAGTCTACGCTTGGACCGACTCTTCGGTGGTTCTATCCTGGCTTCAATCTCCTTCGTATAAATGGAAAACATTTGTTGCAAACAGAGTTACGCAAATTCAAGAGCGTATCTATCCACAGTCGTGGCGACATGTGCCTTCTAAACAAAACCCAGCAGATCCAGCGTCCCGTGGCTTACTTCCAAACGAGCTTCTCCACTGTACTCTATGGTGGGCGGGACCTGAATTTCTTAAGTCATCCGAAAATTGGCCGAACTGGAAGCCAAATGAAGATAAGAAGGTCTTTGAATTAGAAGCCAGACCCTTAGTACTAACAACAGTGGTTAAATCCAATCCCGTATTGGAATTAATCACTAAATTTTCGTCTTTAAAGAAAATCCAGAGTATTACTGCATACTGCCTTCGCTTTACAAAACCATTCTTTTTAGGCCCAGTGACGGAACCAGAATTGTACTCAGCATTGCTTCGCCTTGTTTATCTAGTCCAACAGATAACATTTCACTCCAAAATAATCAAGCTTAAAAGACAGCAACCATAGTCAAAACCCTTAGGACGACTCACGCCCTTTATCGACGACGCTGGTATTGTCCGAGTAGGAGGTCGGTTATGCAACGCTGATTTGCCTTATGACTCAAAACACCCTGCGCTCTTACCTTGTAAGCATCGGCTCACTGAGTTAATAATAGAGGAATATCACAGAAAACATCATCATCCTAGTATCAGCACTACTCTGTATCTGGTACAGCAATCCTTCTGGGTACTACAAAGCAACCAATTGATCTGACTCTTGAGCAAACAATTAACGCTGATGCTGCGAATAAGCTGACGGGAATTTCGCATATAACTAATTCAATCTCAGCTAGGCAACGATGGTGTCGCAGTCATACTATTCGTTCAACTATCATCAGTGAATGAATCTGGACTTAGTAAAGTACAAGACGTGACCGCCGATCTAAAAAATAGTCGAATAAAAAAAAATACTGAGCATCTTCATGGATTCATTGATGGCATTAAGCGTAATATTAATCCCTTCGATGAAAATTTAAATAAACAAGATTTATATAACATTTCTACTGGAGAAGGAGCACCTCAGCATATTGAAAATTTCTTGCTCAATGTTGAAAAAGAAAGTAATACAAAACGAGAAGATTATATTCTCAGTTGTGTAAATGACCCAAACCAATTTGAGAAGGCTATTTTATAGAGTAAAATGTCATACTTTCGTAAATTTGATAAAGAAAAAAAAAGTTACAGTTGCTCGAGGAATCGTGGAGCTGCGAATGCAACGTGATTTATTTGGACAATTACTTCCAATCTCTTTAAAAAAGGAACTTGATTTAGATAAAGTTCTCACGTATCCTTTAACACCGATTCCACTGTCTCTCTTCCACCTTGATGGCACTATGTGTAAAACACAAAAATCCGCATTAATGGCTCTATTAGAAAAATATGAACATTCGGAACCACCATAAAATCCAGATGTTATAGTGTATGACGGGTATTTTATGTTACATCAGATGAAAGATGTACCTGTGAGCTTTGGAAATATTTCAAAAAAAGTACTGCAAATGGTATGTGCAACCACAGCTAAGATAATATACATTGCCTTTGATAGATACGTTTTTCCGTCAATAAAAGATACAGAACACAAGCTACGAGACATGGAGCAGGCAAACTTCCATATCAAAGTGCGAGAAAAAGATTTTTCTCTTGAGCTGAAGAACGTTAATTTTTAGGAAGCACTGGTACAGTTTCTTATTGAAAATTGGAAAGAAGATTATATGTGGCCGTATATAAAGGATAAAACTATTTATGTGAGTGCAGACACTTGTTTTAGATTCACAGTTGATGACTCAAAAGTTATAAAAACTCGTGTTGAAGAATTTTCGTGCCCGGCTCACGATAAAGCAGACACAAAAATGATTTTCACAGGGGGTGATTTTAACCCGGCCTTCTTTCGAAAAGGAAAAAAACGACCTTTTTCAATAATGACTAAGTCGCATGATTTCATCGAGTGTTTCATCCAAATGTCAAAATCATTAGAGGATAGAGACAATATTTTTGAGAAAATACAAGAGTTTGTTTGCCATATGTATAGATTTAATCGTCTGAAAAAGGTCAATGAAGCACGAATAGCGTTGTTTGAAAAAACATATAAATTCTTGGATACTGAGACATTCAAGTTACCAAAAAAAGGTATATCAGAGGTATATCAGAGCTATATCAGCAATTTTCAAGAGCATGTTACATAGCTCAAATTCGGTCAAATGCACACCTGAAGGTTCCAACTTCTGATGATCCGGAAGACTATGGTTGGGAAGAAACTGACAATAAATATGATTTCACCTGGTTCTTTGGAAGTCAGTTACCAACATCGATTGATGAAATAACTATCGAGCCCGAAAAAGGTACTATTTTATTATCATATTAATAATATTATGCTAAAATATGCATTCTAATTTTTTTTTGTACAGATGATGACGATGACAATATTACCGCAGACAACTCTGGCAGCGACAATAAATCAGAGGAAGATGGTTGTGACTCAAGCCATAGCAAAAATGAAAATGATTAAATAACATTGTCATTGTTATTGTAATTTTTCAAAATTTTTTTATAATAAATATTTTCTATCAAGTAACTGGTTAATTTATACTAAGCAGATAGATTATTTAAATATTGTAATAGAACTAAAATTTTTTGAATATACACGTATAAGTTTAAAAAATATTGATAAGGAATATTTGTTTCACCTCAACACTCATATTGGAGTGCTATGCCGAATAATTAAAGAGATGTCATTTCCTCCCACATGAAAATTTGTGAGCTGATTTTAAATATATTTATGTGATAAATAAAAAAAATCAGCTAACAGTAAGTCGAGGGAAACCTAGTCAGCTGATGCATTTAAATAGTCAGTAAAGGCATAGATATTTATCGATAGTTACATATAAGCTATCATCACGTAAATTTTTATTTGAGAGGATATCCCTGAAAGTGAAGATTTCTTTTTCCATGATCAAGACATCAGCTGACGTACAATACACTGTGTTATAGCTAGCTGATATTTTTTTTTTGTTGAGACATTGGGTCAGCTATAATTTGATAAATTTTTAGCCAAGAGGAAATGAGTGAATGTAATTTTTTTTTCTTCGAGCGTGGGCGGTTACAACTGTTCATCCCCCCCACCGAGCCTCAGCTGACGTTCACGAGACTTTATGGTTGAGAGGAACTTGGTCATATAAATCTGTTACTGGCTCTCGGACTATTATAGATCCAGTTTTTAAACGAATTGTCGGAACTTAATAATTTTCGGATCCGCGAAATACACTAAGATTAAAATATATCACGCGGGTAGAATTACATGGATTTGACGATGCGAGTACTAAAGCTCTAGGAGCGATAATTTATGTTAAATCTATAAACAATTTAGGAAATAGTTAGAAAAGTTACACTACCGCGGCTAGAACTAAACGCTAGTGTTTTATTATCCAAATTAATGAAAAAAGTATAAAGCATTTTAAATCTTAAAATTGACGCTACGTATTTTTGGACAGACTCTACAATAGTTTTGTGTTGGTTAGCCGAATCGACAGATAGATGAGTACAATATATAGCAAACCGAGTAAACGAAATACAAGAAACTAGTAACGTTTTGGACTGGAATCATGTCAAATCCGAAGATAATCCCGCAGACATCATTTCGCGCGGTATGTTACCAAGTCGTTTAAAAACGTCTGCTCTTTGATGGTCAGGTCCGTCTTGGCTGCAAGATAACAGTGATAAATGGCCTCCGAGGTGGCAAAATTCAAATAACAATTTTTCTTTAGAAAGAAAGTTAAAGGTCATTTGTTTAGTAAAGTCCAACACGAAACTACCGGTTTTAAATAAAATTTCGTGTTTCCAAAAATTAAAGCGGATTATTGCCTACTGTTTCAGATTCATAGACAATTTAAAAAAAACAAATAAAAATAAAAAGCACATAATTTCGTTAGAAGAAAAAAGACGCGCACAACTAACTATAATTGAACTCGTGCAAAACAGCGAATTTGCTAACGAATATCAGTGCATAAAGAGCAATAAAATGATTCGCCACAATAAAATCGCCAAGCTAGATCCAGTTATTGACGATAACGGACTAATAAGGGTCGGGGGAAGTTTAAAGCACGCGCCCATAACATTTGACAACAAACATCCATTATTATTACCAGAAAAACACAACGTGACAAAATTAATAATTAAGGACATTCACGAATCCGAATTACACGCCGGCAGCTTTAGCTAGGGTTAGGCAACTATTTTGGCAAATATCAGGGCGAAAAATAATTCTTGCATAAAATGCGCTCGCAGCAATCCAAAACCATGTCAACAAAAAATGAGAAATCTACCTAAAGAAAGACTGCAACCAATGCGTCCCTTCTTAGTTTCTGGAGTAGACTATTCGGGACACTATTTAATAAAAACATCAAAATTACGCAATTCTCGCAAAGTTAAAGTTTGTATCGCTCTTTTCGTTTGTTTTTCGACTAAACCTATTCATTTAGAGTTAGTAAGAGATTTAACGACGCAGCGATTTAGCGATTCACTTCACACAGAGGACAAGTCAAAGAACTGTTTTCTGAAAACGGGTCAAATTTTATAGGTGCAGCGCGTTATTTTCTCCGGTCAAAAGATTTTCAAAATACAATCGCGTCTCATTTCAATGAAATTACTAAATTTAAATTTATCCCGGCAAAATCGCCAAGTTTTAGAGAACCTTGGGAAAGATTAATACAAAAGCGTTAAGCGGCGGCTTCACAAAGTTCTAGGAGACGCATGTCTTACATATGAAGAATTTTACACGGTACTTGTTCGCGTTGAGGCTTGTATAAATTCCCGACCTCTCATCCCACTATCAAACGATCCCAATGACCTAGAAGTTTTGAGTCCGGGGCACTTTTTAATCGAGTCATTATTAACCGCGCCACTTGAAGATGAAATTGGTCAAGAAAAAATTAATCGTCTTTCAAGATGGCAAAGAGTTCAACAAATCCAAGACCACTTTTGGAAAAGATGGCATAAGGAATACCTATCTCAACTACACGCACGTCCAAAAGGGCAGCAGAAAATCTACGCCAACATAACTGTGGGGTCACTGGTAGTGTTAATAGAAGAAAATGTATCTCCTTTACAATGGCGTTTAGGGCGAGTTTAAACCTTTATTTTATACAAATTTTTTCACGATCTTTAAAAGATTTTTTTGAAATTAAATTTAAAATTAAAAGAATTATAATAAAAAAAATATGTAATTTTTTTTTCTCTTTCTCACTTCTCTTTAAGTGTTTATTTCTGTAATTAGATTATTAAGTTTTATTTAAGTATTCTTTCTGTAATTGTGTTTTGTTTGTGTTAAGGCATATGTGTTAAAACATGTATAATTTCAAGGGGGGCGGCAATGTTGCGGATATTTCATCCACAACTGCGCTCATACCATAGATCTATGGTTGCTCCGTTCATATCAAAAATCTATGGTAGTGGTCACTTTGTGGAAACGTGACTCACGTTCTACCCTTCAAGCCGACAACACCTCACAGCTTCAGTCTCAGTCTTCACCATCTGAACTTGAACCAATAAATTAGCATAAGTTAAAATTAATTTTCATTTTTACGCATCGAGATCCTTCGAGAAAACAATTAGCGTTATTTAACAACGAGCGTAAATAGCGCCAGCACATTTGATAAGGTTCGGCACAATGGACTGAATCAAAAATTAATTACTCTACAAATCAATTTATCATTCATTTTCCTAATCCACAGCTTCCTTAAAAACCGTCATCATCAAGTAAAATTCCAGAATTTTCTATCCCATTCCTTTTCCTCTCAAGCAAGAGTGCCGCAGAGCTCAGCACTCTCTCCTCTTTTATATCTTATACCAGCTGACCCGGCGAACATCGTACCGCCTAACAGTCAATGAATGTCGTGTTACTTTCGAGCTGAACTAATTTAGGCTTTGATAAACGTAAAACAATGATACAAAATAATATATTTATATAGATAGAAACAAAAAAGTATTTTATTTTGATGAATGATGATGAAAACATACATACAGAATGAGAATAAAAATAAAAAAAAATAATAATTAAGTACTTCAAACTCATGTCAGAAAAAAATGATTGAAAACTATGTTGTGCAGATAGGGGAAAAAAAAATAAAACTCGAATTAATTCATTAATAGGATTTTCATTCAAGCACTTTGTGGTAAACGACATTCTTTGTTTTTTGGTCAGGCGCAAGAACAAATAAAGCGGATGGTTTGCCGACACGTGAGCATGCCACGTACAATTGACCATGAGAAAAACATGCATTTTCTAGATTGAGGCCACAAATAGTCAAGGATTGGCCCTGTGATGTGTTGATCGTCATGGCGAAGGCAAGACGAATCGGGAATTAAATTCGTTTAAACTCAAAGAGCATATCCGTTGGGATCATCGGAATCCTTGGAATAAGAACTTCCTCATCTTTAAATTTTACTTTAAGTATCGACGCGTGCAATTTCTCGTTCTCCATCAGATGATTGACTCGCGATATTCCGTTGCCTAATTGCATTACGGCTTCGCTGGGAAAGATTAGATCTTCTAGGACGCGGCATTGTTATTAAAATGTGCATTCGCATAAGACCACCAAATATAATAACTGTGCCTGAACTTTCGAGACATAGACCATAGCTCAAAGAGTATATAACCACTACGTATGAATAGCTTATCAAGAAAAATCATAGACAATCTATAAAAAGACATTTACACTTTTGTTAACCTGTAGATTTTTTTTTTCTTAATCTTATAACCTTTACCAACTGATTTTTTATTCCCTAAATTCCGTTCCTTTCCGATGATTTTATGTTTTTACTGTAGAATAAATCTTAGGTATTATTTTCGGGAATTAAAAACAAATATAACAGTACCTGAACTTTGTAGGCATTTTACAAAAAATAAATTTCTGAACGCACACATGATGTCTTCAGAAAAAAATAAAGTTGTGGCTTAAAAGTCTCAGCAACCAGGCCATAAGCTCAAAAAAAAATAGTTGTTACACTATTTGACAGGATTGGACAACAAATGTTTGACATGTAATAAACAAATCAGCATCTATTGAAATGATTAAGTATTCATTACACATATCGAGTTTTCATTGTTTTTAAGATGTATTCTGCTATTCGGGACGGAAACAAATCCAACAAATCAAAAACCATGGCAATCAGTCCAGCCGTTCTCGAGTTATAAGTGTTGTAACAAACACGACTTTCTTTTATATATATAGATACTGCCGCGATATTCCTGTTCCAGATTCCATAAAGACCAAAACCAGGCTGTTTGCAAACGATACAGCGTTATGAACAAGTCAACAAAATCCTAGAAGAGCCGAAAAAATTATTCAACAAAGTCTGGACCACATAACATCATGGAGCAACAAATGACGCATCAGCATCCATCCAACCAAACCCCAATTCCTAAGAATAACCCATCCCAACTCACTAAACCTCAAAAAATTCAATATAAACCTTCAAATAAACAACTCCATTATTCCCAGAGTCGACGAGGTAACATATCTCGGCATTACCTTTAATAAACATGGTTCCCTATCCTCTGACCTAGAAAACAGTCTTAAAAAAGTGAGAAATAGGTCAAACCTCCTAAAAATAATTGACGGTCCATTTCAAAAGTGCCATCCTCAAACTCTACTTCATGCCTACAAAACCTTCATAAGACGCATAATAGATTATAGAGCTTGTCTCTATACCTCATTAATTAAACACCAAACAATTAACAAGAATAACCACATGCAAACGCCGAATCCTCAGACAAACCCACCACTTGCACTACAAATTCCCTTCTAATCAAATCCATAATAAAACAAAAATGACCCAGTCAACCACCTAGTCATTCAAGTGGACCAGCTAAATAGGTATATTTCACCGGAAATATACCAAAGGTTAGTGGTTTATTAATTCTTTTAGCACATTCAGTGCATGAATCAATTATTATAATTAATTAAATTTCAAATTATTTTCTGTAAATTACAGGATTAATTTACTGCCCAAAATTTAATAAATCTATTGGCTTAGTAGTAAGCAGAGTTTTTATAGCCACTGTCAGCTTTTCTGACAGTGGTTTATTTTTAATTTTTCAATTAAAATTTCAGTACTAATTAAATTAAGCTTAAAACTTCCTTCTACGCAATCAATTAAGCAACATTAGTATGGCTAGTGGAGCTTTTACTGTGGAGGACCTCCACAAAAGAGTGACCCCTTTAGAGGAAAAACTTAGCTCCAGTTTAGCGCTAATAAGTGCTCTCCAGATTAGGAATTCTAATCATGAAAAAGAATTGGCAAAGAGCCAAAGTCAAGCGGACAGCCACTCCTTGCCATTAGAGAGTGATTCCGACGAGAAATCTATTCTCACGGCAAATGAGGAAACCATGGAGTTTTCTGATGAAGACTCCTTATCTACAATAGGGACGGAGTCCCTATCAGGTTCTAATAAAGCCGCCAAAAAAGGCGCAAAAGAAAAGTTTACTCTTGCTGGCTCGAGGAAGTCGAAGCAGGGGAGACTGAGAAATTTTAGAAAAACCACTCCCTCAAATAAAAAATTTAATTTAGATTTTCCTGAATTAAAATCACCTCTCAAAGGAAAATCACCTAAAGAAGGTGGAAAAACAGCCAAAGGCACTCTCTGCTTCATAGAGAGTAGCCATTAAATCCACCAAAGAAGTGGTACAATCCAAAGAGGATGCAAAAGCACCCCAGCAATTGAAGGTGGAAAAAATCTCCACCAATTATCATCAGAGCTCCCGAGAAATAGACGGCCATTTCAAGAGCCCTAAAGGAGAAAAGGGTCACTACTCTAAGTGCACGTATGTGCCCAGATAGAGTTAGAGTACAACTCCAAACTTCAGAGGATTTCAGGACCTCAATTTCGTTTCTGAAAGCAAACAAAATGTGTTACCACATATTTTTGTGCCGAGTATTTTAAAGCTCCGAGTCAAGTAAGAGATTTTACTGATGTGTTTTGTATTAAATTTTACCGGAAATCGTATAAAAAGACGAAATTTACAAATTTTAGAAATGTTTTTTTTACAAATTCCACAAAAATCAAGTTTGACAATTTTGTTGACAACTACAGTTACAAAGTAAAAAACATCGAAAAAATTTCATCAATTTTTGTGCGTGTGTTGAGAAAACAGTGGATATAGCAAGAAAAATACAATCAGGGCCAGCAAAAAAACACAACTACTAGTATGGGCAATAATCCCTCTTCAAGTAATGATTTATCAAAAACTTGCTACGATCACGCCGGCAATGAGATTTCGACTGGGACTTTTGTTGAAAATTTGAAGCTCGGTCATAAATCACCATCGAGAATCAATATTTCAAACATAAACAGCTCTACAAATCACATCAGTCATAAATCAACATCGAGAATCAATATTTCAAACATAACCAACTCTACAATTCACATTAATTTTTCTTATTAATAGTTTTGAATAAATTGCTATTTTTCAAAGTATCATTTTTTGCGCTTTATAAAGTCTTACAAGACTACTTTACGGTACTAGTCCGGAAAATTATATTTTCCTGCGCGTAAATAAGCAGGAAAATGTTGTTTCCAAGACGATTTCCGGAAAATAATATTTAAAAAATTAAAATTTTTTCTTCTTTTTAAATAATTTTTCAAATTTGAATTTTTTCAAATAGTTCTTGAATTATTGGCGTTTTCGCCAATAATTCAAAAAAGTTCTGAGCCGCTACCACACAAATACTTCAAAAACTGGAATAAGACTTCAACAAGTATGGAAACCGATATCATTGCGGAAGGCTTCTGTAAAAGTGAGGAATTACATGATCTTCGTTACAGATATTTAGTAGGTGACGGCGACAGCAGTGTAACAAAAAATTTAATGGAGATAAGACCTTACAACGGTAGATCCGTTCAAAAAATTGAGTGCAGAAATCATCTGTTAAGAAATATGTGTAACAAACTGCGTGAACTTTGTAAAAAAACTGTAAGTTCAAAACGGAGAAAAGTGCCTTTGCAGGAGCGAAATGTGCTCAACAACTCTATCAAAAGATTGCGATATGGTATCACATCGGCCGTAAAATATGTAATAACTGACTGTCCTTCTCTAAGTCACGCTGAAAAAGTTCGTCATTTACGAAGTGATATATTAAATGATCCATATGATGTTTTCGGGCAGCATAAAAATTGTCGCAAATACTTTTGCAAAGAACGAACTATATCAAACCAAACAGATTATGTCCGTTTAATGAAGGAGTCGGGATTATTTTATGATCTTTTATCGGTAATCCAAAGAATAGTGAACAATGCTGAAAGCCTCGTTCTAAATATGACGAATAATGCCGCAGAATTGTACAACGCCATTTTGGCAAAGTATATTGGTGGTAAAAGGTTGAATTTTACCATGAGAAACAGTTACCAAATACGATGTGAAGCTGCGGTCGTTTCGTATAATTCTGGACCTGGTGAATTGGCAAGACATCTGTACCATAAAATGAGCAACTCTTCTCCTCCTACTTATGTGAAAAAAATTATTACTGCCCGAAGAAAACAAAGGCATTGGATTCAAAGCAGAAAACGGCTATTTCCACATCTATATAAGAAAAAAAATGCAGAAATTGCGCCCCCTGATGAAGATTATGGGTCTACTGAGCAACTTATGACACTAGAAGAATATAGTAGAGCAAAGGAACTTTTTCTTTTGCAGCTGGCAAAAACAAAAGAGGAAATATCTCACGACATGTGTATGTTATACATTACTAAATCTAAATCCTAACTACAACTCACTTTACATTTTTTTTTGTCAGGTGTAAAAGGAATTCTTTTATGGCGAGAAGAGCGTCGTAAAAGGCTGAGTGCATCTTATTTTGGCAATATATGCAGAATAAGAAAAACAACCCATTGTGAAAGCTATTTTATATTCACAATTCCAGGGAAGTTTGGCAACAAAATGGGGAAATGACCACGAAAAAATAGTCATCAATACCCACATGGAGACCAGGACAGCTATTAGTGATGAATGTGGATTATTTATCGATGAAGAATATTCGTTTTTAGCAGCAACTCCTGACGGACTCATTGGTAATGACGGAATTATAGAAGTAAAATGCCCCTACAAAACTGCCTCTTGTACACCATTAGAAGCCGTCAACAAAAAATTAATTACGTTTTTAACCGTTAACGACAACACAATCAAGCTCAAAAAAACGCATCCATATTTTTATCAAATACAGGCACAGTTGCATGTGACAAAAAGACACTTTTGCATTTTTATTGTATGGACCCCTTTTGGCATCGAAAGAGAAAGAGTAAGTTTTCATTCCACAGTTTTTGGACTATAAAATTTTTCTTGTTATTTTGTTTTAGATTTTAAGAGATACCTAGTTTTGGAAAAAAAATATGGAGCAATCATTAATAGATTTTTACCACAATTGTTTATTGCCGGAGTTAGTTGACCCCCAGTATCCACTCAAACCCATTAAAGACCTCAGAAATAAATAACCTTCTCCTTATTTTATTTGATTTTATTTTGTTATTTTTTTTTTCTTTTTTTCCGTGTTTTAAAAACTTTTAAACTAACTTTACATTTTAAACTATCATTTTATATGAATTTCATCTTTTTCTCACTTCTTCTCCTCCTTCATTTTTTTTTATGCTTTTTTTTTGTTTTTTTAAATTCCTTGTTTTTCTGTCTTGTTCTGTCTATTTCTTTCTTTTTAATTAAAAACTTTTAAATTAACTTTAAATTTTAAACTAACATATTATATGAATTTCTTCGTCTTCTCTCTTCCTCTCCTCCTTCATTTCTTTTTTTTATTTTCTTAACTTCCTTGTTTTTCTGTCTTGTTCTGTCTCTTTCTTTTATTTAATTATAAACCTTTAAACTAACTTTACATTTTAAACTACCATTTTATAATATTTTATATGAATTTCTTCTTCTTCTTCAGACTTCCTCTTCTGCTTCATTTCCTTTTTATGCTTTTCTTTTTTATTTTTTCAATTTTCTTGTTTTTTTGTCTTGCTCTGTCTATTTCATTTTCTTTTAATTAAAAACTTTTAAACTAACTTTAAATTTTAAACTAACATTTTATTATATTTTATATAAATTTCATCTTCTTTTTTCTTCCTCTCCTCCTTCATTTCTTTTTTCTTGTCTTTTTTTCTTAGCTCCCTTGCTTTTCTGTCTTGTTCTGTCTCTTTTTTTTTATTAAAAACCTTTAAACTAACTTTACATTTTAAACTAACATTTTATAATATTTTATTTAAATTTTTTCGTCTTCTCCCTTCTTCTTCTCTTTTGTTTCTTTTTTCTTGTTTTTTTTTTGTCATTTTCTAAACTCACTTGTTTCTCTCTCTTTTTTTTTTTTTCAATTAAAAACTTTAAATTTTCAACAAAAATTTTATAATATTTTATATAAAATTCAGCTTCTTTTCTCTTCCTTTCTTCCTTCATTTCTCTGTTCTTTTTTTGTTTTTTTTTTTATTAATTCTCCTTTTTCTCCTTAATTTTTTTTTTTAAGTTTAGTTGTTTTTTTTCCATTTTTTTTAAAATTTTTTTTTCCTGTTTTTTTTTTTTTTTGTTTTAATTTTTATTCGTTTATTTTTTTATGTTTTTTGTTACAAATTGTTAAAGAATATGTGCAATGTTCTGCATTTGGATTAGTTGGTAGTGTTTGTTTGTTTCTGTCACTAAGGTGACATTTGGAGTGTCCTCTCTAGTAATTTATTCTATGACACAAGTGTGTGACGTTTAGGTTAAGAATCCTTTTAGTTACGTTAAAATTAATAAAAGCACAGCTTGATTAACCAAACGAACTTGTCCTTTTATTTAAAATAACTTCAGGTTATGGGCCCAGACACATAATCCTGTATTAGTTAGTTAAATCAAGAAAGGTTTGGTGTTAGTAGTTACTCATCAGAAAAAGAAAGTGAGGTTGGGTTTTACGGAAAGCACGTGGTGTATTCCCAACTAAGGATAACTTGTTCTGGATCGTAGACAAGGTTGGAAAATGGAGAGTAACATTAATATGAACGTGATCAAGCTGGAAGGTTCCAGAAATTGGAATATCTGGAAATTTCAGACTATGGTGCTGTTTAGAGGTCAAGGGTTGCTGGACGTTGTAGAGGGCAAATGTGTTAAGCCCGTAGATCTAGATGAAATAACCAAATGGGAAGCTAAAGATGCCAAGGCGCAGACTTTGTTGGTAACACGGATGATGGAAGAGGTCATGTTACACATCATCACATGTACGGACTTCTGCTGAAATGTGGCGGAAACTTCAAAGCGTGTATGAACAGAAGTCTGAAACTAGTATACACATTATACAACAACGTTTTTTCCAGTACAAATATGAAAAGGGCATTGATATGTCAGTTTTCTTGTCTAAAATCCAAGAGATGAGAAACTTGTTGAAACAGATGGGCGAAGAGATATCTGATAAGTTTGTTATAACAAAGGTATTAATGTCATTGCCTGACGAATATAAGCATTTTGTGTCAGCGTGGGAGTCTGCACCTGACGATAAACAAACTATTGACAACTTGGTTGCTAGATTATTAATTGAAGAAGAAAGGGTCCAAGACAAGATGGAAAAGTCGCATCAATCTTCATCTTCTGCGTTCGTTGTAAAAAATACAAGACAAATGAAGTGCTTCAAGTGTGGCAAAAATGGGCATTTTCAAAGTGATTGCAGACAAAATAAAAATGGCAGTGAAGAAAACGTAAATAATAAAAATTGCTTTTATTGTGGAAAGTTTGGACATTTCAAGGCGCAGTGTAGGTTTCGTACACAAAAATTTACTAAGACTGAGAACAAAACGAAGAAAAATGCATTAGTAGTGTCTAGTTCGTCACATGAACTGCATAAATCAAAGTGGTTAGTAGACTCAGGCGCTAGTGAACATATGTGTAGAAATCGTGCCTTGTTTAGATCATTCACTCGTATCACAGAAGAATCTGTGGTTGTCGGTAATGGTGAGACAATTAGTGTCCTCGGCTGTGGACAGGTGATGGTGCAAGTGTCGAACGGATCTGAATGGATTAATACGGTCATAGACAATGTTCTGTACGTTCCGAAACTAAATAATAATCTGTTTTCAGTGATTCGCGCCATAGATAAAGGTTATGTGATGACGACAGATGCCAGGTCATGCAAATTCTACAAAGATAACCAAGTTAGGGTGATGGCGGAAAGAATTGGCAATTCTTATTATTTGGAATTGCGGTATAAGAATAATTACGAAAAGGCAAGCTCTTCAACACTAGTGAAGAATGACCTAAATGTGTGGCACAGAAAACTCGCGCATCAAAACTTTACTTACGTAAAAGATATTTTGCAAAAACATAATGTTGTTGTTAAACAAACCACTAAACCTGAGTGCGAGAGTTGTTTAGCTGGGAAGATACATCGATTACCGTTTAGTAAAAGTGAGAACGCAAGTACAAGGACTTGCGAGTTGATTCATGCGGATACTTGTGGACCAATGGAAGAAACATCTATTGGAGGAGCGAGGTATTTTGTTATACTGAAGGATGACTATTCGAATTACAGAAATGTATACTTTGTTAAAACCAAAAATGAGATCAAAAACTGTATTGAGAACTTTATAAATAAGGCCGAAAACACAACAGGAAACAAAGTGAAAATGTTAAGAAGTGACAATGGTTTAGAATTTATAAACAAAGAAGTGAAAGTGATGTATTCAAAACGTGGAATAACACATCAAACAACTGTACCCTATACGCCGGAACAGAACGGAAAGGCTGAGAGAGAAAATAGAACATTGGTGGAAGCAGCAAGAACAATGTTACATGAAGAAAACTTTCCAAAGAAACTGTGGGCAGAAGCAATAAATACGGCAGTATTTGTCTTGAATAGAACTGGGAAAAGTCATGAAAATGGAAGGTCACCATTTGAAGTATGGACAAACAAAAAGTTTGACATTCACCAGTTGAAAGTCTTCGGCACGGAAGTGTATGCTCACATTCCGAAAGAACGAAGAAGGAAATGGGACAAGAAAGGTGAAAAGGGTTTGATGGTGGGTTATGAAGAAAATGTGAAGGGGTATAGAATTTATTTTCCAGAAACAAACACAGTGGAGATAAAGAGAGATGTTGTATTTCTAAATCAAGATGATAAGAAAGAAAAACTTCAAGTGAAGGAAAGCAAAGAAAACGAAATTATAACATCAATAAACGTAGAAGAACCAGTGGTAGATAGTAATCTTGAGACAGAAATTCACCCTGTGAATGAACTTATTACTAACGAAGATGAGACAATGGAGGAAACCCATACAAGTAGTGCTGAAAAAGATGGATCAGACAATGACTGTGACAATGAGTACTTACCATGCAGTGACGACGAACATCTATTGGATGAAAGTGATTTACCCAGAGATGGAAGAAGCAAGCGGCTAAGAAAACAAACATCTTTCTATAAATGCAATAATGTGCAGTTAGGTGTCAGTGAGTGTGAACCAACTACATACAGTGAGGCTATGAACAGAAGTGACGCAAGCAAGTGGAGTGAAGCCATTGCTAGGGAACTACAGACTCTTGAAGATAATGACACTTGGGAATTTTGTGATATACCAGTAAATAGAAAAATAGTTAGCAGTAAGTGGGTATTTAAGATAAAAAATGTAAAAAATGTGTTACAGTATAAAGCTAGGCTTGTTGCCCGAGGGTTTGAACAACAAGAATCATTTGATTTGTGTGATATTTATGCGCCAGTAGCGAAGTTGCCTACATTTAGACTATTTGTAGCAGTAGCAACAAAATTAAATGTGCCTATTTATCAAATGGACGTTACGGGGGCTTTTTTAAATGGGGAGATCAAAGAAGAAGTGTATGTTAGTTTACCTAAAAGAGCTTATTTAGGAAATAATAATATAGTTAAATTAAAGAAATCTTTATATGGATTAAAAAATTCTCCAAAGTGTTGGAATCAAAAATTTAATACAGTAATTACAAAAACAGGTTTTGCGAGATCAAAGAGTGACTCATGTTTGTATACAAAGTATAATGGCACAGATAAATTTTTTGTATTAATTTATGTAGATGACGTGTTAATTTTTGGTACAAACAAACAGGAGATTATAAAACTAAAAGGTGTATTAAATAAGGAATTTAAAATGAAGGATTTAGGGTTAATTTCAGATTTTCTAGGAATAAATGTTAAGCAAAATTTGCAAAAAGGTACAACTGTATTATCACAAAGAAATTATTTGGAAAATGTATTAAAAAGATTTAACATGGAAAATTGTAAGCCAATGATGACTCCTATGGATAAAAATTTTAACAGTAAGATATTTGATTCTAATGTAGGATGTGATAAAAAGTTTGAAAAAACTTGTAGGGAAATAATTGGCTGTCTTATGTATGCGGTTTTAAGCACTAGGCCTGATCTTTGTTTTGCCATTTCTATGTTAAGTAGATTTCAGAATACGGCCAATAAGGAATTACTAAGTGCGCTCAAAAGAGTATTGCGTTATGTAAAGTATACTATTGATTATGACTTAGTATATAAATGTAATGATACAATGTTGCAAGGGTTTTGTGATGCTGATTGGGCAGGCGACCTAAGAGACCGAAAGTCTACTTCAGGGTATTTGTTTACTTTTGCAAATTGCTTAATAGTTTGGTGCTCAAAGAAGCAATCATCTGTAAGTCTGTCTTCAACAGAGGCTGAGTATGTTTCAATGAGTATGGCTGCTAGTGAAGCGTGTTGGATAGTTAAGCTGTTACAAGATTTTGGGTTTGAAAATATTTGTCCAGTAAATATGTTTTGTGACAATCAGTCAGCAATATTGAACGCAAGCACAGAATCTGTAAAACGCTTGAAACATGTGGATATAAGATACCACTTTGTTAAAGATTTAATTGAAAACAATGAAATTTCCCTTAAGTACATATGCTCTTCGAAACAACCAGCAGACCTGTTAACAAAATTTCTTGGCAAAGAATCAATTGTGAAGATTCTGAAAGAGTGCGGTGTAGGTAATGTAATGATAAAATAAAACTACTAGGTTGTAGATATGTTTTTTGGTACTAGAATACTTTGTTTATTTTTGTTAAGTTTTGTTCAAATGTATAACATTGAGAGAGGGTGTTAAAGAATATGTGCAATGTTCTGCATTTGGATTAGTTGGTAGTGTTTGTTTGTTTCTGTCACTAAGGTGACATTTGGAGTGTCCTCTCTAGTAATTTATTCTATGACACAAGTGTGTGACGTTTAGGTTAAGAATCCTTTTAGTTACGTTAAAATTAATAAAAGCACAGCTTGATTAACCAAACGAACTTGTCCTTTTATTTAAAATAACTTCACAAATAAATTGTAGATTTTTTTTAAAGCAGTCTAAGAAATTATATTAAACGCTTATTTTATTTATATTTGTTTTCTTTCTATGTTGTCCGACATTTATTTTATTTTTATTCATAATTCATCAATAGAATATTTCTAGTTTATTAATTTCATTTTAACAAACTATCTTTTTTTTTTTGTTTTTTTTTTAATTACATAGTTTTAACTTTAATTTTGCATCCAAGCCACCAAAGTACTTGTGTCAAATAATAACATTATTTTGTAAATGTTATGAGTTAATCCGCTGATCGCTGATTTGGCGCCCACAAGAACTGTAAAAAGACCGAAATATGAAGAACGGGTATCCCGAAAATCGTAATAGGTATTCTATCATTCGTCGAGAGAAATACGATGTTCTCCCCTCCGTAATTATTTTTATTCTTGTGCTACGCCACATCATACATAGACTCTGATCTCTTCGATCGAACTTTGTGCGCTCTCTCGCCGTTGAAAAGCCCATCTCGTACATTACCCCCTTAAGTGGAAAGACAATAGTGTTGTTACATTGTCTAACGAGTTTAGAGTTGCTCCTATAAAAAAAAGCACTGCGTTACTCAGCCAAAGACGAGGCTAAAGTAGAGATTATACAACCCAATGTTGTGCACCAGTATAATGAATACATGGGAGGCGTCGACCTACTGGTGGCCTACCACCGACTCGTGTGAGATTTCTCACTGATGAGTTTTGTCACAAAAATGACGTCATTTTAGTGAGAAGCGCTAAAACCCTACCATTGTCGATGTGACTTTTCTCATCGATGACAAAACTCGAACGAAAACGCGTGAGTTTTCTCAAGCGCTTTATTATGAGTGAGATTTCACATTTCACCCAAAATGTGACAGTTGACATCGTTTTTTTTAGGTTAAGCTTGTGGCTTGTGGCTTGTGCTCTGGGCCTGAGCTTGTGGTGTGGTTGCAAGTGAACTGTGAATCACATTTTTTGTTAGTTTGCTAGTGGCAAAGTGGCATAGTTCTAGTGGTCTGACAAACAAACTTGTGCATAAAATGGACGATTTAATGATGCTTAATTTAATTGATGATTTGGAAGAAGAAGTAGATGTACCATTGAGGCGAGCTGCTGGAGATCCTTTGCGGGAATTGCCAGAAAGGCAATTTGTCAAGCTTTTTCGGGTGACCAAAGATTTATTTAATTTTATTGTTACTCTTGTGGAACCTTATATGCATCCTAAAAGAAGACCCAGTGATTTATCTATCCATACTCGAGTAATTATTCTAATAGGTTTTTTCCTCTATTATTTTACTGGATTTCAAATTTAGGTGTTAGCAGCACTCCGCTTCTTTGCTGCGGGCAGCTATCAAGCTGACGTGGGATACAATTGCTTTGTAGGCATTTCTCAACAAAGTGTAAGTAACGCACTTCATGAAGTGACGGAGGCCTTGAACCTGCCCCATGACTCTTTTATTTGGGATAATAGCCTAGTGCAGGAGTTGTTGAGACAAATGCATAGAGAAGGGCATCGGGATTTTTACTTAATTGGTATACAAATACTTATATGTTTAGTATAACTTAGTTTAACAATTCTTGTCTTGCTGGTGATTCTAGATATCCTCTCCGGCCATGGCTGTTTACTCCAGTTAGACCTGAACCGCCGCAAGATACTCCAGAGTATAGGTATAATAAAGCAATAAAACAAATAAGGAGTCTCATTGAACGATGTAATGGACTTTTGAAAGCACGATTCCGGTGCTGCCTTAAACATCGTGTACTTCATTATACCCCAGAAATGGTTGGAAAAATTGTAAACGCCTGTGTTGTGCTGCACAATTTGTGTGTCGATCACAACATTCCACCACCCGAAGGCGAAGAAGAGGTTGACGCGGTAGAGGGTAATAATCTATTACAATGAAGTTATCGTTATATATCATTTAACATTTTTAGGTATTATGAGAGGAAATGAAGATGTTGGAGGCTTTGCTGGAGCAAATCCTGAATTAGAAGCTAGGCGTCAAAATAGGGCAAGGTTAATTAGAGCGAGATTTGCAAACAATTAAGTAAGTGAAAAAAATCTACTATTTTCCTGCAAAAATTGCTTTTAAATCTTTATATAGACAATTCGGCTTTACTCGTACGTTATTAACAATATTTGTTTGATTCTAGCATTTATTATTAACAGCCTTTTTCGTTTTGAGAGTTTGTGCTATCAAATAAGAATAAGATAAGTAATTTATAGATACCAAAATTATATTTTACAGAGTTAAAGAAAAACAATAAACAGCTACGGCTACAACTGCCGTAAAACAAAAGCATTAGCTATGGTCTGAAAACTTTCAGCTATTGATCTCATTATAGCTAATTTTTCTTCATAATATTTTTCTCGCATTTCTAATTTTTTTTTCAAATATTTTGCATGTTCAGCATGTGCGTTTTTTGCTGATTTTCTTTTTCTAATCGTTTTGTTTACAGATGGAGTTTCCAATGGAGTCTTGTGCAGGGATGTACGTGGGGATCGGCGAAGGGAAAGTTGTGGAGCTGAAGAACCGTGGGGACTGGCAGGCACTGAAGTCACCGAACGAATTGATGGAGATGGAGGATTAGGAGGATGGTCATAACTAGGAGCATTCAAAAAAGTTACTTCGGGGGTGGGAATATCCAAGCCTTGTACAGCGACTGGTGTCAACACTGCAGCAATAAACTTTTCGGTTTTTGATAAGGACTGAAAATTGCCCACACCACCTCCTGTTTTATTAGCTTCCCTTCTATTTGAAGCACTTTTTTGTTTAGTTCTGGCGCACAAGTCTTGCCATGTCTGTATAAATTTAAATAAAATGTTGAAATTAAGCTTTTGATGTCTGCATGAGTAATGCTTAGATTGGCTTGACGTTTTAGAATAAAAGTAGATAATTTAGAATTTCGAAAAATCGTTGCAACGTCACTTCTTCAAAAATTTGGAATGCGACCAAATTTTATGGGACCTAAATCAACATCAGTTTTGTCAGCTTCTCGTCGCCATGGACAACATCTTATTATTACAAGTCAAACCCACAAACGATGTGCTCTATGCAAGAATGAAACTAATAAAGCTCGTGACAGATGGAAAGTATCATTGCATGATAAAAGTTATGCAATTTATCACACAAAATAAATAAAAAATTAACATTTTGTTATTTTTATGATTTTTGGTCAACGCTTCATTCGTTTGCCGAACGGGTCACTAACGACCCACACCATATTTCAAAAACTACTTGACCTATCAAAGTCACAAACACTTGTATTTCTTATTATTTACATCAAGTAGATGCATTAAAACAAATTTGACCTTGATTAGCACAAAAAAATTATTCTCTGCATAAATGGGTTGACCACCAACTTTATTCCATTTTAAACAGTAGTAAATTAACTTCAAAAACTAAATTAAACATCTATAAAACGGTCATTATACCTGTCCTGACGTATGCTGCAGAGACCTGAATTCAAACAGCCCAACCAAATCACCTGAAGCCCCAACGTTTTCAGAATGTTGTGATCAGACAAACACTAAATGCAGTTTGGACCACCAAACTTACAGCTTCATAGAGAGCCAAATATGCAACCGATCATCACTTCGTTAGTCGCGCGGGAGTCCAATAGACTTTCCTAACAGTATTTAATTTTTATTCAAAAAACTAATGGAGACAAAAGCATTTGGTTTCACGACATCTCAAACACATTTGTTTTGAGGGTTTTTTCAAAATTTTGTTGTTGTAAGCACATCTGTTTACGATTAAATTGTGAGTAATCACGGCAAGCACATTCTAGGAATCTATTAGACCTCTAACGCCTAACCGCGTCGGTTCATTTATATCTAAATCTCGGAAGAGTTTAGTGCAGTTTCAGTTTGTAAACTTATTGTGCGTGTTTTTTTTTATTATATTTACACAAATATGAGTAAAAAAATATATGATTTGACTAATCCTGAAGATATAGAAGATATTAATCGTCTTATAGCTGAGGATGTTGATTTTAACAATAATTACATTCCTGCAGATAATTTTGAAGAGTCAGACGAATTTGAAACTGAGGATAATATTGAAACCAGAACAATAGATTTGGATACAAATCACGAAATTGACGAAACTTTAGAAATAGTGAATAATGCATGTACAGACTTTTACAGTGGTGAGTAAAATACAAAATAATTTATTTTGTTTGATAAAATATTTTTTATCTACGTGCTAATATTTGTGTTTCAAAAGTAAAAATATGAACTAAAAATATTTGCTTACATTATGTTTTCTGATTGCAGCCCGCGATGGTACACAATGGCAAAAAATTCCATTTCGAGTTACACAAACTCGCCCACATAATATTTTATGCAGACTTTCTGGTGTCGTAAGCCAAACAGCTACAAATGCTAAAAAAGAGAGTGATTCCTAAAGATTATTTTTTGACAACCGTATTTTGGCTTTGCTGGTAATAAATACAAACAAATATACAAACACCATAAAGAAAAAATTTGTTCGAGAAAGAGACTGTAGAGAAACAGACCAAATTGAAATAAAAGCATTTTTGGCGCTTCTATATTGAGCAGGAGTATTTCGAGGCAACCACCAAAGACTTTCAGATTTTTTTTCTTCTGATGGTTTTGGAATCGACATATTTCGTATGACAATATCAGAAGAAAGGTTTAGATTTCTGATCAGATGTGTTCGATTTGATGACTTAGCTACACGGCCGCAAGGAAAGACCGTAGACAAATTAGCTCCAATAAGAAAAGTTTTTGATTTGTTTTTAGAAAATTGCAGAACTCCTAATCATTTTAGGCAAAATGTTACGGTGGATGAAATGCTCCTAGCTTTTCGTGGGCGCTGTGGATTTCGCCAGTATATTAGTCCAGTCATTTAAGCTTAAATTAGGTAAGAATCTCGGAATTCAAGATACCCAGTTGTAAGAATGTAAATACTTGTATATTGACACCCTAAAAGTTGTCTCAAAACCTACATATGGTAGGGTGTAAGCAACTATCAAATTTCAAGGTCAAAGGTCACAAAAATCGGCTTTTTGCGCTTTTTTTTTAAATATCTCATTTGCTGAGGTTTTTTTGCTATTTATATTTATTATCATTTGTAGAGTATAAAATTCTCTACAAATTTTGTTTTAAAAATTTTTTTATACGGTAAACCGTTTTCGAGATAGAGGGCGGAAAGCGCGCGGTCACAGAATCACTTCAGGTCAACCGGGGCCTCCGGTCGAAAACGTGCCATATATAGTTAATAAACTATCGATAAATCAATGATTATAAATATTTTTCAATTTTTATTAACTATTATTATTTATTTTATCATTATCTTCATGCATTAAATCTATATCTATTCAATAATACTGATAACCGTTTACTAAAATTAAAAAATAATTAAGAGAAAAACTTAAATCATAATATAATTATATTCCCATCTACACTAATGACATTTTAAATAGAAAATAATTTAGTGCCTCTTTATAATCTGTAAATTTTGGAATGTCGAAAATTATACCTGAGAATTATACGGGCCCCTATTATATACTACGGACCTTTCTATTTATAGCCAGTTAGGACAGATGTTGTTTCCGTCTTCTCTTTCCTTCAGTTTGAATCGTATCTTATTAAACTACGGACGTACAATTTCAAGAACTATGGCTGATTTGTGTTTTCTATGTAATAAGTCAGATTCGGGAGGTGAATCCCTTGTTGAAGTAGTGCGCGGTATGAAAACTCAACTGAACGAACTGCAAGTGTCGAACGACACGACAAAAAAATTGATTTTATAAAATCAGTAACCTCTGTTGAAGTGCATGAAAAGTGTTTACATTAGTAAAAACTGTATCCAAGCAGCAAAACGAAGTGTATTTTGTGGCGAAGTTGCTGATGAAGCTGCAGAGAAAAAGAAAAGTGAAAAATACAGACAGAAGATACAAAATGTGAGTACTCTTGAGTTCAAAGATACTGTTATCAAAAAAGCAGAAGAACGTAGAGATGATTTTGGAGAATTGGTGAAAAGTCGTATAATTTTACAGTATGATTTGATCGCTGCTGAAAGCGAAATACCATGCTGCTTGCTTTACAAACTTTTCAAATAAATCATCATCGCCTCTTGAAAAACCTCGTCAAGATAATCAAGTTACAGAAGCTATGTTAGACATTTTCAATTACATCGAAAATAATAATGATTCTCAATTCACACTAAAAGAGCTTAAAGAAGTCTTGACAGGGTATGTGCCAGATGATAAAATTACAAGACTACAACAGAAGTACTTAACCGATATCGTAATTACGAAGAAAGTTGGAGCTGTCACAATAATTTCTTTCCGTGATGCACAAGCTAATATTCTATCAAAAGCTTGGTACAAAAGTAAAAAAATGACCCTGTGACGGATGAAGATTCCGGAGACGAGAACGTTGTTACGATAAGTAATCTTCCAGGAAGGCAACTACGAACTCAGGCCGAAATTATTGTTGATAAAAATTAAATCCAGAACGATTGTGAAATACAATACGATTCTGACGACGATTCACCATTATCAACATGGGTATCTAACAAAGACAAAAAATTTACGAGCAAAAAAAGCAAACCTTATAGTTGGGTAAATGCCGAACTCAACCCGTCATTCCAAACATTTTTCCAAATTTCAGATAATGAAACTTTGGGAGATCCTCTTGAAACTTTTAGAAATTTTTTTTGACAAAATTGTAGTTGACATGACAGTACAATTCAGCAACCAATATGCGTCTCAAAAAAATGAAGCTACAGGCTTTTGTTGATATTCAGTTGATCAGTGGATACGTTGATATACCAAGAAGAAAAATGGATTGGGAAAACTTAGATGATGTTCATGATAACCTTGTTTGTAATGCTATATCTCCAGATAGATTTTGATTTATTATGAAAAATTTGCATTGTTGTGACAACAATGATTTATGACATGCTGAATGAAAAGTTTTTAAAATATGTTCCAATGGAAGAGAACCATAGTATTGATGAAGCTATGGTTCCCTATTACGGCCGACACAGTTGCAAACAATTTATCCGCGGAAAGCCAATTAGATGGGACTACAAATTTTGGACAGGGTGTACTCCATCGGGATATGTGATTTGGTTCGAGCCATATCAAGGAGCTTCGGTTAGTCTAACAAAATATAAAAAATTGGGTTTAAGGTCAAGCATTATTTTAAAATATGCTGATATTTTACAATCGCGGTGACCTATCTCAGCATTTCATTATTTTGTTTTTTGCTAATTTTTTTACTTCGTTGCCTCTTCTAGATATTCTGCAAGATAGGGGGATAAGAGGAACTGGCACAATTTGAGAAAATCGAGTAAAAAATTGCCCATTGATTTCTTCCGTCCAAATGAAAAAAAAAGATCGCGGTACTTTTGAGTTCTTCTCTGCAGAAAATGAAATACTTTTATGCAGATGGAATGATAACAATGTTGTAACTGTGGCAACAAACGCCTTGTCAGTGAACCCTATAGTCCAGGTGACAAGATATTCCTCAAAAGAAAAAAAGCGGGTGCTTGCCGGGTACCGCAGTCCTTCCATGAATTTTCTAGAATTGATAGAAAAGATCATATAGTAATATACCAGGAAAATCAGACAAGATGTGGCATATGTCTAAAAAAAGTCAACTTTAGGTGTGAAAAATGCAATATTAGGTTACATCCTAAAGAATGTTTTAGGAGTTTTCACACCAAATAACGAATAGACATTATTGTTAGTTTTTGACTAAAATAGATAAACATTATTTTGATTATGTATTTTGCTACCGTCCTTTTAAAAGGACACCTTCAAACTACCCTTAAAAAATAAAAATAAAATAACAAACTTTTAAGTAGTGCTGATTTATATAAACTGACACTAGATTCTAAGATTGGTGTTCATAAATTAAAATTTTTTAGTTCAGCGTTATCTCGGTTAATATATGTATTAAATAGTGGTGTGCCTTGATTAAATACTGGAATGCAATTAGCTGCATTTCATCAAAAACATATGGTCCTTCGAGCCGGATTCTCCAAGCCAGCATTTATTGTGTCGCATTGAAGAAAATTCAGGAAGCCGCAAGCAATAGCGGTCAGCCAAAAAGCGCAGAAGACCCCCATGACGACCTAGCCAGTTTTTTCTACACGGTGAGTCTCCAATAAATCCATTAGTGATCCTATTGTAAAATCTATTCAATCAAACATCTTATATTCAATTTTTTCTATATAACATATATGTATTTGGGCCAAAATGAATGTTGAAGCATTGACTAGACGCGGAACAGCAATTAATTCAAGTCTTAACCGATTTGCCAAGTTTGTAGATAAATAGCGATACTATTCCGGACGATATTCAGTTGCGGTACGACGATGCAAAAACGTTAATTAATCAATTTAACGAGGTTCAAAATCAAATCGAAGAGATCGTTCCTTTGTGTGAGTTTGAAAATGAATCTAATCAACGCGAAATATTTGAGAGCTCATACTATAAAGCCTTATCAACAGCAAAACTGCTTATTAACTCAATGAGTACCGAATACGTAGCTAAACATGTACCTTTTGTTCCAAGATTTAAATTACCGAAAACACAATTACCCATTTTTACAGGAAAGCAAACAGAGTGGTGTAACTTTCGCGATTTATTTAATTCAATGGTACATTCAAATAATTCATTATCGTCTGTAGACAAATTTCAGTATTTTAAAGTTTCATTACGCGAGAGGCTGCAAGAGTAATTCAAACGGTTTCAATTACAGACCAAAATTATATAATTGCATGGAAAAAGTTTAACGATAGGTATGAAGATACGGAAGAGATTATTCATAATCATATTAAAAATCTATTAGAACTAAAGGCTCCAAAACGAGAATCACTCTCGATTCGGCAATTTGCCGATGATATCTCAAATCATTTAGAATCTATTAAAATATTAGATCTTTCAAATGAAAATATTCTCAACCGAATTTTAATTTGTTTATTGTCTACTCATTTAGATATTGAAACAAAACGAGAATGGGAACGACACGCGTGTTCAATAAAAGGTCCGACAATTTGAGAATTTTCTAAATACTTAATTAGAGAGACTTTGAAAATTTAATAATACTTTGCTTAACAGAGTTTTGTGTTACCTGTGTACCGTGTATTGAACCCATTTTGTGTAGTGTGTAATTATAATTGACATTTTTCGGTTTTCTTATAAACGACAATTGACTGGTTTTATTTACTTAAATACTGTTGTTTCAGTATGCATAAACCCAAAAGACCCAATGCTCGGCACGTCGTTGTCAGAACAAAACATACAATTGCGATTTAAAATTTTTTACATTTCCAAAAGATCAGGCAAGGTAGGTTTTTACTAATATACAATGCTTATGATGCTAACTTTTAAATGCTTAGCCAGATAAAAACCGCGGGAAATGTACATATATAGGGTGTTTTAGAAATAATGCAGCTTGTAGATAACATTCGAGCAAGGGCGAGCATGGCCAACTACCCCCACTAAATTATCAACCCCGCGTCGCCAACATGGGCACAGCCGACGCGAGGGAGTCGCATGTAGGCTAGTACCACGAAAGGAAGTACTTATTTTCCTCCTTGGTAACAACCAATACTTTATCAATAAATACATTAAAACTAGCCTAGTGTTTCCGTTATTATCATGGTCCTTCGAAGCATATAGACACTTTATAATCTACATTTGGTCAATTCGAGCCGGATAAAATACCAGCTACAAGAAAGATTCGAAATCATCGCCCGTGTGCGAATTCAACCCCCAGCAGCAATTCCAGAGAAAATTTTAACATCTAACAGGTCAGTCCTATATTCAATATTTTTCCATGTCCTATTGTTCAAAATTTAAATAAGATTCACGTTTATTCAGTTAAATTCTATAATTCTTTACGTTTTATACAAATCATTTAAAATTCGCCTTATAATCTATTGAAGTTTTTCAAGGTATTTTACGCAATGTCAAGATAAGAGTTTAATCAGCAAGAAAAAAATCTTGCTGATTTAAAAATCGAAAAGAGAACCTTAAAAAGTGCATTAACGAGGCTTCAAAATCGTGTCGAAGCCTTAACACAAGAATCTGATAGATTATTAACGGAATTAGAGCTTGTTTCTGAAATAAATAAAAAATATGAATCCGTTCAATCAAAAATTGAAAAAAATTAAGTGGTCTCAAGCGGAGATCGACGAGACAGAGGTAGAAGCCGCACAAAATGAGGAACGCGACAAATTTGAAACGCAATACGTAACTACCGTGGCGGGCATAAAAACGAAATTAAATGCGGCGAGCGCAACCATTATGCATCAAACACCTAATACAAATAATGTAGTAACTAATCGAGTTACAGAAAATGTTAATTTAAAACCATTGCCGTTGCCGACATTCTCAGGCAAATATAGCGAGTGGCTTACATTTTACGAAAGTTTTAAATCATTAGTGCATGACGAATCTAATATGCCCGATATTAGTAAATTTCATTATTTAAAAAGTTGCCTGAAAGACGAAGCGCACGGTTTCCGGAAAAAATTACGCAATTGCAATGGAAACATTAAGAAAAAGGTTTGAAAATAAACGACTCATTGTTCAGGATCATATTACGAACATTTTAAAATGGCCTAATATATCAAAACCCAATAGTTTAGAATTGCGCAATTTAATCGATACTATTAATAATAATTTAGCCGCTCTTAGGATATTAGACTTAAAGGTAGAACATTGCAATCCAATATTAGTACCGATAATATTAGAGAAATTAGACTTTGTGACACAGCGTGAGTGGCAAACAAAACTCGATAAGGAAATACCAAAATTCTGTTTATTCATTGAATTTTTAGAAAAACGTTATAAGGTGTTAGATGCAACCGCGAATATTCGTAATAATAGTAACCAGCCATTCAATAAAGATTGAATGGCTGGTCGAACCACAAATTATTCGAGTTTACAAACAAAACAATTACGGACAGACTGAAGCAATTCTTTGAAATTGACGGTCTGGGATTACCGTCGCACGATGCGGTTCTTGAGGATTCTCAAAAATCCGAAATCCTTTTTAGAGGCACCACTAACCGTAACCCTGTCGTACGCTTTGTAATAAAACTGCTCTTTAAGGATAATAAAGTTCAATTGGGTGAAACCGAACATCTTGCATTGAAACGTTACAATGCACAAGAAATGCGTCTCCAGAAAAACCATAAATTAAGCACTGCTTACAATGACTTTATGGTCGAATACCTCAGAATGGGCCACATGGAAGCGGTCCCTTTAAATGAATTAAAAAATCCTAATTCATTTTATTTACCACATTTTCCGGTTTTTAAACAAACGCCGAAAGGTCCGAAAATTAGAATTGTTTTTGATTGTTCTGCGAAATCATCGAATAATTTAAGTTTAAACGATGTTTTATTAAAGGGCGAAAATCTTCAAGGTGACTTGTTTAATATTTTATAAAGATTTCGATGCTACCGCTTTGCCTTTAGTACCGATATCATTAAGATGTTTCGAATGATAGAAATTAATCAAAGTGATACCGATTATCTGCGAATATTTTGACGCGAAAACAAAAATAAACCGATAAAAACGTATAGATTAAAAACATTAACTTATGGACTTACTTGTGCTCCATTTTTGGCCATACGGTGTTTAAAACAATTGGCTTTGGAAGCGCAAAGTACTTGTCCGCTTGCTAGTCAAGTTATCGATCGTGATATGTTTATGGATGATCTAATTTCGGGTAGCGATACTATAGATCAAGCTCTAAAAATAAAAGAACAAGTAACTAATATTTTTTCAAGTGCTGGGTTTGAACTCTGTAATTGGAACGCTAATGATGCACGCATATTGAGCGCCAAATCAGTAAACAATTCGATGGAAATTTCTAAAACAGAAGATGTCAAAGTTTTAGGTTTTTTATGAAACTGTGAAAGTGACACTTCAAAATATAAAGTTAATCTTAATGATCAGTCGAATCGTATGAAATTTTATGTTTACACTATGCAACTAGTCATTCAACTTCAGTCGTTTGACCAGTCATACGATATATCTCTGAATAGCGTTGTCGGTATTTTCGTTCGACCAGTCGTGCGATTTGCTATGAGTTTGTGGTTAGGTATTCGTGATCTTGATGATATTTACGTGAAATAAAGTCCAACATTAACCGGGAACAACTTTTAATACGTTCGACGATGCCGAACACAGATAGAGTAAGTATAATTGTGTATACATAACTAAAAATACTGTAAGTTTTTACCATTGTAGGATGTAACTTGGACCCGAGACAAGATAAAACACTTCCTGGATTGTTTGGAGCAGTTTTCATGTCTTTATGACTCAAAAAATTAGTTCTATAAAAATAAACACGCCAGGAGGGCCGCAATATGTAGCATACGTAAGAAGCTGCAAAATGAGATAGGTGTAGTTGTCACAGCAGAGCAACTTAAAAAGAAAATTCAAAACATTCGAACACAGCTTAGAAGGGAGTTAGCTAAAAAAACAAAAGTAAAGCATAGTGGCATGAGTGCCGACGAAAGTAAAAATGTAGAGCACATTGGGTGGTTTGAGAGGGCCCAGTTTATAACTCCTTTTATAAATCCAAGAAAAGGCAGAGGAACAATACCGGTATGTGTGGGAATAATCATGTAGAAAATATAAATTAATCTTTTTAAATTTCACAGGCATTAGCTTTTTGGCATTTCAATCGATTAGCTAAAATGCCAAAAGCATTTTCAACAACACGCCTTGTGCGACTTTTAGTCTATAGTTAAATATTCTTTCTTTTGCCGAGATCCGCAAACCCCAAGGTTTCATTATCCTGTTAATGAGACGGAACGCATCATCAGCCACGATTACATAAGGTACTTTAATATTTGAGTTTGGCAGTTCCGTGTCAGTTGGAAAGTGTAATAAATTTTCTTCAACCGCTTTGGACAATGAACAGTTGTTATAAACACCATCATCGCTAATTCTTCCGTTGCAACCTACATCTACGTATGTAAAATTGTATTCAGCATCTACAAGAGCCATCAGCACAATACTATTGAAACCCTTGTAATTAAAATAATAAGAACCGTCTTCCTTTTTGGCCCTAAATGCAATATGTTTTCCATCTAAAACCGCTTTTTTAGTTAATATTATGAGAATAATTTGTATACAATAATTTTTACCCAACGCTCCCAAACAATTTAGAAAGTTCCATAGTTTGTAAAATCCTCTAGCTATTTCTTCCCATTTAGCTGTAGTTTTAAGTGTCTGCAAAATAATACTTATTAAACATATTTTCATATATTAATTTACATAGAATATGAATACAACTTGTATAATGTCTGCTTACTGTTAAATATTCCTGCTTTAGGACACTGTAAATGACTTTAACTGTTTCTGGTATGAATTTTGACAGAGCCGGTTCAGAAATTCTAAACTCATAGTGGAGATTTTTATATGTGTGTCCTGTTGCTAGAAACCTCAGTGTAACTAGTAATCTTATTTTTAAAGAAATACTTTCACGAAGAATGGTATCTTCACGTTGGATTAGTGGTTCCACTTTCGTTAATAATTTGTAAAACGTTTTTACACTCATGCGGGTAAAATTTTTAAAACTTGAGGCGTCTTCTATTTGTAATTCTTTGAATACCATGCTTGACATGCCTCTGTTCATATCACGTCGAAAAAGCCACTGCCTAGCCCAGAACCTTCTTTTCCGCTACTTAAGAGATTTTGCAATGTGCTGCTTCCTTCTTTGCATCAACAGTAGTATTAAAATGACACCTCCTTCATATAACATTTCGTTAACAATCATGTTAATGTACTACCTATTATTTAACAACATCCACGATCTACTTATTATTGGTATTTTTCCTCGTTGAAATATAGGCTATGTTTTACGTCAGATTTTGACATTTGTTTGACTTTTTGGTCCGACTAACCGTATTAAAAAATCGACAGGTGTGAACTCTTTCTGAGCGACTTCCTGCTACTGACAGTCATACGACCAGTATGCAATTTCTATCGAACAACTGGTCATACGACAAATCACATAGTGTAAACCCACTTTAAGACGATAACAGGTGTTTTCAAGCGCGCGATAACTAAAATTTGCGAGCTTTTAAAAGAGTGACTATTTTTGAATATTAAACCCTTTTATTATTATTTTTTTGTTTAGTATTATTTATTATTTTTTTTTGTATTGTGTTTTATTATTAATTAAGCTTGTAAATTAAACTTCAATTATGTAAACTAGATTAGCTGCAATTATATGCTACTAATCATTTCTAAATTCAATTATGATTTAAATACCTTTGCAAAATTAGTTGTTGCCTTATATTAGGTATATTGAAATATTTATTTCAAAAACTTCAAGGGGGCGGCATGTCGATAACATTCGAGCAAGGACGGGCATGACCAACTACCCCCACTAAATTTTCAACCCCGCGTCGCCAACAAGGGCACAGCCGAGGCGAGGGAGTCGCATGTAGGCTAGTACCACGAAAGGAAGTACTTATTTTCCTCCTTGGTAACAACCAATACTTTATCAATAAATACATTAAAACTAGCCTAGTGTTTCCGTTATTATCATGGTCCTTCGAAGCATATAGACACTTTATAATTTACACAGCTTTAAAAATTAATATGACGTTTTATGTATGAAAAAGAACTTTCTTTTGTAAAAAGTATATGACAAGCTTCAATGCCCTAGCGATTATAGTTTGCAAAATTATAATACTGTTTTTCTTTTGCTTAAAGTCTCTTGCCCAGTCTACAAAAAACACATTAATCACATTATTGTCTGAAAGAATGTGATTTTATAATAAGCGTTTATTTTTTTGTCTTACGGACGGACAATTTATCAAGGATTTTGGTAACGTATATACTCGGGTAAAATACAATGATGGCATTATTTTCAAACAATCTGTATAAATGATGTTTTTATGTCTAATCTTATTTGTATCACTATTGAAGATATTTTTTAGAGCACATTTGAGGTTAACAGCGTGTGGCCGAGCGGATCTCCAAAACCAAATGAAGAAAATTAGCAACTATAGACTCTATGGGGCTCATTTTGAAAATAATATGTATTTAAGGCTCTTCAGCACTCCTATGCGCTGGGACATGAAAATGACTGATTTTTGATGCAAGTTATTTCGGTTTAGTTTAAATTTGAAGAAAATTCCGCATTTTCATCTTATCTAAAATACAATAATCTACCGCGCCTTGCTATCAGATTTTTAAAAAAATTGCTAGATGTAAGGGAAATAATTAATATGTCAAAACTTTTGACTCAACTTTTCTTCGAAAGCATTTACTGTAGCATATTTATTTTTGTTGCATCTAAGCAATGATATAAATATCTATCTCGCTCTCTTTTTATTTTTTTTTATTTTGTCTTATTTTTTGATTTAATCAAGAAAACAAAATATTCATTTTGTTCGCTAGACACAAAAATTCGTCTAAACGTGAGAAGATTTACGACATCTCTCTGCTTGAAGTGCCGGTAGCTAATTTTTAATTTATGGTGGTAGGAGATTAAAAGACACCCTCACTACACAGTGTTTACCTGCTAATATTCTGACCGAAGTGAATTTTGAATTTAGTTAAATCTTAACAAGGTGAGAGGCACATAGACAACGAGTAGCTCATTTTATTCGTTTTTCAATATAAGATAAAATAGTTCAATTATAATTATATTATAATTGATGTTAAATAATAAATAAATTTAAATTTTTTAAAAGGTTTTTGCTGGTGTGTGAAAAAGTGCTTTTTGTTATTTGTGAAAATGGGAGTTCATGGAAAAAGATCGTTACCGTCTGGAGGAAGGCGTCGAAGCACAAAGTTTTCATACCGCATGAAGCGAAAACTACGGAGTAAAAGGTATTTTCACATTTTTAACTTTATGAAGTGCATGGTTATTAAATTAATCAGAATCTAGAACTTCTATCAGTTTCTATCTATCAGGACCTGACCTGACCTATGACTTTTTTTTTAATTTTAGAATAGAAAAGTGGGCAGAAGAACAAGCTCAATTTCCTGAAAATTTTGCGTTCATCTCTGAAAATACAGAGAGTTTTCCAGAACTCACGGTCGAAAATGAAAATTCATCCAAAAATATAGCACCGGAAAACATAAGTGGATCTAGGATTGTAGATATTGTTCATTTTTTTAACAGTTTGAAAGCTCTTAGACATGAGCCCTTTAAATGTGATTTTAATAATTTTGAGCTCGTCTCAGAGAAAAGAAGTGGACTCAATAGTACTTTTTCCGTTAAATGTGGATTCTGTGGCTTTGTGGGCTCAATTTCGACACAGAATATAGAAAATATAGATGCAAATGACGCGGCGGTATGTGGTGCAATTGCAGTGGGAGCTGGGTACAGTCAAGTGAAGGAAATGTTTGCTTCTATAGATATACCTATGCTGCCCTGCTAAGCAAAACCCCCGTATAATCATTTTTTTCTAAAAATGAGTTAGAAGTTATTTCTTATAGCTGATATCAAGACCTACCCATTTGCTAAAGAAGAATCCCGTAAAATAAATATAAATATGTTTTAACTGTTATTTTTATACCCCGTATTTTTTAAAACAGTTGGTAATACTAAGCAAAAACACAGTAAATTGTCGATGATAAGCTAAAACACCGCAAAAGAATATGCCGCTTGAAACTTGCGGTGTTTTCGCTTAGTTTCTTTGAAATGCGAGGTTTTTCTTTAGTACGGCGTTCAATCAATAGCGCTATAATAATAATAAGAAATTTTTAGTTTAGTACACTAAGAATTTGCATTCGAAGAGGTGATAATTTAAGCTGTGTTTTCCCTGTAAAAATAACTCTATAATAGGTAAGTTACTCCAAATTATTAAACATTTTGGTAGAATAATAGTAGATAATTGTATAGTTAAACGTGGTTGAAAGCAACAGAGATGTCATCTCGAGGAAAACTTTTAGTGCAATTAGCAATAAATAATAATGTGGATAATCCAACTAAAGCGCCAGACTCGGCTGAAACGTACACGGAAGACAACAGAAATGATAACATCCAAGAGCAACTCTTGTTAAACAATAATACCAATTTTATTTACACACCAGATACATCTGAAAGGGCATCTGACATATATACAGGGAATAACAAATATGTTGGCTCTTTAGAGGAAAATGTGCCAGGTGTATTAACCGAATTAATCCCAATGCAAATATTTAATAATTTCGAGAATATTGTAAACTGTTGTGACAATCTGAAGGATAGTGATGTAATATTGAATTCAGAAACTCAATTTATCGAAATTGATAAAAGTTGCACTATAAAAAATGCATTAATTCAAGACAAAGAAAATCTACCATCAGACTCTTATTTGGGCTTTTCTAATTCGGATCTTCATCAGCAAGCGATTGAGGAAATCTACAAATTAAAACCTAACGAAAGATTTATAGCAGATGTAGATGACCCTAATGATCCAGATTACGTTTGTGACAATCAATCTGATGAAAGCAAAGAAATGGATTCAGGCAGTAAGTTTATTGAAAAGTTATACGCCTTGGCGAAATAACTCATTTAAGTATTATTTGAAAGATGAAAATAGAAATGTCCATAGAGTTTGCAAGCCTTTCTTTTTAACGACTCTCGGTTATAAAGAAACGAACGATTGGGTAGTCCACCATGTCTTGAAAAACACTCAAAAAGATAAACTTGTTTCTCAAAAGGATAGAAGAGGCTGTCAACCATCAGCAAATAAAATTGACAGAAAAAGTATTGACGAGCACATAGAATCATTTCACCCCTGTGTGTCACATTATCGAAGAGAGCATGCTCCCCAGACAAAGTATTTGCCTAGCGATATAACGATAAAACAGATGCACAAAGATTATCTTTTTAAATTTAACAACCCTTGTTCATATGACTTATATCGTAAAATTGTAGTAAACGATAAAAAAATAAGTTTTACAAAACTTGGTCATGAGGAATGTGAAACTTGTGAAGAATTTACACTTCATGAAAAAAACCACACCAAAGAGAACTTAGATGATCAGTGTGATAGGTGCCAACTATGGTCTAAGCACATAAATCGCGCAAAAGCAGCCAGATCAATGTATAGATCTAATGCCGATTCTAATTTTGACGAAAAAACCATATGTGTGTCTGCTGACTTACAAAAAATAATCATGCTTCCACGTATTGACACCTTCAAGAAGGTAGTTTTTATCAAGCGTTTAGTGGCATATCATGAAAGCTTTGTACCTGTAGGCAAGAAATCTAAAGCTTTTCCATATGCCGTTGTTTGGCATGAGGCAATTGCAGGAAGATGCAAAGAAGAAATTACTAGTGCTTTTTTTGCTTTTCTTTTAAGAAACAGGGATGCAGAGAACATAATAATATGGCTAGATTATTTTGAAGCAGGGCACACATTTATGTCTGCAGACCATTTCCACCATCAAGTAGAACTATCGCTTAAACAACAAGGAAAAACATATGATTTTAGTGATTTTGTAGAAGCTGTAAGGTCAGCTAATTCTGGAAAAGTTGAAGTTAAGCCAATGAATTACACAGACTTCTATGACTGGGTAGATTGCAGTTCACTGTATAAAATAAACCACACCAAACCACGACCATACTATCAGACATAGTACAGGTTATCGCTGAAAAAGGCAAATTTACGCTACAGGTACGTTTCTTATGGTTTTATAACCTGCTGAAAATTATCAATATATTATGGTTTTGTAGTACCGGTGTTCTTTTGAAAATGAAGAAATGAAAGAGCTTGACTTTCTCAACAAAAAATCAATGAAAAGTGGATTTTCTATGCCGAAACAGAAACAGGGTCCATGTGGTGTGCCGGTAGAAAGACGCGACACTATCTTACAGAAACTTGGTGGTATTTTACCACAAAACCGGCAAGCATTTTGGAGAGAATTACCAATTGATGAAAATGCACATAATTAAATTTTTCAGTTATTGTTCTTTTTAAGTGTTTTGTTTTCCTAAATGTTTATGGTTACTGCAAGTGTAATTAAGTTAATTAATTAATTGATTATAAAAAAGTATTTTGTTTTACTGTATGCATCATTTTTTTTTAATTTTCAATAAATTATCTTAATTGGTTTTACCGACTCTATCCACTGTCCAAGAAGGCTATGATCATTACGGATAATGCGATTATCACGTAATGAGTTATTATTATTATTAACTCAAGTAATGTAATTATTCTACTTTTGATATTTATCTTACCACAAATATATATTTCGGTACTATGCAAAAACACGACAAAAGATCTTACTGTGTTTTTGCTTAGCAAACCTGATGTTATTTCGATCTTGATTTTAAGTAAGAACACAATTAAAGCATTTCCTACAAATAAATAAAAAAATAAGTCAACTTCAATTGGTTCTATCAAAATATACAGCAAAAATACTTTATGTGCACACAAAAAATATTTCATAAACCTACAAAGATCAGTTGGCAGGCCAACTTTAAAGTTAAACTCATTTATCTCATTTCCGCGCTTTGGGCTTTTACGGGGGTTTTGCTTATCAGGGCAGTATGATGTCATCTCACACATTTAAAAACAAAGAAGAAGTGCTGAGCAACATCATTCAAAAAACTGCTTTTGAGGACATGGCAGAGGCAGGTCGGAAAGAAGCGGACTTGGCGAGAGAAGCAGGTGAAGTTGACGAAGATGGGACTCCAGAAATAGCGGTAATTGTCGATGGGGCATGGTCGAAACGGTCATACAAATCCAATTATAATGCGTTATCTGGAGTTGCTTGTATTATAGGAGCTCGAACCAAACAAATTTTATATGTAGGTGTCAAAAACAAGTTTTGTCGTGTTTGTCAAAAACATGTAGTTGTCAAAAGAGACATCCCTACCCATAACTGCAGTAAAAATTGGAAAAAAACATCAACCTCTATGGAATCACAAATCATTGTGGATGGATTTTTGTGTTCTTTGAAAACGCATGGCTTAAAATATAATAAAATAATTGGAGACGGTGATAGCAGCGTTTATAAAAAAATTAGGGATTCTAAACCATATGGACCAAACTATTTTGTAGAAAAAATTGAATGTAGGAATCACATTCTTCGCAATTATTGCAATAAAATTCGTGAATTATCTAACAGCTCAAGGGTTGAAAATGTGCTAAAATTATTTATACGAAATCGTATTTTACGTTTTAGAACTGCTATAGTAAGTGCTGTTAAACATAGGCGGACAGAAACGTTTCCTACTTATGTGAAAATAAATAATTTAAAAGAGGATATTTTAAACAGTCCTAAGCACATATTAGGTTGCCATGATAACTGCAAAGATGAAAATAACCGATATAAATATTTTTGCAATGGCCAGAAGCCTGGGGAAAAGAACCTATATAATATATTTAAAGAAAGTACGATTTTTTCAGACTTTTGGCCGAATATGTAAAATGCGTCCGACTACATCAACCGCCAATCTTGTTAAATCATTACTATATTCTTGCCCAAAAGTCGGTTGCAAGTCATTAGAATATGGAATATCTAATGAAATCCATGCACGAGATTTATTTGAACAGACATACCAGTTTGATGTCAATTCTTGTGGTATTTTTATTCATCCGGACTATAAATTTTTAGGTGCTTCACCAGATGGTCTTCTTGATGAAGATGCTATATTAGAAATTAAATGTCCGTATGCTTCTAAAGATATGACAGTGCGCGAAGCAATTATATCAAAAAAAATTTCTTATTGCATAATAGACGATAACAATAAAATTAAGTTAAAGCCAAAAGATAATTATATTTATGTTCCAAATTCAGGGACAGCTGGAAGTTACTAATAGATAATTTTGTTATTTTTTTATATACACCCAGAAACATTATCACTGCGAAATAATTTCTCGCGATAGAAATTTTTGGAAAAATTTTATGTTTGACAAGCTGCAAAATTTTTATATGTTATCATTCTTACCTGAACTGTTAGATTCTAGATTAAAGCGCAATTTGCCTATTAGGGATATCTACGGCTGACAACATTATTTAGATGGTATTATATTATATATATATATATATATATATATATATATATATATATTTATCGATATTATTTTTCATGGCAAAGACATGACAATCTATAATTTTTTTAAATATTTTGTTGTAAGTTTTTAAAATCGAGGTGTAAATAAAAATACTGCAGAGCCTGGCATTTTTTTAGCTTAGTTTTTTTAAAAACCACTCTGTATAAGTAGATGTAATTTATAAAGTTCTAGTTTATATGTAGATTTCAACAGAATCTAATCAATGTTTATTGTAAATAATAATTATCATCATAGTCTTATATGTTTTCAAAAAAATATAATTAGCACAATTTACAATAAATAATTTTTTTCTTTTTTTACCGAATTATACTCGTCTAAATTATCTAAACGATTCTACCAAAACGTCTCGGAGAAGTTATCTTAAATTTCAAACATCAGGTAGTGTTGTAAATCAACAAGTTCGACTCAACTATATTATGATTATGTAGTTATTGGTTTATTACGTGTCAGTCACTGGCCATGTCATAAAACTGTGTAAGTTGGGTTGCGGGACCAATCCAAATCTGAAAATTCTTTTCACTGCACAGGAGCCTTAAATGATTTGAAAAATCGATCAATGCCCCATGCTGTGCCAACAATCTTTTGTGAGTTAGAAGGATCTAGCCAGCAGAAGGATCATGATTATTGCTGCACTGGCAGTAAAACAGATGATGAGCTCACAAAAGTCCAAACAAATGTTTCATGTGGAGAGATTATAAAACCGCCTCAAAAAATAAGAATACTTGAATACTTGAAGACATTATAGTTGCAAGGCCCTGTACATCTCAAAGTTTGGTAACAGGAACACCCACTTTAGAAACTCTTTCTTGTGTTTCCACAAGCACTACACACACTTCTACACAAATGCTGGTAGTTTAACTTTAAAGTCACCGCGAAAGAGTAAACTGCGGCAAATAATAAAAAGGTTTAGAAATGAAAACAACTGCTTAAAAAAGAAAACTCAAAACTTAAAACATGAGCTGAAATATACTAAAGAAGGGGCTACCAGCAATGTGACTGTAAGTGACTATATGTTGCTTACATATACGTTTTGCGCTTCACAAGAAGTGGCAAACTTTATAAACATTCAAATTTCTTAAGGGCAAAAACATCCGAAAGGCCGCAGATATTCTCTGCAGTTTAAGAAAGATTGTCTTGCAATGTATTTCACCGGTCCAAAATTGTATTAGAAAAAACTAATGCTACAATTTTGTTTGCCCACCCCCCCTACTTTGCTAAAAACTATAAAAAACTTAAAGTTAAGACCAGGAGTAGACAATCCTAAACTTTTTGCAATGTTAGAAGTGAAAGTTGTCAATTTTTCCGAAGACGATAAACTTTGTATGATGTGTGTAGATGAGATGAGCATCAAATCAAATTTATTTTATGCAACAGGTTTAGATTCAGTTATTGGGTTGGAGGATTCTGGAACACATAAGACATTCAAACCCGCTCTAACCGCAACCTGTTTCATGATTAGAGGTATCAAAAATAAATGGTGTCAACCCATTTGTTACAAATTACATCACTCTACTTGTCCGGCACAAAGCTTAAAAGCAACTATGTTTGCTTTGATTAAAAACTTGAAAAAAATTGGTTTAAGGGGATCTTCACGGTGGATAAAATGCTTGGAAACATGGGATAAGTTTTTTGAGCTTAGTTTTTACGCAAATCAAATGAAATTTTGAATATAAAAGTTTTAATGTCTTCTCTATGGATTGCTTGATTTCGATTTTTGAAATTGTTATCAGAAAGTGATAAAAAATCGTAAAAATTGGTAACTCGAAAATCTAAATCAACGGTGGTATTCAAAATGTAGTTTTAAAGGTAAAATTAAGATATACGTTTTTCAAAATTTTTGTAAATAAAGGAGTAATTTGCGGATAATAGTTGAAAATTTTAGCTGGTGAGGTGTGTCGCTTGAATGTATCTGACTCCTCCTCCAAGAGCTTTATTATCGACGTCACATTAAGAGAAATCACGGATATGGTTTCAACTTATCTGTCAGGGTGTTAAGAACCACTTGTCTCGAATTACTATACGAGGATACGATGATTGTTTTTATGTTTCAGACCTAACGTTAGGCTAGATAAAGCGATCACCGCTTTTGTATTTGTGCTTTTCATAAAAGTAAATTATTATACATATTATTAATTGATAATATGCATATTATTAAATTGTGTATCGCAATGAAAATTTTGATTTAAATTTATAATAAATATAATCATAAACAAAATAATAGTTGATATTTAAATAAACATTAATCGTTTAAAGAATATCAACACAAATAAAAAATAAAATTGGCAATAAATATATTATGAAGGAAATAGCCGGGCTGGTTCCAGCTGTGGAATAAAAGCAAAGGAACGACTTAGCCTCAGAAGGTATAGTTTAGCTAAACATTTAGTACGATTACAATTTTGCCTGCTTACATACTTTGCAACCCCTATTTGCATCAAACTGGTAGCCGACAAATGCGTTTGTAGTTCTTGTCAACATGGACCGTAATGAAAATTTTAGCCGGACTAAATTTCACCGTCAAGTTGAAAAAACTGTAGTCGTTACGTAATTTGTTAAAAATAGTATCAAAACTAATAATTCAAGTTAATAATGATAGTAACAGTGATTCTGATATTTATGCAGATGATTAAATGAAAATTACTAATGTTTTAATACTCTACATAATTTTTATATTATTCAATAATAAATAAATCTTTGGCTAGAGAATTAAATGTAATTTTATTGTTATATTCAGTAACATGCAGGCGAAGAAAATAGAAGCAACCTGAATACAGTCCTGGCAGTATCTTTAAGATTCTGCACAGGCAAAACCCTGCGCTAAACCCTCATAAAAATTAGTGAAGATTACGTAGCAATAAAACCATATTTGCACAAAATGTTTAGACAAACTATACTATATAATAAAAGCAAAAAGATACCCATTGTTGAAGCACGTTCAGTTTTTTCCCACGAAACTAGCCCAAAACCCTTACTTCTTAGAAAGGTAAAATTAAAAGAAAATTCCAGAACCTTCTTTTTTTTTGGAGAGGGAAAAAAATAATAACATAAATCCTAATATATGGACCGAACTGCGAATTCATTTTTCATTTGGTTTCACTTAGTGAAGAGAATAAGTGTTCGAGTGCAGTTTTAAAAATAAACAACAAAGTGCAATCCTGGAAATCAAGCGTGCGTATTATTGTTTGTTATAACTTTATACTGGTTGTGATGAGTTACTAGTTGAATATGTAGTTCCAATAATTATCAATATAAGTCAGTTAATAAAATTAATTAAAATCTTAAATAGCTCCAAACACAGAAAAGTGAATTTTCAATTATTATACTATATTGAAATTATTTAATTAAAATAAAATATATTCTCAAAGTTATTAAATTACGAAGTAAAATATCATTAATTAATGTGTATATGAGGGTTTCCTTATTCATGTCAGCTGACAATACATGTAGTATTGTCAGTAGATTTAGTTATTAAGTAATTAATAATTCAGTCATCAATAAATAAGTATATCACAGTTTAAATTTTGCAATTAACATAATTTATTTCTACATTAATAGTTCTGATAAAGCATTGGTCAATCTAAAGAATGCTCTAGTTATCTTTTGTAAGTTTAACTCAATGCACATAATAAATAATAATTTAATTAAGAAGCAAGATCTCAAAGTAGTGTCAAGACTATATTTATAGTAAATAATTGAAAAAATCAATCAGATCACTTTAAGTCTTGAAAATTACTTCAAAATTTAATTTTAATTATCAAGATTAATGTTAATACAGTTCAAACTAATTTTGTATACTAGAATTGATACAAACAGACTTTGTTAATATTAATCAGTTAATATTCAAAATATCGATTATTTTACTTCAGTCACTAAAGTACTTATTAGTTATATTCAAAAATTAGATTGTTAACGTTAATAAACGTTTTATAAAATAATTTTAAAGCCTACAAACAAAACGTGTATGTTGTTGCCTTGGGCTGATACAGCAGGCTAAGTTTCTTAAAAAAAATTTAAATTCAATTTATTTGCACCCTCCATAAACCCAATTTCAACAAAAACACGTTGGTTCGATAAACTTTTTTCATGTCTATAATAGTTCTTTCTAGATTTACTTGTTGGTACTGAATAAATATCAAAGATGCCACAAAAACGAAAACACACAGAAAGTGCTAGAAAGCGTTATAAAAGGTAATATAAGTCAATCGTTATTATAGTAAAAATGCAACTAATCATGGTAATTTATAACTTCTGCGCATATAAACGTAGGGAATTATAGCTATATAAAGAAAAATAATGTGTAATTTATTTCCAATAAAAACAAAAAAGCTGCATCGAATTGATTATAGTATCTGTCCGAAATTATAATGTGTATTGTGACATGTGTATTATTTCTCAAAAAACTTTGATTTCAGTTAATTAACTGAATATTGAATATTGAATAATTATTGAGAAATAATTACTTACTGGTCTATTCATTCTAAAAAAATTAATATGATAACTTAAATGAAGCTTTATTATTTTATTTGTACTAACGTAGTATCTTGAAAACTAAATTTATTTTACCACATTTTTGTTTTACTTTTAAACATTATATATTGTCAGCTATAATTTCTCACGTATATGCGTCTAAGTTATCAGTCCGTGTTTAAATATTTAGGTATTAAACAAAACCATAGCTTTGGATGGAAACCTGTAAATAAAAAATTGCATTTTATTTTGGCAAAACTTGGCACATTAGTTTAATTTTTCTTGTTGATGAAAAGTTTCACAGTTCAAGGTTATATTTTTAGATGTTTTTACTTTTAGACAAATGTTAGAAAAGCAAAAAAAACAAATTAAACTGTTTTTCTATAAATACATAGACAACTTTGCATTTGCAGGTTTCCAAAATAAACGATCGTACTCTAATATGTATATATTAGAAAAACATTATCACAACCTATTAACAGAAGTACATTATTAATATGTACTTAATTTGTTCACATTGCTCAAAGTAATAAAGTATTGATTAAATGACTTTAAAAAAGGTTATCCGAATTGGGTGCTAAAGCTCGCACAAAACCTACCACCACAATAACTCTTCTCAACCCACAAGAAACGGATTTGTCTGTGCCTGAACCTGAAACTACATATTTGAGGAAAAATTTGACGTAATATTATTTATGAAACACGTGTCAATGTAAATTTAATGTAAATTGTTTGTAGGGTAGAAAATGCTCAAACTGTTCTTGAGTCTATTCCAGGTGAACAGTCTAACATGGCCAGGTTTATTGTATTTTCATAAAAAAAAACAGCTGAGAACAATAATTTTAATTGTAGGCCGTCAACCTCTGCAGAAATTGATAGTGTCATATATGAAACAGTTCCACCCAAAACGGAAAATGTCGAATCTGTCCTAGAAGGCAGAAGACTTGTTGACATACAACATTTTTTCAACAGCATAAAAAATCTCAACGATCACAAGCCATTTGACTGTCATTTTTCACATATGTACTTTATGCGAGAGATTAAAAAAGGATTATGCAGTGTATTCGTTTTTAAATGTAGTATGTGTAATATAGAAAAACGCGTGTCGACCGAACGTGTACTGGAAAAAAGTGAAACGGCTATGGATGCAAACGCTGCAGCAGTTTTTGCGGCTATATCGACTGGATGCGGATATGCACAACTGAACCAACAACATGCGCTTTGTAATATTCCTTCATTGACGACACGGCAGTACTCTAAGTACAACGAATTAGTTTCGCAAAGTATTTTAGACTCTTCGTGGGTTGCAATGGAAGAAGCTGGAAAAGAAGAACTTGGTTTAGCACGCGAAATCGGCGATGTAGATGCGGATAATAACGGACTCATAACTGTGATAGCTGATGGGGCTTGGTCCAAGAGATCGTACAAAGTTAACTACGATGCACCTTCAGGAACCGTAAGTTACAAAAATATACTTACATCATTAGCAGTATCAGTAATTTGTTATATATTTTAGGCATGCATAGTTGGCGCTAAAACTGGGAAGTTGTTGTTTGTTGCTTCCAGAAATAAATATTGTGCAATTTGTGCTAGAGCGACTAGTAAAAATGTAAACGCTCAAGATCATGTCTGTTACAAAAACTGGAACGGATCTTCAACTGGAATGGAATCTGACATAATTCTAGAGGGCTTTAAAGCCAGTGTTGGAATGCATAAGTTGAAATATGTGAAGTTGGTTGGTGATGGAGACAGTAGTGTTTATAAGAAATTATGCACCGAAAGACCTTATGGTGGTAATTGTAACATACAAAAAGTAGAATGCACTAACCACCTCCTGCGAAACTATTGTACTAGACTTCGTGAAATATGCACAAGAAGAAAGAGCAGCTCAAACCAAGTAATTCCTTTAAAGTTAAGGGCAGTGGTAAAAGCTAACATTCATAGATTGAGAATTGGAATAAAAAAAGCCTTATTACATCGCCGTAAAGAAGCAGTATCGATTGAAAGTCAGCTTATTCACTTAAAATCAGATATTTCTAATTGCCCTCATCACGTGTTTGGTAATCATGAAAACTGTGGTACATATTTTTGTAAAGGCAGCAAAGAAGCGGAAGTAAACTATGTACCAGATTTTCAAAACTGCGGTCTTATGAATGATCTATTGGCTTGTGGAAACAGACTACAGCAAACTGCACCCAGTTTACTATTGAATATGAACAACAACGCTGCGGAATGCTATAATTCGGTAGTCGCAAAAGTTGTTGGTGGCAAACGAATAAATTTTAGTTTGAAAAACAGCTATGAGGTAAGATGTCGAATTGCAGCGCTCCAATTTAACGAGCACGAAAATTATATATCCAAGATCTATAAAACAATGACAACGACAAGCCCGGGAAAATACACAAAGCTGTACATTGACAAAACTAGACGGAAAAGATTGTATAATTTAAAAAGAAAACAACTTTTTTCTACAAAGATTAAACCAAGAAATACATTTTCTAGTGCAGATGCTGATTATGGAGCAGTCGGCGAATTAAGCCCTACCACTCTAGAAAGTAGAAAAGAAGAACTGTTATCTCTCATTGCTACTTCTAATATCCGGGAATTAGAAATTAAAACTAGAGGACAGTCCAGCAATCCTTTGTGGAAAATGGAGCGCATGTACAGGCTTACTGCTTCTAACTTTGGGGCAGTATGTAAATTACGAAAATCTACCGATCCGAAGAAACTTGCCAAAAGAATTGTGAATTCAAATTTTACAGGATCTGCTGCAACGCGCTGGGGTATCGATCATGAACCTATTGCCAAAGCCAAATTTATAGAATATTATAAGATCGAAGAAGCAATTACCGAATCCGGCCTCTTTGTTGATGCGGACTTTCCACATCTAGGAGCCAGTCCAGACGGATTACTTTCGGGGGGAGATATTATAGAAATTAAATGCCCGTATTCAAGTCGGCAGTTAACTCCAGAAGAAGGAGTTTTCCAAAAAAAAATTAAATGTTTAGAAGCATGTGCAGATGGAATCTATCGCCTTAAAAAAACTGATAACTATTACAACCAAGTACAAGGTCAATTAGCGCTCAGTGGAGCTAAATTTTGCTACTTTGTTGTGTGGACGCCTTTAGGAATTATTGTCGATAAAGTAAGATATTGCATAATTAACACAATTATGTTATAATATACTATTATTTTTTGTTGCAGATAGCATATGACAAAGACTTTTGGAACGCAATGTTGCCAAAACTTAATGAATTTTATTATAACGTAATGATACCAGAAATTTTAAAACATAATTACAATAGGAGAAACCTGCTATTAGTATCTCCTCGAAAAGAGTGCCAGCGGTCAGTTAGTAGAGTTCACCCAAGCAAACATGAGCTCAGAAGAAGCGTGATCTGCCCTGAGGTCGCTTTAAGTTTCATGTACACACCGCACCGATTGGTTAATTTAAATTTACTCCTGACTTTGCTAATTCAGTTTGCATATTTTCCGTAGCTCATGTTTACTTGAGCGAGCTGTAGAGGTGTTACTAAACTGGTTAGGTGAGAACAGGCGTCACCGAACAGTGTCGGCACTTCTTTTGAGCGTAAATAATAATATTTGATATAAATATACATTAGATTAGAGTTTATTCCGAAACGCACGGTATATATGTATTTTAATTTGTTCAATATGTGCGTTTTATGTGCTTTAGTTGAACATGTTTTACATATGTTTAAACATGTTAAACATGTTGCAAATGCTTCTGATATCATATGAAAAAATTGAAAAGATTTTTAGTGTTTAGAGTTTTATAAAGCTTTTATATTTTCATCTTTTGCCACACAGTTCTTACACGGGATATCAAGTAGCGCTTATCGGCTTTTCTAGTTTATAAAGTTATCAGCAGCCGATGCTTAACTTAAAAGATCATATTACAGTCCACGTGGACTTGAGGATATGTGTCATTCTTGTTTATCCAATCAGATGCAGTTCAAAGCGATAAATCAACATTGAACATTTTATGAACACACCCCCGAAAAATCACAGTTTCAAGTTCATTTCTAGCGTGAGGATCCCCTTAACTGTTTGCGTAGTAGTTAGCGACATGGGCTCAAACAATATTCAATTAACAAACCTATCACAGGTGACTTCAGTTGCGCCCTACTTCTTTGTTGACAATGACAAAATTATGTACAAAGTTTGATATTCCACATTTACTTAAAACTATTAGGAATAATTTAACAAAATATAATTTTGTAAAAAAGAACAATCAAGAAATCTCATTCAAATATATTGAACAATTTTATCATCATGATAAACATTATCCATTAAGAGCTGCTCCAAAACTAACGGGATATATATATATGCGAGTATATATATATACTGTATATATATATATACACTGTACTGTATATATATATATATACTGTATATATATATATACACTGTATATATATATATACAGTGAGATTTTTGTTTTACTGAACATAACGTTATAAAACGTATGTTCAGTTTTAAAAAAACCATGTCAATACATTGTCGCTAGGTAGGCAACCAAATTAACAAATGTTTTATTTTGACACTTGAGAGAACAGAACTCCGAAATTTTATAATAAATGTTTAAAGTGACCACCTTCTTGTTCCAAGCAATACGCCAAACGATTGTAAAATGCTTGTACAGTATTTTGTAAAAAAACTGGATTTATTTCGTTGCAGGCGGTGAGTATTCTATTCTTTAGTTCTTCTGTACTCTCTATTACGGTACTGTTGTAGACTTTAGATTGGAGATAACTCGAAAGAAAGAAATCGTTTGGTGATAAATCTGGCGACCGAGGTGGCCAAGCTATTGGTCCAAACCGTCCAATCCAGAAGTCCGATCCTAAAAGTTTTCAGTCAGGAAACGTGTAATAGGGCCCGTGGAATGTGGTGGAGCGACGTCCATTTGAAACCATGCGTTCTCAAGATTCAAGTCTTTTAGTCGTCGCATTATGTGTCTTTGCAATAGTTCTAAAAACTTGGCGGCATTTAGGTTGCCATCAATAAAAACAATAAACAATGGACCAATATTGTTATTGGTCCATTTTTGGTTCGAGCTTGGCCACCTCGGTCGCCAGATTTATCACCAAACAATTTCTTTCTTTCGAGTTATCTCCAATCTAAAGTCTACAACAGTACCGTAATAGAGAGTACAGAAGAACTAAAGAATAGAATACTCACCGCCTGCAACGAAATAAATCCAGTTTTTTTACAAAATACTGTACAAGCATTTTACAATCGTTTGGCGTATTGCTTGGAACAAGAAGGTGGTCACTTTAAACATTTATTATAAAATTTCGGAGTTCTGTTCTCTCAAGTGTCAAAATTTGTTAATTTTGACACTTGACAACAACATTTGTTAATTTAGTTCTATCTAGCGACAATGTATTGACATGGTTTTTTTAAAACTGAACATGCGTTTTATAACGTTATGTTCAGTAAAACAAAAATCTAACTGTATATGTAGGTTAAGCTTATGTATATATTTATTTTATGTTCTAATAATAATTTTAATAGTTATAGTTTATTTTTATTTTTATTCGGAGCTCAACTTAAATTCTATTTTTAGAAATAAAACTGTAAAATATAGAAAAACGGAGGTGTTCGGTAGGGAGTAAACAGTTCTTTCTTGTCGGGGTGAAAAATAGAAAAGCGGGCAGTAGAAAGAGGCTCTTGAAAATAAGCCGTTAAAGACGAAGGATGCTATTTTTCGGCGGTCCTTTGGTAGGGCAAATAAAAGAAGTAAAGACGATAGCCAGAAGTAAATTGTTTGCGCGGAAAGCCGTGCCGCGTGTTTTGCTCTTTTTCTCTTCTTTGGTATGACGTAGAAGTAATTAGACGAAGAACTGTTATACGCTGCTTTGTTTGCACAGTGAAGAATTTGTGAATTTAGATTTAATACTTATTTTAACTAAAGCTCTTAATTAGTGATGTGGCTTTATTCTATCCCTTAGACATTTGAATTAGAAAAAACCTACATATATCCTAATAACTTTGAAAAAATAAAAGTTAAATTTGCATCTCAAGTGTTTAGTCAGGCGGTAACCGCAAGTTTAAATGTATACATTCGGTTTGGAGCTCTTCCTGCTAGTGCCATCCCAACAGCGGAATTTGTTTATATGATTGATAAATTGTTTGACTTATTCAATTCATCTCACACTTCAATTGCAAAAAAGTTTAATCGAGCCTTTAAAGGGGAGAATATCAAATACAATTCTTAAATCAATGTATTCAGTTTTTTACTGACATAAGAATTACAGACTGAGGGAAATTACGTGACTAGCAGAATAAAATGTTTGCGATCAATCCAAATTACAATTGTCTTAAAAATTTCTTTGGGTCAATTAGGCAGCAGAATGGCAACTGCATAAATCCCACCAATCTTCAATTCCAACAATCATTTAAAAAATTATAAAATGTATTTAGTTCACTCCCTTAATAATAAATGAATGATATTATATAACCCATTTATAAGGACCAAGGATTAGTTAAAACAAAATATTACTATTGTCGACGATTCGCCATTTTATTGAGGCATTTTCAAGACTAAAAAAGAAGATACATTGGGATGATTAGTAATTTTTTCTTTATTGTATAACCTACCTAAGTAATAAGAATAAAATTAAATATTTAATAAGTCCGGGACCAAGCTAAACATTGGAACAACCATACATGACTGTTCTTTTCATGGACATATCAATTCTTATCTAAAAAGATGATATATAAAAATTTATTCAAAAAAAGAAAAAAATATCCAATCATTTCCAACACAACTACACCATTAACACTTGTTACATGATTAAAATTACAATTAAAATATTTAATTACAGTCAAATTAATTTTTAAATTTACACAAACCAAAGAAGCAACCTTTAAAATATTTTTTTAAAAAACTTTCAAGAAACAAAACAAAAACAAAAACAAAATACAGTTCTTTACATAAATCACTTTTAGACTACTGATTTCAATATTAAATGGGCCTAACTCAACAAATTATGGTACACTGTGCTTAAATTTTGTATGTCTGTTCTACTATTGCATGTGGTTTCATCTTTATATATAAACATCATCTCAGAAAATAATCTCTTTACCAAATATTGCTCACAATCTAAAACCTCTGCTTTTATAAAATTAAATTTGTGACCGGTTTCCTTTACATGTGAAGACAGAGCTGTTCTTTTTTTATCCAAATTATGTAGCTGGCAATCGTTCTGGTGGTTCTTGATTCTTTGGTTTAACTTTTGAGATGTTTGGCCAATATAAGACGCTTCGCAATTATTGCATTTTATTTTATAAACAACATTAGATTTTTCCAAGGCTGGTATGGGATCTTTTAGTTTTGTATACAGGCTATTAATGGTTTTATGATGATAAAATGCTAATTTTAATTTGAATGGTTTAAAGGCTTGTCTAAGCTGATTATTCATACCGCTTATGTTGATCATTCTAAAATATGTATCATTTTTATTTTTTGTTGTTCTATCTAATCTAGTTGATTGGTTTTCATTGATTATTCTATTAATGATGTTTGTTGGATAATCATTCATACCTAATATTTCTTTAAACTTTGTCACATTTTTGTGATGAAACGACCTATCACTTAATTTAAGCATTCTAAATTTAAGTGTTTTAACTACCGCTATTTTTTGCTGAAAAGGATGTTCCGAGTTAAAGTTAATAATACGGTTGGAAGCTGTTTGTTTTGTAAAGAAGTCTATAAGTATTGCATTGTTACATGTTCTAATTAGCTTCAAATCAAGAAAGGATACCGACCTGTTCGATTCGTTTTCTAATGTGAATTGTATCTTAGGATGGTATGAATTGAAAATATCTAAAATAGTTTTACTTTGTCCTATTGGCACGGCTGTAATAATGTCGTCTACAAAACAATTTATAAAGGGCAATTTGAAAGGAAGTAATGGTATGCAGTGAGAAATTAGTTCATTCATAACCAGGTTAGCCAGAATAGGAAATGCTGGATTACCCATAGCGCTTCCAGATGTTTAGCTTGGTCCCGGACTTATTAAATATTTAATTTTATTCTTATTACTTAGGTAGGTTATACAATAAAGAAAAAATTACTAATCATCCCAATGTATCTTCTTTTTTAGTCTTGAAAATGCCTCAATAAAATGGCGAAACGTCGACAATAGTAATATTTTGTTTTAACTAATCCTTGGTCCTTATAAATGGGTTATATAATATCATTCATTAAAAAATTATTGTGTATAAAATTAATTCATTCGGGTACAGAAAACTGTGAAGGAGATGCAAACAAAATGCTTCCAAACTTGGAATCTCTTAGAAAAAACACTGATCGTGAGATTGATAATAATTTTGACGCATTCTTTTCCTCTGGTACACCTGCCACTGTCCATCTTGATACAGATTACCGAAGTAAAATTATATAAATTATTTTTTCAACCTCCATGTTTAGAGTTTCCGGTTTCTTACCTTTGCAAATTATATTTTAGACTTAGATTGTTTTATACCCTTAAATTTATTAACAGGAATTTTACATCTAAGCACAAAAATAAAATGATAATTTGGAGACATCAATAAATCAATTTTTGAAGATTTTTTTTGCACAAAAGTTAGTTTTAGAAAAATTCAGATTAATATTCAACACATTGCAATACATGAAGTACTGTTATCGAATGGCTAATTAGCCTAATTAATTAAATTCGATTATTATTTCTATTATTAATGAATCGCGACTGCCTCTCTAAATTAACACCGTAAACGGATGAGGCAGAGAGGCACCGATTAAAGGGGAATGATATCTAGAGAATCCGGCAAGGCATTTAAATGTAGATTTAATTAGTATTAAGTAGTAAATAATATTAGCATTATATCTAGATTAATTATTAGTTAAGAGCATAAAGTTTAGATTTAGAAAATAAGAAATATTCATATTCACTACGTTCGATGTGAACTCGTTGGAAGCTGGGCTGTGAATGGCTGGTCGAGGAAGGGCGCATTCCTTTTATATGGCCGCAGCCCCTAAAGTTCAAATTCACGATTAATTCGGGTCACATCAATCGTAGCGAAATGAAAACTAAACCAAAAAATGCGCTATTTTGTCGCGCATCTAGAAACACCAAACTTATTATTATTAATGTTTAATAAATAATTCAAATTTGGGAAACCCGCTCAGTCTAGACAGACTCTATTGTTTGAGCGTGGTTTTCCCAAATCTTTGCAATATAAACCCTGGGTCCAACGGGATGTCGGCAGTTCATCACATTACAAAATTGCGCATCACCACAGTCTGGTTGTAACATCGAGAGAGAGTACACGTCATTTTTGTGTCTCCTCTAGTTTTGTTAAAAAGCAGCACAAGTGATTGAATCTTTTTCTAAAAAGTGGTTAAACACAATTTAGTGAAATTAAATTCAGTTCGAGCAGTTTGTTAGTTCAAAGTGTTCAAAAAACATTTTCGTCGCCGAGTTTTCTCGTTGAAATTGTGGACATAATTTAGTCCGCGGTCCTGAAAAGTTGGTATACAGTGAACTTGGAAATTTTTTCTTAGTAGTGGACATAATTTAGTCCGCGGTCCTGTAAAGCCGACATACAGTGGTACTGGAAGTCCAACCGCCCAGTCACTCAAGGAGACCAGCCAAATAGGTATATTTCACCGGAAATATACCAAAGGTTAGTGGTTATTAATTCTTTTAGCACCTTCAGTGCATGAATAAAAATTTTATAATTAATTAAATTTTAAATTATTCCTGTAAACTACAGTATTAATTTACTTTCAAAAATTTAAATAAATCTATTGGCTAGTAGAAATCAGAGTTTTTATAACCACTGTCAGCTTCTCTGACAGTGGTTTATTTATTATTTTAATTTTTATTTTAATTTTAATTAAAATTTTTAAATTAAATTTAATTAAGCTAATTAAGCAACATTAGTATGGCTAGTGGAGCTTTAACTGTGGAGGACCTCCACAAACGTTTGACCTCCTTAGAGGAGCAGCTTAGCGCTAGTTTAGCGCTAATAAGTGCTCTCCAGATTAGAAACTCTAATCTGGAAATTGAATTGGCAAAGAGCCAAAACAAGGAAATTAACCATCCCTTGCCGCAGGAAAGAGATTCTGATGATGAATCTAGTATCCCGGCAACTGAGGAAACCATGGAGGTTTCTGATGATGACTCCACCTCGACAATAGGGACAGAGTCCCTATCAGGTTCAGTCAAAAGCGCCAAAAGAGGCGCAGAAGACGAATTCATTCTTGCTGGCTCTAGGAAGTCAAAACAAAGACGACTGAGGAATTTTAGGGAATCCACTCCCGAAAATAAAAATTTCAATTCAGATTTTCCTGAATTGAAATCCTCGCACCAGGAAAAATCACCGAAAAAAGGTGAAAAAACAGCCCCAGTGGCAACAAAGGCACTCTCTACTCCCAAGAGAGTAGCCATTAAGTCCACCAAAGAGGTGGTAAAAACCAAAGGGGATGCAAAAGCACCCCAGCAATTGAAGGTGGAGAAAAAACCTCCACCAATCATCATCAGGGCTCCAGAGAGATGGACGGCCATTTCAAGAGCCCTAAAGGAGAAAAAGGTTACTCCTCTAAGTGCACGTGTGTGCCCAGATGGAGTTAGAGTACAACTCCAAACTTCAGAGGATTTTAGAACCACAAATTCGTTCCTCAAAGCTAACAAAATATGTTTCCATACATATTTTACCACCGAGGAAAAGCCCTTAAAGAGGGTTTTAAGGCCCATTCCTCCTGCTATTTTAGAGCAGGAAATAAAGGAGGACTTGATGGAACAAGGACTCCAAATAATCAAAGTCACCCGACTGTCGAGGAAGACAGAGAACGGGAAGAAAATTGAATTCTCTTCTGTGCTAGTTGAACTAGCAAATCAAGAAGAAGAAAAGCGCTTCTGCGCTCAAAAGAAAGCACAAGTTTGCTTTCTCAACGTCAACGTGGAGCCAGTTAGGAAAAGGAAGGCAGTGATGCAATGTTATCAGTGCCAAAAATTCCATCACGGACAGGCCAATTGTCACGCAAAACCAAAATGCGTCAAATGTGGTAAGGACCATGAATCAAAGTCGTGCGACAAACCAAAAGAGGTTGAGCCAACTTGTGCCAACTGTGGAGACGCTCACACAGCGAGCTATAAGGGTTGCAAAAGCTTCCCTAAGCCGCTAAAAAGCGCAAGCCAAAAGAGGCCAAACCCAGGAAAAATGCAGGCAGCCGTCAAGCCTGCCCAACAGCAAAGGCCAGCTAAACCAAAGATGGTGCAGCAGGCCCAAAAAGCAAAGCAGGTGTCCTCTGCTTTGCCAACATCAGCTTCATGGGGGATCAACTCTAGAAATGGAGAATCCTCAAAAGCAGGACCTTCCAGAAGGGAAGCAAAAACAAAAAACAGCAGCTCTGCGGAGGGGAGCAATGCTGAACAAAGCCTTATACACTTGTTGTGTAAGAGCATTCGTGGCGCGGCGTCTTTGAAGGATTCGACTGTCTTTTTATACAACGAATTGCCAAAGATACTTCTGCAATGGTGCAGCAAGCGGAAGACAAATTAAATGTCTCAACAACAGCGGCAGCGCAACAATTTTAAGGCGGCTTTTTGGAATGCAAACGGCCTGGCAAAAAATCGAAATGAGCTCGTTCATTTCGCAGAAAGACACACGTTGGATGTAATAATGGTGAATGAAACTCACCTCAGTGCAAACAGCAGAGATCCAAAAATGGGCGGATTCACTCTTTATAGAAAAGACCGCGAAAATGGTAGAGGGGGAGGCGTAGCGATATATGTCAAAAACTCTATCAACCATTACCCAATGGAGCTTCCAGAACTTATTACTCTAGAAGCAACAGCAATTAGTCTGGTACTGGATGGAGGAAATATAGCATTGGTTTCATGCTATCTACCTTCGGGTAAAAATCTAGTAGAGACAGATTTTACTGCCATAAGGGACTGCAGCCAAGCCGTCATTGCAGCGGGGGACTTCAATGCTAAGCATACTGACCGGGGATGCCGAGTAGCGACTAGGAGTGGTCACACTCTTAGTCGTCTTCTTGATCAAAACCAAGACATAGTATTATTAGCACCTGACGAACCTACGCATTTTCCTACGCGAGGAGTAGCTGATATCTTAGATATGGCACTCCTAAAAAATATTCGCGATAGTGTTAGTGTTGAAGTGATAATGGAACTTAGTTCTGACCATCATCCAGTGCTTCTCCTCCTAGGACAACAACCCGAAGCACAAGAAGACATCATCAGCAAGACCAAAACAGACTGGAAGAAATTTCAGAAAGTTTTGAATGAAGATCTCGGTGCAATCCCAACAATCGATTCGGAAGAACGATTGGAAGAAGCAGTTGTCAAACTGGAAGAAAAAATCACGGCAGCAGTCACAAACGCTTCTAAGTTCTTTTCAGAACCTAGAAAATCATTTCAGAAACTACCTGCTTGGATAGTTGATCTGATTTGCGAGAAAAATAGAGCTAGGCGTTTAGCGCAAAGATCTAGACTTCAAGCGGACAGAACTGAATTCAACAGGCTAGTGACTGAGGTAAGATGGGCTCTTTTTGATTTTCGCTCTCAGAAATGGGACGAAAAGATTAAGAGCTTGTCGATTGAAGACCACTCAGCTTGGGAGATGGTCCGAAAACTGAAGAGTCCCAGGAAACCTTTGCCACCAATTCACGGTGCACAAGGAATCGCCCACACCGATGAGGAAAAAGCTCAAGCTTTTGCGGACAGTTTGGAACTGCAATGCAGAACCTCTCTGGACCATGCTGATCTAGACTTCATTGATGAGGTTGAGGACTTTGTCTCAAACAATCTTGAAGATGGAAACGAGGAGGCTATCATCACGCCTACTTCACCATCAGAAATTCGAGATATCATTCGCAAACTTAAAAAACGAAAGGCACCAGGTCCAGATAATGTATCCAATAGAGCTCTGAAAAATCTTCCAATCAAAGCTCTGGTATACATTACCACCATTATCAATGCCATTTTCACATTCCAACATTTCCCAAGTCGATGGAAATCTGCAAATGTAATTTTCTTACAAAAACCAGGAAAATCTCCCAAATTTCCGCAGAACTATCGACCTATCAGTCTTCTATCCGCAATTGGAAAAATTGCTGAAAGGGTTATTCGAAACCGCCTGGTTGAAAGTGTCGCAGAACATAATCTATTGCCTGATGAGCAATTTGGATTTCGTTCGAAACACTCGACCACCGATCAAATTCTAAGAGTCACTGAATACTTCTCAGTGGCACTAAATTTCAAAAAGATCGGTGGAGCCATTTTCTTAGATGTTTCTAAAGCTTTTGACACAGTCTGGCATGAAGGGCTTATTTATAAGCTTCTTCATACAGATATGTCTAAACCGCTGGTGAGACTGATAAATTCCTTCCTTCTTGAAAGGAAATTCAGAGCTAGAGTCCGTCAAACCCTCTCTACCGAGCGCTCGTTGGAGGCTGGTGTTCCCCAGGGCTCAGTTCTTTCTCCTCTTCTATATTCTCTTTTCACCAGAGATATACCCAAACCGCCGAATTCCCAAATCGCCGTCTATGCGGACGATACGGCAATCCTTGCTTGCTCCCTGAGTCCGGTTCTTATGTGCAGGTACCTACAGGAAGCAGCAACAGTCATCGAAGAATGGTTCTCCCGATGGCTTCTCAAAGTCAATCCAGACAAGAGTTCTGGACTGTTTGTGACTCGCAGGCGTAAATCACCTTCTACCACCATCCAGATGTTTGGGGAGAACATCAATTGGGAAAGAAAGGTAAAATACTTAGGCGTGATTTTTGATTCCAGACTTTCATTCATTCCACATGTGGACTACGTAGTCGCTCAAGCCAAAGGATCAATGGCAGTTCTGTTCCCGCTAATTTGCCCAAAAAGCAAATTAAGCATAAGGAACAAATGTCATCTCTACAAGGCGTGTGTCCGTTCGATAATGACCTATGCTATTCCGGCATGGGCTCATGTATCAAAAACTCGGCTGAAAAAGCTTCAAGTCGTCCAGAACAAAGCTATCAGGAGGGCATTTGGTGCTCCCTGGTACGTTCGAAATGACCAGCTCCACGCCGAGTCAGACATTCCATCAATAAGGAAGTTCATTAAAAGCCTCCTTATTAAATACCACGCTAGAGCCAAGGACCATCCAAATCCATTGATGAGAAAGGCAGTGGACTACAATGAGGATGATGAAACTCGACATAAGAGACCGAAGACAGCTCTGTTGATGGAAGTCGACTGGGAACCGACTCCATAAAATTCAACAAGAAAACAAACACCAGCTAGGAGGCAAACGCTAAGTACCATTCACTTATTAATATAGTTATATTAAGTACTAGTGATGTAAGTTTCGCATTCTTTATGCAATTCTAATCTTCTTTTTTAGAGTTCCAGCCTAGAGATAAGGATTCCGGGAGTCACTTAAGGGATTACACTTAAGGAATGTATATCCTATGTCCGGGCAGTAAGCCAAAGCCCTTTTTAAAACTGGAGGCACCAAAGTAGCTTATTGCTTTTTGTTGCCTTCAAAATAAGTCGTTACATCCCAATGATGTATCGCTTGTCATTCTCGGTGTGTAATGAGGCTTGCCTCGATCCGCCGGATGTCAGATAGGGCAGAGGTGGGTTTTTAGTGGGTAAAAATCCCACACTACCGGCCTGACGGCCGGTGTCTTTTGAAGATTTTCCCCCTCTCAAAAAAAAAAAAAAAAAAAAAAAAAAAGATGTCGGCAGTTGCTTTCGAGCTTTTAAACGTTATCATGTGAGTTATTTGAATAAGACATCACCACAGTCTGGTTCTAACATCGAGAGAGAGTACACGTCATTTTTGTGGCTCCTCTAGTTTTGTTAAAAAGCAGCACAAGCTATTGAATCTTTTTCTAAAAAGTGGTTAAACACAATTTAGTGAAATTAAATTCAGTTCGAGCAGTTTTGTTGGTTCAAAGTGTTCAAAAAAACATTTCCGTCGCCGAGCTTTCTCGTTGAAATTTGTGATATCGAATAGCAATTATGCAAAAATTAGCCTAATTAAATTCGAATCGATAATTTTATTATTGTTATTAAATCGCGATGGTCTCTCTAAATTAACACCTTTATGGATAAGGCAGAGAGACACCGATTAATTAGGGGAAATTAAATATCTAGAGAATCCGGCAAGGCCTTAGATTAAGTGTATATAATTTATTATTGTTTATTGTTAGTAATAATTAAGTTAGTAACAATTGTCAGTAATAATTAAGCTAGAAACTGAGAAAACTAATATTGCTACGTTCGATGTGAAGCCTTTGAAAGCTGGTCGCTGAATGGCTGGCGAAGCTGGGTGCACCGAGCTTTTATAACGCCGCTGCCCCCATAAGCCTAATTATTAATTATAACTAAGTCACATCGATCGTAGCAACTTGTAAATTGTATCAAAAGATGCGCTATTTTTTTTCGCATCTAATGATGCTAAATACAATTATTTAATTAATAATTAAAACTGAGAAATTAGGAAAACCCATTCTGTCTAGACAAAATCTATTGTTCGACGTCTGGGTTTTCCAAAATTTATGAATAAAAGCCACGAGTCTTGCCACAAACGGGCAGTAGCTTTTTAGCTTTTAAAAGAGAAGTTTGTGTAAAATAAAGTGTACGATCAATTTTAAATAGAAATATTTATTTAGTTTAATTATTATTTGTTTTATTTAAATAATTCGAGTATATATTAAGCCTTCAGCATTACATTGGCTACCGCAATTATTATTGCGATTTAACAGAGAAGGAGCCGATGTAATCTGAGCCTGCAATAAGTAATTAAATAATAATAATTTATAATTATTTAAATAATATAATATATTAAAGTGCCGTTAAGTCTGGGAAGTAACCAGTACGGGAACAAATTTGGTGAAGTGAGTAATCAAACAAAACAAAAGAAAACGATATTTGGACAGGTTAATCAACGATTAATTGACAAATAATTAATTAATTAATTATTCAATACCTGTCCGATATCACATTGGCGCCCAACACGTGTGGCTATAAACATAGCTGTTTAGAAGAACCCATAAACTGAAAAGAGATGGCCGACGAAGATAATAATTCTGCTGATCAAGAAATAAAAACAGTGAATCAACCACAAGTAATATATGTGAACACACAACATGCAAATACAGTCAGTGCACCAACATTCAGACCGGAGGAATACCTGCCAATATTTACAGGAGAAATGGAAGAAGACCCAGAAGAATTCATCCAGGAGGTAGAAGAGATTTTTACCGAACAAAAATGGAAAGTGAGTGGCCGTGAAAAATGTATTCTACTACATAGGCAAATGAGAGGAGCAGCACATCAATGCAACCGCTATTACACCAATAAAGATAAAGATGTAAGTGACTTATATAATAGGCTTATATCTACATTTGGCACCCAAGCCAACTTCAATAACTTGAGGCAGAAGCTGGAGCGCAGCTTCTTCAACGGACCTACGGAGGAAGGCCGCTTAGAAATATTTATTGATAAGTATGTCCGAATCCACAAGAGATTATATCCAGAGGCAACAATAGACCGATTAATCCAAGAATTAATTAAAGCCTTTCCGATTCACAAGAGGGATTCACTCATTGCAGCGGATATTCAAACCATTGATAGATTTGTTAAAATCGCAAAAAATCTGCTGGAAAACAAAATCAACATCACTCGGAAGTCGGAAAACTTCCGCAGGACTACCGATCAGTCTCCATCGGGGTCCGTGCCTTTGGCTTAGAAAGCCCACACCAGCGACAGTTGCCCAAGATTCCCGTCACCCTTGGACAGCTGCACCTACTAGCAGCACTAGACAGCAGAGCCTCAGCCAATTTTCTAGCTGGACATCTAGTGACGCAACAGGAAAAACAACAAACATGTTCAATTCCAATTAAATTAGCTACGAAAAATAAAGAAGCACTAGCCAGTGGTGTAGTGACAAAAGACATTAAAATAGGTGAAAAAGTGTACCCAAATGTGGAATTTATAATCGTTGAAAATTTACGTGACGACATCCTATTAGGGGATACCTGGTTGTGTGCGGCTCAAGCAACACTAGACTACTCTAATAGATGCATCCACCACGGAAGATCACAACGGACCACTACATATTGGAATCATCACGAAGCCAACATCAAAAATGATGCCAACATCAAAACGCCAGAAAACGGTTTTAGTGGAGTGCTCAGGAAACAATTTACAGACTTAGTACGCGATTTTGCCGAAATAATGAACACTTCAAGTGCCATTGCAGCGGTGAATTGTGTAGAACATAGTATAAGTTTAAAAAAGGAAGAACCATTTAGAATTAAGCCATATCCTTTAAAGAAAGAAAAAAAAGAAGAACTATATAAATGTGTGCGGGAAATGTTAAGTGCAGGAGTGATAGAACGTTCAGACAGCGACAATTGCTCCGCTGCAGTGCTTGTGCGGAAAAAGGATGGGTCTATAAGGTTCTGTACAGATTACAGAAAATTAAATTTGCTGACCAAGGATGAAGCTGCGCCTCTACCTAGAATCCACGAGACATTGAAGGATTTTGGAAATGCCACTATATTCACCGCTTTAGACTTGAAGTCAGGGTATTGGCAAATCCCTATGGACCCAGCCTCCAAACATCTAACAGCATTTGCAACTCCAGATGGTGCCACCTATCAATTTAGAGTAATGCCTTTTGGATTAAAAAACGCGCCAGCCACCTTCCAGAAAATGATGACGCGAGTGCTAGCCGGTTATCTTGGCGAATTCGTGCAAGTTTATCTGGATGACATTATTGTGTTTTCGGGAAATGAACAAGAACACTTAGACCACTTAAGAAAAGTTTTTGAGAGACTAAATGAATTTAAACTTAAGTGCGCGCCAGAAAAGTGCCAATTTGCGACCACCGAATTACCGTATTTAGGACATATAATTAATAGTGCCACCAATCAGCCACAGAAAAAACATTTAGAACAAATTCAGAAAGCGGTCCCTCCTCGCACCAAAAGACAGGTCCAACAATTTTTAGGACTGACAAACTGGGTAAGGGAATACGTCAAAGACTACGCCTTTGTTGCAGCCCCCATAACCGACCTTTTGGTATCCAAAAAAGGCTTCAAATGGACAGAAGATGCTGACAAAGCCTTTCAAGAAATCAAGAAGCGGCTAAACCAACCCTTGGCACTTCACAGACCTGATTGCAATCTCCCCTTTACACTGCAAACAGACGCTAGCGGAATCGGAATGGCGGCAGTGTTATACCAAGAAAAGGAAAGCAAGAAGTTGATAATATCGTATGCCAGTGCTAAATTCAACAAAACCCAGCAGCGCTACCACATCAATGAGCAAGAATGTTTGGCTGTAGTATGGGGAATAAAAAAGTATAGAGCTTACTTAGAAGATCAAACATTCTTGCTGAAAACCGACAACAAGTCATTACTGTGGTTAAATTCTGCCAAAGATTCAAATGCTAAACTCACCAGATGGTCACTACTCCTTCAAGAGTTTAATTTCCGAGTAGAACACTGCGCCGGAAAATCGAACGAGTTACCAGATCTACTCTCTAGAGACCCAGATCCAGTAACCGACAACGGGGAGATTGAATCTTTGGATAGAATGTTTGTTCCTCAACCACCACCTCAAGAAGAACAAACACAGCTGCTGATGGCAATGGATATTCAAACTCTCCTAGAGGAAATTAAAACCGCCCAAAAAGCCGATCCAGACTTCCAAGGAATTGTTAATCGAATGACACGAATACAGAACGAAGGACCTAGGGAAGAAGGCGATGCCGCCTTACAACGAGGGTATCGATTAATTGATGGGTACCTCTACAAGAGGGGAGCGACACCATTATTGTGGGTACCGGAGCAAGGACGTACTAGGATGTTACAGGAATATCATGACGATCCCAATGCCGGACACCCAGGCACCGACGAAACCATAAGGTGCATTAAAAGGCAGTTTACTTGGCCCACATTGGCCAATGACGTAAGAAAGCACATTAAACAGTGCCTCATTTGTGCCACAGCCAAACGCGGAATTCGTCAGCCTAGAGCTCCTGTACGAGCATATGTTCCCCGCAAACCATGGCAAACTATTGCCATTGATTTTATGGGGCCATATGAGATGACACCAGATGGCAATAGATTTATCTTGGTTGTAACCGACACATTTAGCAAATGGACAGAAGCCTTTGCACGCCGTAACGCCAGTACTCGCACAACCATCAGCTTACTGGAAGACCAAATATTTAGCCGTTGGGGATACCCACAAGCAATTATATCTGACAATGGTCCGCAGTTTGTGGGATATACATTTCAAACGGCTCTCGGTCGATGGAAAGCGAGACACTGGCGTACGGCCATATACCATCCACAGGCTAATCCAGCTGAACGGCGCAACCAAGAGATCAAGAAACTACTCAGAATCTTAGGAGAAATGAACGAAAGACTGCCTTGGGACAAGAACCTGCCCAAAGCCTTGTTTAATCTTCGAAAACGACGAAATGCTGCAACCGGACAATCTCCTAGTCAGCTTGTACTTGGCTATGAATTACTACCTCCAAGACACTGGGAGCATCAAGAAAATGATGCACCGATCCAAGAGGTAGAAGAAAGAATAAGACAAGCTGACGAACATCAGCAACAATATAGAGAAATTTATGATCAGGCACATCATACAACCCCTGTATCATTCGAACTAGATGACAAGGTTCTAACTAGACGTCGACCCCGAGCAGGTCTACGAACCAAGTGGATTGGACCTGGAAAAATTACAGGTGTCCTAGGCGATAACTGTTACTTTGTGGAAAATTTTGGAAGAGTTACAAGAGAACACATTAATAGTCTTCGACCTGCACCTGTACCTGCGCCACCACCAAGACGACCTTGGAATCCAGAGCTAGACCTGCCCGTAGAAGACGCGCCTAACCACGTTCTGGTTGGACACCTAGACGAGAATCTACCGGCTTATGAAGATGGGGATCTCAATCGAATCCGTAATCGCCAAATTGCTCGACGGGAAGAGCAACAGAGGAGATTAAGGAATCAAGAGATACATCACCCAGATCATTTCAACGACGAAAATTTGGAAACCCAGGAGACGGAATCCGAAGATTCAGTCGAGGAAGAGATCATCGACAATGAGTTCGGTGAATATTTGTAAATATTAGATAAGTTAGTTTAGGATAGCCAACCGCGATTCTCTAGGAGGGGGGCGTGTGATATCGAATGGCTAAATAAGCAAAAATTAGCCTAATTAAATTCGAATCAATAATTTTATTATTGTTATTAAATCGCGATGGTCTCTCTAAATTAACACCTTTATGGATAAGGCAGAGAGACACCGATTAATTAGGGGAAATTAAATATCTAGAGAATCCGGCAAGGCCTTAGATTAAGTGTATATAATTTATTATTGTTTATTGTTAGTAATAATTAAGTTAGTAATAATTAAGCTAGAAACTAAGAAAACTAATTGCTACGTTCGATGTGAAGCCTTTGAAAGCTGGTCGCTGAATGGCTGGCGAAGCTGGGTGCACCGAGCTTTTATAACGCCGCTGCCCCCATAAGCCTAATTATTAATTATAACTAGGTCACATCGATCGTAGCAACTTGTAAATTGTATCAAAAGATGCGCTATTTTTTTTCGCATCTAATGATGCTAAATACAATTATTTAATTAATAATTAAAACTGAGAAATTAGAAAAACCCATTCTGTCTAGACAAAATCTATTGTTCGACGTCTGGGTTTTCCAAAATTTATGAATAAAAGCCACGAGTCTTGCCACAAACGGGCAGTAGCTTTTTAGCTTTTAAAAGAGAAGTTTGTGTAAAATAAAGTGTACGATCAATTTTAAAAAGAAATATTTATTTAGTTTAATTATTAATTGTTTTATTTAAATAATTCGAGTATATATTAAGCCTTCAGCATTACATTGGCTACCGCAATTATTATTGCGATTTAACAGAGAAGGAGCCGATGTAATCTGAGCCTGCAATAGTATTAATTAATTAAATAATAATAATTTATAATTATTTAAATAATATAATATATTAAAGTGCCGTTAAGTCTGGGAAGTAACCAGTACGGGAACAAATTTGGTGAAGTGAGTAATCAAACAAAACAAAAGAAAACGATATTTGGACAGGTTAATCAACGATTTATTAACAAATAATTAATTAATTAATTATTTAATACCTGTCCGATATCAGTAGTGGACATAATTTAGTCCGCGGTCCTGTAAAGCCGGTATACAGTGATACTGGAATTCCAACCGCCCAGTCACTCAAGGGGACCAGCCAAATAGGTATATTTCACCGGAAATATACCAAAGGTTAGTGGTTTATCAATTCTTTTAGCACCTTCAGTGCATGAATAAAATTTTATAATTAATTAAATTTTAAATTATTTCTGTAAACTACAGTATTAATTTACTTTCAAAAATTTAAATAAATCTATTGGCTAGTAGAAATCAGAGTTTTTATAACCACTGTCAGCTTCTCTGACAGTGGTTTATTTTATTTTAATTTTAATTAAAATTTTTATACAATTAAATTAAACTTAATTACGCATAATTAAGCAACATTAGTATGGCTAGTGGAGCTTCAACTGTGGAGGACCTCCACAAAAGAGTAACCTCCTTAGAGGAGAAACTTAGCGCTAGTTTAGCGCTAATAAGTGCTCTCCAGATTAGAAACTCTAATCTGGAAAAAGAATTGGCAAAGAGCCAAAACAAAGAAAATAGCCATCCCTTGCCGCTGGAAAGAGGTTCTGACGATGAATCTAGTATCCCGGCAACTGAGGAAACTATGGAGTTTTCTGATGATGACTCCACTTCAACAATAGGGACAGAGTCCTTATCAAGTTCAGTCAAAAGCGCCAAAAGAGGCGCAGAAGACGAATTTATTCTTGCTGGCTCTAGAAAGTCAAAGCAAAGAAGACTGAGGAATTTTAGGGAAACCACTCCCGAAAATAAAAATTTCAATTCAGATTTTCCTGAATTGAAATCTCACCAGGAAAAATCACCAAAAAAAGGTGAAAAAACCGCCCCAGCGACACCAAAGGCAATCTCTGCTCCAAAGAGAGTAGCCATTAATTCCACCAAAGAGGTGGTAAAATCCAAAGGGGATGCAAAAGCACCCCAACAATTGAAGGTGGAGAAAAAACCTCCACCAATTATCATCAGGGCTCCAGAGAGATGGACGGCCATTTCAAGAGCCCTAAAGGAGAAAAAAGTTACTCCTCTAAGTGCACGTGTGTGCCCAGATGGAGTTAGAGTACAACTCCAAACTTCAGAGGATTTCAGGACAGCAACTTCGTTCCTCAAATCAAACAAAATATGTTATCATACATATTTTACCACTGAGGAAAAGCCCTTAAAGAGGGTTTTAAGACCCATTCCTCCTGCTATTTTAGAGCAGGAAATAAAGGAGGACTTGATAGAACAAGGACTCCAAATAATCAAAGTTACCCGACTGTCGAGGAAGACAGAGAACGGGAAGAAAATTGAATTCTCTTCTGTGCTAGTAGAACTAGCAAATCAAGAAGAGGAAAAGCGCTTCTGCGCTCAAAAGAAAGCACAAGTTTGCTTTCTAAACGTCAACGTGGAGCCAGTTAGGAAAAGGAAGGCAGTGATACAATGTTATCAGTGCCAAAAATTCCATCACGAACAGGCCAATTGCCACGCAAAACCAAAATGCGTCAAATGTGGTAAGGACCACGAATCAAGGAATTGCGACAAACCAAAAGAGGTTGAGCCAACTTGTGCCAAGTGTGGAGACGCTCACACAGCGAGCTATAAGGGTTGCAAAAGCTTCCCTAAGCCGCTAAAAAGCGCAAGCCAAAAGAGGCCAAATCCGGAAAAAATGCAGGCAGCCGTCAAGCCTGCCCAACAGCAAAGGCCAGCTAAACCAAAGATGGTGCAGCAGGCCCAAAAAGCAAAGCAGGTGTCCTCTGCTTTGCCAACATCAGCTTCATGGGGGATCAACTCTAGAAATGAAGAATCCTCAAAAGCAGGACCTTCCAGAAGGGAAGCAAAAACAAAAAACAGCAGCTCTGCGGAGGGGAGCAATGCTGAACAAAGCCTTATACACTTGTTGTGTAAGAGCATTCGTGGCGCGGCTTCTTTGACGGATTCGACTGTCTTTTTGGACAACGAATTGTCAAAGATACTTCTGCAATGGTGCAGCAAGCGGAAGACAAATTAAATGTCTCAACAACAGCGGCAGCGCAACAATTTTAGGGCGGCTTTTTGGAATGCAAACGGCCTGGCAAAAAATCGAAATGAACTCGCTCATTTCGCAGAAAGACACACGCTGGATGTAATTATGGTGAACGAGACTCATCTCAGTGAAAACAGCAGAGATCCCAAAATGGACGGATTTACTCTTTATAGAAAAGACCGCGAAAATGGTAGAGGAGGAGGCGTAGCAATATATGTCAAAAACTCTATCAACCATTACCCAATGGAGCTTCCAGAACTTATTACTCTAGAAGCAACAGCAATTAGTCTGGTACTGGATGGAGGAAACATAGCATTGGTTTCATGCTATCTACCTTCGGGAAAAAATCTAGTAGAGACAGATTTTACTGCCATAAGGGACTGCAGCCAAGCCGTCATTGCAGCGGGGGACTTCAACGCTAAGCATACTGATTGGGGATGCCGAGCAGCGACTAGGAGTGGTCACACTCTTAGCCGTCTTCTTGATCAAAACCAAGACATAGTATTATTAGCACCTGACGAACCTACGCATTTCCCTGCGCGAGGAGTAGCTGATATCTTAGATATGGCACTCCTAAAAAATATTCGCGATAGTGTTAGTGTCGAAGTGATAATGGAACTTAGTTCTGACCATCATCCAGTGCTTCTCCTCCTAGGACAACAACCCGAAGCACAAGAAGATAACATCAGCAAGACCAAAACAGACTGGAAGAAATTTCAGAAAGTTTTGAATGAAGATCTCGGTCCAATCCCAACAATCGATTCGGAAGAACGATTGGAAGAAGCAGTTGTCAAACTGGAAGAAAAAATCACGGCAGCAGTCACAAACGCTTCTAAGTTCTTTTCAGAACCTAGAAAATCATTTCAGAAACTACCTGCTTGGATAGTTGATCTGATTCGCGAGAAAAATAGAGCTAGGCGTTTGGCGCAAAGATCTAGACTTCAAGCGGACAGAACTGAATTCAACAGGTTAGTGACTGAGGTAAGATGGGCTCTTATTGATTTTCGCTCTCAGAAATGGGACGAAAAGATTGAGAGCTTGTCGATTGAAGACCACTCAGCTTGGGAGATGGTCCGAAAACTGAAGAGTCCCAGGAAACCTTTGCCACCAATTCACGGTGCACAAGGAGTCGCCCACACCGATGAGGAAAAAACTCAAGCTTTTGCTGATAGTTTGGAATTGCAATGCAGAACCTCTCTGGAGCATGCTGATCTGGACTTCATCGATGAGGTTGAGGACTTTGTCTCAAACAATCTTGAAATGACCATCCAAATCCATTGATGAGAAAGGCAGTGGACTACAATGAGGATGATGAAACTCGACATAAGAGACCGAAGACAGCTCTGTTGATGGAAGTCGACTGGGAACCGACTCCATAAAAACCAACAAGAAAACAAACACCAGCTAGGAGGCAAACGCTAAGTACCATTCACTTATTAATATAGTTATATTAAGTACTAGTGATGTAAGTTTCGCATTCTTTATGCAATTCTAATCTTCTCTTTTAGAGTTCCAGCCTAGAGATATGGATTCCAGGAGTACTTACACTTAAGGAATGTATATCCTATGTCCGAGCAGTAATACCAAAGCCCTTTTTAAAAACTGGAGGCACCAAAGTAGCATATTGCTTTTGTTGCCTTCAAAATAAGTCGTTACATCCCAATGATGTATCGCTTGTCATTCTCGGTGTGTAATGAGGCTTGCCTCGATCCGCCGGATGTCAGATAGGGCAGAGGTGGGTTTTTAGTGGGTAAAAATCCCACACTACCGGCCAAACGGCCGGTGTCTTTTAAAGATTTTCCCCCTCTCAAAAAAAAAAAAAAATATTTGAATAAACCTGTGCTCTAGTTAATTAAAATTTGTTTTTCTTTTATTTAAAAAACTCATTATCACATTGACCACATTAACTTTGCAATTTTCATTGCACTTTATTAAACAAAGATTAGGTCCATTATAATTGATTTAAATAATTATTATTAATAATCTTTAAACAATTGAAGTGCCGCTAAAAGTCTGGGAAGTAACCAGAACGTGAAGTGAAGTGAATTAAATCGACAAAATTGGACAGGAAATTAATTATTACCCATTATTAATTAATTAATTACTTAATAAAAACCCTGTACGATGACAGTACCGACCTGACTTCAAGTCCGTAGTGGCTAGTGTAGATACGGACCTGTACTAAATTAAAAACATGGCGTCCGTCAAGGTCTCCGTGGCTGGCTTTTAGAGATCAAAGGCGGTAGAAGGGAGTTTGTATTCTGATTATTTACTGTTCTGTGCCTGGAATCTGTCGTAATGCTACAACTGGAACCTCTCGTAGTGCTACACCGGTGACATTCCGCATTGCTACACCAAATACGTCTCATGGAGCAAACCCCTTGAAAAACCCTATAAAACATCAGGTGCACATGACACTCAAAATGCACAGCATTCAGCAAATCAAAAGATATAAACAAAAAGTTTAAATAACAAAAAGTATAATAAACCCCATCATTTTCAAGAAGCTGCACATTTAGTCAAGCAGGATTAGAGTAAAGGTACGCATATAATATTGTCTAATTAACATACTTCGAAACTGATGATTACAAAAACCATTTATACTTTGATATAGAAAATATGCCTGGTATAAATCAATAATTTTACTGCCGAAGCTATGCCACTCTCTAATTTTCTGACAATTACTCTAGAAGAATGTAACTCTTCTACATCTATATATGTGACATCTATAGATATGACAAAAGACAGATACAAATCCTGTCTCTTCTACAAAACTTCAGATGTACAAACGCATCCCCTTATGTTCTGCGTCAAAGATGGAGAAAATAGCCTATGCCATGTCAGAGCCCCAAGACCCGTGCCCATCTTTTCTCAAATTTATCCACGAGTAATTTTATTAGAATGGTCTTTTCAATTTAGACAACTGTGAGTATTATCTCACTGAGCGATTATTCGCCCAAGACGTTATCTTACAACAGTAAAATAAAACAGTCGTAAAAAAATTTAATCTTACTACAGACATTGCCGGATAGTACAGCAGTTTTCCCTCCTGACCACAAGCAGCTACAGACGAGGACTACGGGGACGAAGGCGATGCCAATATTGATAATTTACCTAAAGTATCTAAGAAACTAGATAAAAAAAGATAAAATTTCAAATTTCAGTATTGCTGCATCAAATGCCAACGCAGGAAAGAAAGACATGTTAAGTATTATCTCTAAACTAGATCAGATTGAGATAACTATAAAAAACATACTTAAATCATCAGGTCAACTTAATATAACTGCTCCTTCAGTGTCTCTTACAAAACAACCTCTACTTCCTGTGACAAGTTCTAATGTTTCAGCTAGCACCTCTATCTCTTACCCCCACATCAACAGATCCCTATTCCTTTAACTGACATCTTTTCTTATAAAATACCTGAAAGTATATTCATTTCTCAAGCTGAACCAATTTTTAGTAACAACATCGACAGTACCAAAGATGACGATGATGAACTTCCCTTATCACATTTTATGCGACATAAAAAGAAAAAAAAAGACACAGTAACATTACTAATAAATTGCCTCGATGGCAAGAACCACGTCCTCCAAAAAATAACTTTAAAATTTTGGATCTTTTTTATTTATTTTTTGACAATACTGTTTTTCAATTGCTAACAAATTTTAATAATACAATATTTATGCATCACTGCATAACGGAGCTGGAAATATAAGCGTATAAATAATAGAAGCTTTTTATGGTGTTCTTATTTATAGTGGTTATTCCATTGTGTCAAGAAGATCTTTATATTGGGAAAACAATACTGATACTAATCACTAAATAAATTGGGTATAAAGCCATTTCACGAAAACGTTTTAATTTTAATATACAAAATTTGCATTGTAGTAACAATGACAACTTAGATATGAGCAACAAATTTGCAAAGCCAAACCATTATTATAAAATAAAAAAAAACAAGTTTCTTTCTCTAGCTCTTCTTTAAGAAGATTATAGCATCGATAAGTCTAGTCTATAGTGCTTTATTTTGGTAGACATGACAGCAAACAATTTATCAAGAGCAAGCCAATTAGATGAAGCTATAAATTAAGGATGGCCGCAACAAAATCAGAATACATAAAGTGGTATAACCCATACCAAGATGTCAGCACAAAATTGGAAGAACGATACAAGGATTTTAAAATTTGCTACACAGTTTTAAGTCTGCAAGACTTGAAACCAATATTTATTTGAAATGTTTACTTAGCATCCCCGAAAAAGATTCTTACTGTGAGAGTTTTTGATTTTATAATAATTTATAGTTATTTTTTTAAGTAAAAATAAGCCAATAAGGTGCTAAATAGCTTGTATAATTAAATGATCTCGATGAGGTTCATATGGCATCTTAAGTTAAAAAGGGAGAACATAAACTTAGCATCCCTGGAAAGGTAGAGGCCAGTCAGTATCAGTAAACTGAGCGGGGCGAGAGTGAGAACGTTGGTAAAAAGGTCAGAGCGGTCGGACGGGCAGTATTATAAATATCTAAACTGTTAATTGTTTATTAAAAGAGAAAGATAGTTAACGTGTTGATCATGTGTGGTTTTGTGGTATAATTGTGAATTCAGCGCTGACTCCGTGAATTCGGAGGAATAATGAGTAAATAGGTTAATATGAAATATCCACGGCAGAAACTATAGTTTAATACCTGGGGTACGGTCTATGTGGTAATACATTTCAGACTGTTTCGGTTGTACGCCCATGACGTCTGTAGACATCTACAGATTGCTATCCTGGTTCTCTACTTCCTCAAACAGTGGCAAAGAGGTATAGGGGTGGGCTGGAGCCTGTTAACCGCTATGGTTATGTTCCTATCAGTGTATAAAAAGGTTGTAGATTTTCCTTTTGATAACAGAGTAATGCGTAATGTCCTTAGGTTCTTCACTTATTAATCTTTATTTCATATCTTTTCCTATTACGTATTATTCCTGGCCAGATCTGGTATATTTCGCGTAATGTGATTGAGGCCTAGCGACACCGTCCACGTTGCTCCCGAACCAGGTACCGAAACAATGAAGACATCATTGAGAACACGATGCTAAAGAAAAGGGGTGAAAATTGAGTCAATCGAGTCCATGGAGTGGTTGTCAAAGACCATACGCATGGATTTCAACAACGAAAGAACAGAATGCTAAAGATTTTATAAATTTAGTTAGCTCAGTTGCAAAGAATAACAACATCTCTCTCCTTTTGGCTGATTAATACACAGGTATAAATTCATACGAATTTACCAATTACTTAGAAAAAAAAAGAATACAGATCGTATTTACATGCATCGATCACCCCGAATCGAATGGGCTCAACGAGCTCAATGATACTATTCATAGTTCAACACATTATGCACCTTCATATTTATTGCTGGGGAAGGAAAATACAATTTTTCCTCTTAAAGAAAATAGAAAATCTTCTTTAGAAGAAGACCGAGAAATGGCTTTTCAGAATTCTAGAAGAAGTTTTCATACAAATAAAGATCGAATTGATATAAACCGGCGTCAGCACATTTTTAATATAGATGATTTAGTATACATCGATAAGAAAAAGAAAACTTCAAATTTTTTTCACTCCAATAAGTTATTGCCTTTTCTGCCCACATGAAGCGTCTTTAAGAGGGGAGGTGTAAAGTGTAAACACTAGTTACACTTTAGCGCTATAGGTGGCGCAGCATATACAATTATCCCTATAGGAATAATTGTATTATAGGTGGCAGCACTACCGTTATAAGTTGGCCGCACTGGCTGTCATATTTTACAACGTGTGCTCTCTTGTAGGTTCTTTCTGTTCAAATCTAAACGTCTTAAAGAACACCATAGACAACCTATAGCTACGCTATAAAAGCATTACTAATATAGCCCAATCAGAACATCCCCCACCACCAACGGAGCCAAAAACCACAAGATTGACAAGCGATATGTCACTTTTGACAATGACAACAAACCTACTCTATGCACGTACACAAACACCAAAAAAAAAATAGACTACTTAAGTGATGACGTATAAGGTCAATGTTTTCACATACAAAAGTTATTTTCCGTCATAAAAACAATAAGATTGTTAACAACAAAGTGTTTGTAATAGTACAGGATACGTAAAACAATTAGTAAAAAATGTTAAAAAACTAGCCCCGTATGCAACTGTCATTTCCTTTTAGCACTCATTGCTTACAGATCGGTGTTTTCCGATCGTTTCCAATAAAATAAAAACAATTGTTCTGCACCTGTTTTTTACTTTGCTGCCACATCTATGGTCAAATGTTTAAAACAAATATAGTTCATAGCATTGAAAAAAATGTTCTATCTTTGCGGAAAAACATTTACTCTATTATGCAGCACTTTTTTAAGCCAGCTTGCAAACAAAGCGCTCAAGTCAAAACGGTTATTTTTCAAAGTCGTTAGGTAAATAACTTCTACCTGCTTTTGCCATTTTTGCATGTTGATTTTGAGACTGTGACGTCGTAATCCTAATATAAATGTGTCACTTGTCAATTTGTAGACTGACAATTGACAACTAACATGGTGGCATACTATAGTGGAAAATACGTAGCCATTTGCATTTTTTTGCAAATATATTAATAAAAATTTTGCGAAAGTGTGTATTGTCGCAATTGATAACAAATTTAGTTGTATTTGTGATATAAGCTATTTGGGGTTGTTGGACTCTGTACCACCACCATCACCAGGGTGGTGAAAAAGAGGGTAAGAGCAACCCTCTACCTTCTCTAAAACCACCACTCGCCACCCAACCATCAGCCGAGAAACTTGTAATTGCAACTGCAAACTTCAATTTGTTAATTTGTTTGAATATAAGCATTATTTATATTTATGGCGATCCTTATTTAAACAACATTATGACTACGGTCAAAACAGGGGTTTTGGCAAGACCAAAATTGCAGCGATGGGAAAAAATTTGAGAGACCCCGATGTGTGACCTTCGGAGACCGATTTTTGTGATGCAAAAATAACATTACAAAAAATGTTGACAACAAGAATTCCCATTGCCACTTAAAGGTGCTATAAGCAAAATGAACAACCACATACCAAACAACACATACTACACGTTACTATTTGCTGAGATGTCGATAGAACTCCATTTCCAGTATAATCTGCACATTGTGGATTTTATAGATCTTCGACACGAAAGATCTATCTAAGGATAGCTAATCATGCTCTGGTAATAGGTATAATGAATCGAAAAGTTTCAAAACTTATGTAGTTTATATGTTTGTAGGCCTACAAGACACTTTTAAAAATTGGCACCAACTACTTGCATATTACTTGTTAAATGGTGCTATGAAAGCCCTTTCGCTAAAAACAATTGCTGTTAATGTAATATGGAACGTAAACGCAGCTTGGTTGACGGCTGTATCATCCGTATGCGATCAAGGAACAAATAAATTAGATGCACTTGTTTGTGATACGCAGAAAAGTGTGGAACCACAGGATTATGTGTTTGAAGTAGATGGGCAACATATTACGAATTTAGCGCACTGCGGAAGTTGACCGAATTTCACGGTAATAAAAGTTGATAAAATTAAAGTGTCAATTGCTGTTCCAAGTGTTAGAGTAATTATGTAGCATCGAGCTTAAAGTTTCTTCTTAAAGCCAGTAAGTAAAAAGCAAACGATTTTTTATGTTGTACACATGTGTTATTGATTTACTTTTTTAGAGGGCGTTGAACAACAAGCTTGAGGCACTGTAGAATTTATACAATTAATGAATAAAGTGCCTCACTGCACAACGATGGATTCACTTATCTCAAACCACGCAATTTAAATCAAGATCCCCTAGAAACATTTTTTGGATACATTTGGCATCACAAATTTTACCACAAAAGACTCGGATATGTTTTACAGGGTTCCGAATACAGTCGTTCTGATGCGAGATAAGGCGACCCTTAGTAAACAGTGCGAATGCAACACGTAACGCATAACACTATATATTTTTTCTGTTTTTTTGCATAATTCTAGCATTTACATCTACGCCGTTAGTACTTTGTAAAAATTATATGTTGCAATGATATCTTGCTTTTCTGTATCGGTTTTTATAGTTTTTTCACGTGGCCCATTACATTAGTGACGCTATGCTATTTTTAGTTATAATTATTTTTTTATAACACTATTTTTTTCGTTTTTTATAAAATTGTAGCATACATCTGTGCCGTTAATACTATGTATAAATTGTATTTTTATAGTTTTTTACTTATGTTTTTGCTATTTAATATACTTTCACCATTTATATCTTTATAGGCTTTTACTTAACATTTTGATTATGTACTTTTAGCATTTATATTTGTGTCTGATAACTACTTCATTTTTATGGCTTTTTTACTTAGCATTTCTGTAACTTTATCTGTATGGCTATAATTTTATTCAATTTTGTAAACACTTCTTCAATTTAGATTTAACCCCCCGACATTTACAAATAAATGTCGATGGCGTAGTGAGTCATTGCTGTCATGGGCTATTGTTTAGAAAAATGAACTCTATTATAGCATTATATTGTTTTTGTGTATTGTATTATTGTTAATGGTGTGTTAACGCACTATTTTTTATTGTTCTTTTGTCAATATATATATTTTTTTGATGAACAAATTATTCCTTTCAATATTCAAAACAAGCGGTAAACGCTTGAGACCGAGTACGACCGAATAGTTCCTAAGCAAGCGGAGCCAAAATGCAGGTGACGCCTCTAGAATGTTACCGGCCGTTACCATTGAGATTACATTCTCTCGAAGATAGGGTTTTGTATGCTTGTCGTCTGTTGACTGTTGCGTCGTGAGCGTTTTGTGCTTCGATTAACAGGTAAGTGTTGATTGTCTTGATATTTATTAAATGTTATAAGTAAAATGTAATTCGTCTGACATTATGTTTATTTTCAACAATTGTGTCTAAAATTAAAGTAAATCAAATAACTGAATCCTGACCCACGAACGTGGTTTTTTATATTGTAATTGTTTTCGCGTCCAAAACATGGCAGTAATTAATAACTAGAATAATTATATTTATTATACTGTTATCACTGGGAAGTTGTAACACGTGTTGTACGGTAGGCAAAATTGCTTATCTGAATTTGTGTTTTTGTAAAGGTTTTTAAATATCGCAGAGAAAATATCTGCTTAATGCTTAATCTGCTTAAGCTGACTCGTACTGTAAGTTGTTTCTATTCTTAGGTGCCAAATCACACAATAGGTATTTTTTTTTATACTTGGAAGTAAGTGAATAATCTCATTTATCGGAAGAAAGGCATACCTATATTCAGAATAACAATTATTCATTAAACTCAACCTGTTTGTTAAAGTTACCCAATTGCCTGCCTTTCGCAGTGACTTTATAATATCATACTTTCATAGACTAAGTAAACCTAGACTAGCCACGCTTACGGGAGAAATGTAACACATTTTGGTTGTGGGAAAGACGGGCGCGAGGATGAAAAGGGGGGCTTGACAGCCGCTGGTACCTATGGGCAAAAAGCTGAATCTTCAAAGTGTGTGAATAGGCCTTTTCATCATCAGACGGGCGCAAGCGTAGCCGCCATGTTGAAACGGCGGTAATTCAAAAAATCCGTACTGTTTTAATCAACAATGGCTGGGCAAGGACTATTATCTCCACAAAGAAATAAATTATTGGAAAAAACCAAAACCAAAAATCAAAAGGGAAAAAAAGTGAGCTGATTGAGAGGTTAGACATTGACATTTGTTGACTATCTAAAAACATAAAAAAATAAATTAATATTTACAATTTTATTCTTATTAATAATGTCAATTCATTTGTAATAATTGAAAATATATTTTAGTCAACATGAGTAATACTTACGGAAGTAATTAATAAATTAAGTCATTAATATTGTGAGGCTATACATGACATTATTAATTAGACAAATGTAAATATGTTTAGCAATTTTTTATCAGAAACAAAATGTTAAATGCGACATAATAAATAAATAATATATAAATAATTTACAGAGTCAAAAATGCAATTAGGAATAATGCACCAGTGGACCAAACAGTTGACAAAGGAAAATGGCTGAATATTCTAAATACACTTAATCAAAATCCAAATGTAGTGCAGAGTGCTAAAATATTTTATCCTAACATTTGGCAACCATTTCCTTCTGACAAAGTACCTAAGAATTTCACCTACGGATCTATGTACCATTATCTAGTGACATCATGCATAGATGACGACTATGATAACAGTGATGTTGAAAATGGAGACAATAATAATGAAACTCCAAAGGCTGATTATAGTACGTCAAAACCTTTAAAACGAGGAAAATTGTATGGAGAAAGCGGCCACGTTTTTGAAATTCTTGAAGGCGTAACATCTGATCAAATGTTTTGCATAAAGTGCAAAATTCAAGCTTGTATAAGGCTAAAGAAATTCATCAAGTGTCAGTTATGATCAATCCGTTAACTGCTCGAGTGATTCATGGTACATGTGATTGCAAAGCTTCTAGTATGGGCCGTTGTTCTCATGTAGCTGCTCTACTATATGTACTATTGAATTATTTGGATGATTGTGACGAAGATAATGTTCCTTGTACAAGTAAACTATGTAGCTGGAATCAAGGTAGAAAGAAAAAAGAACCTCACAAAGCAGATGAGCAGCAATATAAAAATAAAAATGACATGAGTAAACGCAGGTCATATGATCCTGGTCGAAGTTTAACAAAACCTATAGACAAACAAAGAATTAATAATTTTTTATCCGATTTACAATTAATAAATGCTAGTCGAAAAGCTCCTTCAATGTGGCAAGTATTACTATAGCCGCAATACGAGGATTATGTATTAGAAAAACCAAGGAAAAGCCATTTAAAGACATTAGTTTATCGTCTAACGACTAATGTGTGCAATAATATAACTGGGCCTGTAGATATAACTGTAGGAGCTCAAAGTAATGATAATAAATGGTGGCAATACCGTAAAATATTGATAACAGCTTCTAAAATTAAAGTATTTAAGACTGAGAAAACGAATGACCAAATTTTTGCTCTGGTCAAATCTCAATTGAGATTTGACCAGAGAGCTGATAATGGTAAATTGAGAGCTGATAATGGTAAACTGAAGAAATAAAAAAAAACCTTTGAAAACTGTAGTGGTAGACTCACTTCCTCTGGCAGGTTTCTAGTGTGATAAAAATCTATTTTTCCTAATAATTATAATCTAGTGGTTCGTGAGAAGGTTCAAGGTAACGAATGTTACGTTTTAATCTGTTATTGTTTAGAAGTAGCTGTGTGACAATATGGCGACGAATGGAGTCGTTAGTGATACCGGTCCTGATGATAGCATCGTTAAAATCTGTGGAAAATGTTACAGAAAAGTTCAAAGTGCGTGGACAAAGTGTTACAAATGTGAAGATGGCTATCACAAAAGATGTCTCCAGGTTCTTCTGGATAAAGTAAAGAAATTTACGGTGATAACGGATAACATCATGTTGTGTGAAGAGCATAGTCGTGACCTGTCGACAGTGAAGTGTTGTGAAACTGTCATAGGTGAGCTCATGAAGGAGAATATACTCTTTAATAGGGAAACTAAAAATCTATCCGACGAAAATAGTCGTTTACGTGAAAACATCAAACAGCTGGAGGCAAATCTGATGCAATTTAAAAACCAAGGCAATGATAAGCAGTTAACCGATAAGAGTGAAATGAACTTGCTAAAACACCTTGAGTTTTTTAAAGCTGAGATAAACAAACAAACCAATGACAAGTTCAATGAACTTCAATCATCTTTGACTCAGTGCAAAAAGAAAAATGAAGTCGAATTGCCAGATCTAAATAGTTATAGCAGTATTGCGAGAAAACCTAAAGATGCTGTTATCCTGAAACCAGTACTGTCTCAGGATTGTAGTTCAACGATTAAATACTTGAAGGAGAGAATAAATCCTCAGGATGTTCACGTTGGAATAACAAAAATTACTCATCTTAAAGACGGTGGCGTTGCGGTTGCATGTAACAACAAAGCTGAGATGTTAAAACTGGAAAAAGTAGCTAAGGAAAAATTAGAGAATTTCAACATTCAGAAGACAACTTTAAAAAATCCTAAAATTAAAATCGTGAGCTTCAGTGAAGCTATGGTTGAAGAAGAATTGAAACAGTGTGTTATTAGCCAAAATCCAAATATAGATCTCACAGGGCGTTTATTTAAATTAATAACCTGCAAGAAAATGCATAAAAACTTTCTTGCTATTGTCGAAGTTGACCCAATTCTCTTTAACGAATTCATCAAGTTGGACTCAATTTTCGTAAAATGGAATGTCTGCAAAGTGTACGAACATGTTAATATTCTTCGTTGTTTTAAGTGTGGTGGTTTCAACCACACAATTAGCGAATGCTCTATGAAAGTCTTTCCTTGTTTTCGATGTGGCAGCAGTAAGAACGAACACAATTCCAAAACATGTTCTGAAAATCCAAAGTGCCTAAATTGTTCAAAAATAAACCGTGAGCGAAATCTGAAGTTGGATGAAAATCACCATTGCTTCGATTATGGCTGTGAAGTATATAAAAGACATGTTGAAATCTCTCGAAATAGGATCCAGTATCAGGAATAGCAATTAAAGGACATACAAGGTAACAAAGATACTTTCTCTTTACTGCTTTTAAATATTCAGTGTCTCCGATCAAAAGTTAATCTGCTTGAAGCTGCTTTGTACAACCACAGTCTAAGTGCAGTTTCCTTGGTAGAGCACTGGCTTCATCCTAGCGAAATTGAATCAACGGTGTTAGATCGATTTGTAAATGGTTCTTTTTTTGCACGATCCGTACACATTTATGGTGGTGTGGTAAACTTTCTATGCAACTCAGTGTCATTTAAAAAGTTATTAATATGTGAAACTCTGTCATCTGAAATAGACTGTGAAATGGCGGGAGTGTTTTTAGAAAAATTCAATCTTGTATTATGTTCTGTTTACCGGTCGCCCAAAGGTAACTTTAAAATCTTTCTGAGTACAATAATAAACTTCTTGTGCAAAATTAATTGGAGATGTAAAAACATTGTCTTCATTGGCGATTTTAATGTTCATTTCAATGCAGTGGATGCAAATGCTACCAAACTATGTGAATTATTATCGGGGTATGGTCTCAAACCAACGGTATTTTTCCTACACGTGGGAATAGTACCTTAGATAACGTATTTGTCAACTTTGACAGCCAACTAATTACAGTTCGACCTGCACATACACATCTATCTGATCACGTTGGTGTTTTGGTAAATATCAACTTCCATCTACTTAGCTATAACAACAGTATAGTCACGAGAACTGTAAGATCCCTAACAAAAAATGGAAAATTAAAATTTTTTCAATTTTTGAATAACACTGATTGGTCCTTTATCAGTAATTCGGATGGAGCAGAATACAAGACGCATATGTTTTTGTTCACTATTGTTGACTATTTCAATCTTGCATTCCCTCTGAAGAAGATACACTGCAAAGCTAGCACTTCTAGCAACTTACTATGGTTCACTAATGAGTTGAAGCAAATGCGTGAAACTTTTAAGGTGGTGAATGAAGCGTACAAATTATATAATACACCAAACCTTAAAATTATGGCTAGTGGATATAAGAAAAAATATAATAATGCGGTAAGGTTGGCTAGAATATCTGCTAACGATCGTTATATCAAGGACAATGCCAACAGTAGCAAAGCATTGTGGCAACTTATTAACCGTAATAGGCCAAAGGCTACTCAAAACACTTGTAATATCTCACCTGATCACTTTAACAATTTTTTTGTTAACGCTGCTGAAGACATAATAAATTCATTGCCTCAGTCTAAACTAGATCCTATTAAAATCATGCTTCATTGCCCAGTAAATTCCAGCCAATTTAATTTTGAGGAAGTATCTCAAATTATGGTTCGCGATGCAGTCAAAAAGTTAAATAACTCTAAATGCAAGGATTTTTACGGTTTAAGTAGCTGTATAATAAAACTTGCTAAAAACTGTCTAATCCCTCCGTTGACGAAACTGATTAACCTATGCATTAGAGAACATATATTCCCTCAGTCTTTAAAGATAGCGCAAGTTCTGCCCATACACAAAAAAGGTTCAACGGCTGATGCTAACAATTATCGCCCCATTTCCCTACTTCCTGTAATCTCTAAAATTTTTGAATATATCATATTGCAACAAATATCTAAACATCTCACGGCTAATCGATTATTATCTTCTAAACAGTTTGGTTTTACCAAGGGGCTTTCAACAGAGGATGCGCTGCTTGAACTTTTAAGTAATATAACTAACAGCTTCAAAAATAGATGCTTTTATATAACGCACTTCCTTGATCTTTCAAAAGCGTTTGATTGCGTGTCTCACGATATACTACTACGCAAGCTTTACTTCTACAATTTTTCTCCATCAAGCTGCAGATTAATACTCTCTTTCCTTACAAACCGTAAGCAATGTGTGCGCCTAAATGGAGTGTCATCAGCTTATAGTACTGTTTCACGGGGCGTGCCGCAGGGGTCAATTCTAGGCCCAATTTTATTTATACTTTATATTAATGATTTGCCTACCTACTTAACAAACTGTGACACTATCCTGTATGCTGATGACACCACCATTGGAAAAAACTACAACGAAACCGATTGTCTTGAGAGTTTGTTGACAAATTCTAATTTTTTTAAACAGTCGCAAAAATGGTTTCTTGCTAACAGGCTCTGTCTAAACAAAGAAAAAACAGTTAACTTACTTTTTACTCTCAAACAACTACAGACTAGCAATTTTCTTCTACATACTAATTTTCTCGGAGTCATCATTGACTCAAAATTGTTGTGGGATAAACATGGAGAAGTATTATGTAGAAAGCTAGCTAAAAATATCTTTCTTTTACGAAACTTATCTAATTCTTTATCTGCCCAGGTGTTAAAAGTAGCTTATTTTGCACTCATACAGAGTCATCTGCAGTTTAGTATATTAGCGTGGGGTCACTCATCTTCACTATTAAAAGCTTTCAAGCTTCAGCGTCAGGCTCTAGAATTGTTGCTAGCGCCAACTACAGAGCAAACTGCAGAGCCATCTTCAAAGAGCTGGTTATTTTAACACTGCCGGCAATTTATATTTTGAAATGTGTCAAATACATTCTTAACGATTTAGCATCATATAACCAGATAAGCTCGCTTCATCACTATAATACTAGAGGCAATTACTAATCTCCGTATTTCCAGGTGTAGATACTCTGCCAATTATTACTGCATAAAATTTTATAATAAATTGCCCAGTCACTTGAGACGTCGATCTAAGGAAGATGTTCTAAATAGCTTAAGGAAATTTTTGTTAGAGCACAGTTTTTATTCAATTGAGGAATTTCTTTCGTCTAACTTCATTTAAATTGTAGTATTTTATTTATTTTATTCATTTTTTATTGTAAGCTTGTATATGGCGCTGTTAGTTATTAAGTTTTTGATTTTTGATTTTTCTTTTTTTAATGTTAGTTACTTTTACACACTTATTGTATTATCCCTTTCTTTTATGTATATTTTTTCTTCTGACTTGTGTATAGATTACTTGTAATCTTTGACATGAATATACTTTACTTTACTTGCCTTTTACATGATCTTCTTAAAATTGATTCATAGAATTCTCTAAACTGATGTTCTTCAAGTAATTGTAGTTTAGTTAAAATTAGCTGTGCTAGGAAAAATACACTTTTCAAAGATTCTTGACCAAGGAACATTACAGTATCTTGCGATTTAAAGATTTGTAGAACTGGTTTTGTCTTAACGTCATAGAACATAACAGTTATTTTTCCACATTGCTTGATCTCTGATCGGTTATCATTTTGAGTAATTGTTGACCAATTTTCGCAAATGTTGGTAATCCACTGTTCTAACTCCAAAAAGGCAATAAAGTCTTCACGGGACATATCCACAACTTGATAACTTCGGGTTGCAGCAAAGCGAATTGTTGGAGAAAACAAAATATCGGTATTAAAACCAACAGTTAAATATTTAGATTTTGACTTGTTTAGAAAAAAAACTTGTTCACTCAACATAATGGGAATTTTACTCTTAAGCACAAAGTGGCAAGACATAATGTACAAATAAACTAATCAGAATTGTCAAACCCTGTCTTATTTTATACTTTTTTTACGTATCTGCGCATGAGCATCATAGTTTTAAATAAGTTGATTTAAACATAAACTCAAGGTCAATCTGTACATGTGTAAACAAGTTTAAAAAATAACCTTGAAAGATCTCTATATAAACTCCACCTCAATCAAAAACTGTTTAGTCGTGTTTCTGTTGATAATGTCACTTGATAAATTCTTCAATCATACAGAAACTCATAATTTTCATCGATTATTTGAAAACTTTTTAAGCGATCTATACTATTTCCAAACTCTACAGTTATACGGTAACATAAGTGAATAAAGTTTAGGGTTTATACTTCCCACGGGAGACACTATATATATTTTTCCATATATAGAAGGAATTGTAGAAAACATTTTACTTAATCCTAATAAAGGGATAACTCTTAAAATTAATAATACTAAAATTTCCTTAAAACAAAAACTAATTCTTCGGTTTGGTGATAAAATAACCGTTGAAAGAAACTCTTTCGAGAATAAAATTTCGTATGTTTTTGTGGAATTAGTAGTAAAATTAACAATCATTTTTGAGAGCAAACGGTCTGGAAACATAGAGTGAAAGATTTAATCTATATAATGTGCCTCGATGATTCTACTGGAATCCCTATTTTGAAAAACAATTACTCATGTTTTGATCAAAGGCTTTTATCGTTTAAGACATGGAAACTCTCTTCACCTACCGCGATTGATTTGTCAAAATCTGGATTTTTTTACACAAATTCCTTCGATACAGTTATCTGCTCTTGCTGCAAGCTTCACTTAGGACACTGGAAATCCACCGATATAGTACAGCAGGAACATTTAAAATTTTCACCGGATTGTGCGTTTGCCTTATTAAATCAATCTATTTTTCATAATGCTGTATTCACTCAAAAGATTAATGAATCTAATCAGTTTATTTTGATGTGGATTAGTTTCTTATATGCAACCACTTTGTTTATTTACTTACTGTTATAAAAATGACAACCATTATTTTTTAACTGTATTGTCCATCAAACTCTTCATTGTAAAACAACTAAAAACTTGCAAATAAAAAATGCCCATTCCTGTGAATTATACTTGTATAAACTGTGGCGGAGAAACAGAAATAGCTGCTTCTGAATGCATTGCTTGTCAATTTGCACGCCATATAAAAGCTGTATACCAAACGAAACATGTACACTATACAAATAAATAAATACTAATAAGAAAAAAACATTTTATTAATAATCCTTTTGTTTTCACTTCTAAACTACACGGTTTACCAATAAACAAAAAAATTAAATAGTAAAACTCTCTATAAGCGGAGCATCCATTTATATTTTATGAGTCAACTTTGATAGTGACGCCATTATCATATTTTTCTATTGAGAGCCCAGCTTCAAAATTTACAGAAGTCATGTTGATTGATTATTGTTTGATTATTGGTAGGTATCGCACAATTTACATTTTTACCTGAAAAAGTTTAGCTCGCTATTGTTTTATGGCCGCCATTATATGTGACGCTTGCGCAATCAATTTCAAGAACACATATCTCGCAGAAAAAATTCATGATTAATCATCGACGGAGAGAAAAATTCCAAGTGGAGCTGCGTGATTAACTAAGGCTAGTGGGAAGCGCATGCGCAAACAATTATTGCAAATATTCCAAGATCAAGACAACAGGTGTTAACGCTCACGGTCGTTGATTGGTTATTGATTACTTATTGATTGATTAGTGTTTGATTATTGGTATCGCACAATTTACATTTTTTTAACTGATAGCTCTCGCTTACTGATTGCTTTATGGTAGCCATTATATGTGACGCTTGCGCAATAAATTTTACAAACACATCATATTAAGGTGACGATGGTTAATCATCATTGAAAACAAACATCCAACTGGAGCTGTGCGATTAACTAAGGCTAGTGGAAGCGCATGCGCTAACGGTCAATGCAAATATTCCAAGATCAAGACAACAGGTATTAACGCTCACGGTCATGTGGCAGGTGTTCCGAAATCGCCATCTTACTGTATTTCCAATTCAAAGAATTGAAGTTGATTACTTATTGATTGATCATCGATTGATTATCGATTATCGATTATTGATTATTGATTATTGATTATTGATTATTGGCCGATCATTGGTCGATTCTTGGTATTACAAAATTTACATTTTTTTTATTTAAACACGTCGAGCTTTGCTCGCGCTTCATGAGTGAATGCTCCAAAGTGGCTATCACAATTTTCGAAAAAAGTGGTGGGGGGAAAGGAATGTGGTGAGGGGAGAACAAAGTAGTGAGAGAGCAAATGTACAAAACAGGTGTTCCATGGTCGTTCCAAGGTTCAAGGTCAAGGACATTTCAAAGTCCAAGGTCATATGACGTAAAAGTGGTGGGGGGAGCATTTGTACCCTCACTCTCTATCTACTCACACTCAATTAAAGAATGTAAATCAGATATTTTAAAATGCACAAATTGTACGGTATTAAACACAAAGTATAACCTCAATGTCAGTACAGATCACGCCGCTTGGACTCATGATACGTGTGAAGCTTATAAGAGAGCTCTCGCCGACTTCAAATTAAACATCCTCTCGATCAAATAGCAATCAACTTTTCTTAATTTATCAACAAAAACAAAAGATGACATAAACTCATATATTAGTATCTATTATCAGAACGTCAGAGTAGTTAACACTAAACTGAATGAAGTTTTATTGAACTCTTCCTCGATGTCTCAATCTCAGTTGATAATTCTTAATGAGACTTGGTTACACAGTAATGTTTCTAATCAAGAACTCTTCGATCAAAGCATTTTTAATGTTCTAAGAAGCGTCCACTTCGTGTATTTCTTGTCAAAGCCGGTGAAATCAAATTTAAAACATAGGTAAACAGATTTCGATTTAACCTTGTTCGTTGAAATAATAAACGTTCGGAAATTTCAGTAATTTGAAATTCTATCCTGGGCTGTCTTTCTTCATCATTTTCGCTAGTGTCACTGTCACTGGAGTTGACTATTATATTTACAGCACAAGCCTCTCAAAAATTGTCTTGCAGCGGCCATAAGTGCAATCAATAAATTATTCCAAATTAAACACTTCACAAAAAACAGATATAAGCAATTAATCATTCACAAGTCTCAAAAATGGTTAATAACAAATCAAACATAAAAAATCGTTTGTTAAAAATTATAATTTAAAACGAAACGAAACGATTAGTGCGGTTAGGTTCTCATTAAATGTCAAATTGCAATGCGCAAATACACTTGCGATACCATTTGTAAGTGTCGCAACTCTGATTACAGAATCGCAATTCGAGTTGCGGCAAAATAGAACTTGAAATCGGGTCTCAAACTATTTGCGACGTTACCATGACAACGGTAGCTTTTGCGATATCGCAAACCAACTTAAAATCAGGCCCTAAGTGTGTTCCGCGGAACCCTAGAGTTCCGCGATATCTCTGTAAGAACTCCGCTAAAAATTTTGAAAAAAAAATAAAAAAAACACCTCTCTCTGGTCGAACGTTTTAACTCCGCGGCCGCGCGTAGTTATATTTATTTATTGACTGTACACCCCGAGTCTAAAGACAAGAATAGAAAAATTTTTGTTCGTAAAAAAAATCAGTTATTGGAAAGTGAAAAAAATATGATGCATAACACTAACTATCAACGAAAAGGCCACGGGCAGCCACTAACCCGGCTATCCAACCGCCGAAAAAAAAAAGAAAAACCAACACCACCATCCACCGGGGCCATCCCAAAACAACCAACAGGTAGTAGTAAGACTACACCGCCCCCAATCCAAAATCCTAACCAAACCCCAACAAAAACCCAAAACCTAAACACCAACCAAACCCAAATCAAACAATCTCGCCACAAATATTCCATCAAAAACCTCCCTAACACCATTACCCAAAAATCCATTTATACCATTCTGATCACAGAAAACCATGTGAAAAGCATGGAACAAATTGTTCTAAATGCTAATCGACACCAAATCCTTCCATAATCAAATCAATATCATCTTAAACACCAAAAATGTCCAAGTCGCTGAAATCCACAGCAAACAAGCCCCGCCCACCACCTCGGCCAATAGGAACCCGATTTTCTCGGCTGTCGTAAAGGCAGTCGATGTCTCTATTTCTAATAAGGAAATTCTTGCAGAATTGCAAAAATTCTCACACCCCGAAATCCAAAAAGCCTGGCGTATCACCGCCAGAGCTACCAATCGCCCCACCCGCCTTATTCGAATCTTAACCGATTCAAAACAAGCCTTGGACAAAGAAAGTCCTTATGGACGCCGTTCATAAGGACTTTCTTGGACATGGACGCATCTATGGACGCATCCATTCTGTGGAAGCTTCCCACCCACCTCAACCAACCCCACTCCAATGCACAAAGTGCTTCGAATTCGGCCATAATAATCAATCATGTGATAAAAAATTATTCACATGCCCCACTTGCCCCAACTCTCATCCCCCAAACAAATGCCCCACTTCTAGCAACCCCACATGTCCAAAATGCCAAGCTTCTCATCCAGCTTGGTCTCGCACTTGCGAGAAATTCAAAGAGGCACAAAAAGTCCCCGATATCCCCGCTCAACCTGTCAAAATTGACAATCCTCTTTCTGAACTTCTGAACCCAGAATTAATGCTGGTAGAAGAAGCCCAAATAAGTGCGAGAGCAGTTATCGCTCTCTTCACTAACATCCTGTTTGGCCTTTTCCCTAAAGAAAAGGCAAACATTCAACAAACCATCTTCAGGGCTTATAAAGCCATTTTTAATTCAACCATAAAAACGTCCTATGCTGGAAACAAAGTTCACTTGTCTTTTGATAAAGACTAAGTGAGTTCCTGTGTTGCTTCCCGAGCCCACAGGAACCCACTTCCCGTCAATCCTGAACTGAATATATCAGCAATTAACATTAATAGTCTTGGTCGCAAAATAAATTCACTTAAAAATCATATTTTTACAGCCAAAATTCAAATAGTGGCTCTTTCAGAAATAAACATTCAAAATCCCATCAAAATCAAAAATTTCAACTTTTTTATGCATAGATCATTAAATACGAAAGGCGTTGCTATGCTTGTTAATGAGAACATAGCTTGCACGCTCCATATTTTACCAGACTATCTGACACAATTTCAAATTTTAGCAGTAAATATCCATTTTAATAATTTAAAAATAGTAGTATTTTCAATTTATTTCCACTCCCAAGATCATATCCCAATTGACCTATTCCTGTATATTGACAACATAACACACGCGATTGTCATGGGAGACTTCAATGCAAGAAGTACTCTTTTTGGCGATCACATAACTAACGCACGAGGACGACAATTGACAGACTCTTTAGACAATTTTCCCTTGACCAGATTACATAACACTGATCCTACCTACATAGGCACATTAGGTCACTCAATAATTGATCATATCCTAATCACAAATTCACTCACCCCCTATTGTAGCATTAATGCAACAATAGGAACTACCGTAACCTCCGATCATCTTCCAATCGTAGCCAAACTATTCCTTAACACCCAACAAAACATGACAGAACGATCAATAGACGTATATAATAAAACAGATTGGAATAATTTCACTTTGGACCTTCAGTCACAACCATTTTTAATCAGACAAACTACTGATAATGCAGAAATAGACACAGACGTTTAGAACATTACAAAACTAATAACTGACGCCAAAGACAGACACGTTCCAATTAAAATAATTAAACAAACAAAATTATTACATTTTACCTAATAGAATATTGAATTTAATCAGAGATAAACGCAGACTATACAGACAATACATACGAGACAGAAACCCTGACACAAAATTTTTTTTCAATAGATTAAACGCACAAATTAGGAGAGACATTAACCAATATAGACAAGACAAATGGGCAGAGGCTTGTTCAGAACTTGATTACAGGAACGGAAAAGTCTTCTGGTCCAAATTTAAAGCCATGACAAGACAAAAACACCACCCAAATCACCACCTCCTAATTAACAATTCCTATATAACCGATCATGAAATGAAAGCCAATTGTTTTGCCGAATCTTTAACCGAAATCCACCAATGTCCCAATAAACCTTCATTTGATAATAATTTCTTTACGACTACAAACAATCATATTAATTAGGTCCAAAACCTTCACAACAACCTAAATCCAGAAATTCCCATCAATGACCCTTTACTTATCCCTATCACCCCAGAGGAAACCCAAACCATAATATCTCAACTTAATAAGCGGAAAGCCGCAGGTCCTTATCAAATCAAACCTATCCTTATCCAAAAACTTCCACCCAATAAAATCCAAGCTTTGACAAATATTTTTAATAATTGTCTCAAAGCATCCTATTTTCCCTTCCCTGAAAAGAGGCATCAACAGTAATGATCCTCAAACCGGGGAAAGATCCTCATAACCCAAATTCCTATAGACCCATCACATTAATTAATACGATTGCCAAAGTCTTCGAAAGAATTATTACATTCAGATTAAAGAATTTCCTAGAATCCCATAATTTAATCCCAAACTAACAATTTGGATTCAGACCAAACCACTCCACAATTAATCCAATCATAGAATTTCACACTGACATAACAAAACACACAAACTTTGGAGAATGCTCAATTGCGGTCTTTGACAAAGTATGGCACAATGTACTTATCCAAAGGCTAATCAATATGCAAATCCATTCTTCCTTTATTTTCCTAATCCATAGTTTCCTAAAAAACCGACATCACCAAGTTAAAGTCCTAAATTCCTTTTCCCAGCCTTTTTCACCCCAAGCGGGAGTGCCCCAGGGCTCAGCGCTTTCGCCAATTTTATACCTTATATACTGCCGCGATATTCCTGTTTCAGATACTGTAAGGACCAAAACAAGACTTTTCGCAGATGACACCGCAATATGGACCAGCCACAGGAATCCCAGCCAAGCAAAACAGACAGCGCAACAACGACTCGACAGCATAGCAGCATGGACAGACAAATGGAGGATCAGCATTCATCCCGACAAATCCAGTTTCCTTAAAATCACTCATCCATACTCCCACCGACTAAGACGATCTAATGTTTCACTTCATATTAACAATATTCCCATCCCAAATGTCGAGGAAACCACCTACCTCGGCATAACCTTTAACAAAGGTTATGCCGAGGTTGGTTTCGGTTCGGTCGTCGTGCTGAGTGGATGTGTTTCTGAGTGCTCTCAATCAACTATTAATTATTATTGCTATTAATTTTCGTCAGAGTCTTGTAATTTCTATTTTGTTTATCCAATTGCTTGGTAAGAAACCATTGATATAATTTGGTTTAAGTCAGGTGAGTGGAAACTCAATAGTATAAAAATTAATTCTTTTTCTTTCTATTAATTTTCATCTTGTATTGCACCAGATACGTGCCTCTAATTATATTCCAGCTGTTGCTAAACCTATGAAAACTTTTTTCTCTCTTTCCTAACAATGGATCTCTTTAAAAAAAAAAAAAAAACAGATTTATTTATCATTCTTAATTTAGCATACCTAAATTAATAATCTATATTTTATTTTACTATAGCAAACCTTATCAAATATAACGTGTGTTTTATAGACTGATATCGTTCAGATATTTTTTTCTTTTTTTTATTTGGCATTATTTATCATTCCCTATCAGCTCTTCGCATTTTTAGATTTAATATGACTAAATCTTGCGGAATGTGCACTGTATCCGCATTACCGGATGATAATAACAAGTTCTTTGTGCAATGTTCCGGGGTATGTAAAAGAAGCTTCCATATTAACTGCGCTAATCTTTCAATCGATATTTACAATAATTTATTATCTTGCTCAAGTTTATTTTGGCATTGCCCTGATTGTGCACCCCGCTGTTTATCTTTTTATCATGACGGCTTGATAAAGTTCTTGGAAAACAAATTTAATGATCTACTTGTCAAGTTTAACGATGATTTTAACTCTCTTAAACATGATGTGATTAATAGCAAAAAAGTTGAGAAATTGCATAAAAGCTCTGCAGATATAACTCCTCGTTTGTATTTGCAAGTACTGAATAACAGAACTAATCCTGCTATCATTATCAAACCGAAAAATATAATGCAATCTAACATAACCACTAAAGTTGATCTTAATAAAACTATCAATCCAATAGACTCACAGTTGCAGATTCAACAGGTCAAAAATGTAAAAGAAGGCGGTGTGTGTTGATTGGATGCTCTTCTATTGAGGATAATTTGCGTTCGAAAAAACTCGCCAAAGAAAAACTTGCGCAAAACTACGAAGTTAGGGAAGTAAAAGGTCTATTACCTCGAGTAAAAATAGTTGGCATGACTCAATTATATAATAATGAAGACTTAGCTGATCTTGTAGAGCATGGAATAAAATTTAATTCAACACTGCTTAACCTTAATTCATCTTGCAAAGTGATTAAAATTTTTCCTACAAAAAAAAATCCTAGCGTTTACCAGGCAATTCTCGAAATTGATCGAGTCGCTTACAATAGTTTGACATCTCACAGCGGAATATTTATCGGTTATGACTACTGCACAGTCTACGATGCTTTAGAAATCAGAAGGTGTTTTAAATGTAACGACTTCAATCATGCATCTACAAAATGTACAAAACATCAGTCATGTCCTAGATGCAGTGATGATCATGATGTCAAATCTTGTTCTGCTACTTCTTTAAAATGTATTAACTGCACTCGTGTAAATCAGTCAAATAACATGAATCTTAATACCGAACATGCTGCCTGGGACACCAGATGCCCTACTTACACTAAATGTCTAGATAGAATAAAACAAAGCTTACTTACCTCAAAATAGCAACCAAATAATTTCTCTAATAAAGTAATCTCTCACAACTTATCAACAATTTCATCTTCTGGTAGCAACACACTTAATACTTCTTCCTCTACCTCTTTTAACAAGAGCAGATTTGATATTTTTAGAAAATCTTTCTCTTGTGATGGTTTGTCAGTATATTACCAAAACGTGCGCGGTCTTAATACAAAAGTAGACGTATTTTTCAGGTCGGCTTCTCTAGGTGAATACGACATAGTTATTCTTTCTGAGACTTGGCTGCATGAAAATGTTAGAAATAATGAACTTTTTTCACCAGATTATTTAGTGTTTAGAAAAGATCGTGATCTCATTAATACAACCAATACGAGAGGAGGTGGTGCCTTAGTAGCGGTTAGATCCTCTTTATCTTCCATTCAAATGGACTTGAAATCTACTTACCCATTGATCTGGCAAAAATAGATTTAGTCTGTGTCAAAGTGTCGCTACCCAGTGAGACATTATATATTTTTGCAGTCTAGTTTCCTCCCGGAATGCAAAATTTTACTTATACTCTTTTTGTAGATTTTATATTGTCCTTGCAATTTGTTTTTGAATCGAACATACTAGTCGTAGGTGATTTTAATGTACCTGATTGAACAAACTACACGACTACTAGCATCCCTAAAAACAACGTTATTCCATTAATACACCTGGGTAATGTATTAGACTTAAATCAATATATCACAATTTTAAACTTACAGCTTCGTGTACTAGACTTAGTTTTCTCTAATATAGAGTGCACGGTGAAAAGAGATGAAGAGCCAATGGCTCAGGAAGACTCCTATCATCCTAGCCTTTCCATATCTATCAATTGCATCAAGAAAGCTGATAAATTTATATTACCTAAGTCTTCTCCTTTAAGCTATAACTTTACCAAAACTAATTTTGAATCATTGTACGAGGATCTTGCTTTTATCTCTTGGTCAGAGCTCTCCAACTGTTTTGATGTAAATGCCGCATGCGGTTTATTCTATGACAAGTTATACAAGCTTTTTGACTCTCACATTCCTAAAAATAAATCAAGATGCTTTAAATACCCACCCTGGTTTTCATCAGAAATAATCAAAAACATTAAAACCAAATACAAACTGCTCAAAAAGTTCAATAAAGTCAAAAATCCTGCTCTATATGAAAAGATAAAATCTGTAAAAAGGCTTGTTAAACATGATGTCAATGTATCATACAAAAAGTATATATGCAGAATAGAGTCGGATATAGCAAGTGATTCCAATAAATTTTGGAAATTCATAAATTCAAAAAGAAAAGGTACAAATATTCCAAATAACATGAATTTTGATGATAGGGAAGTAAGAGGACATGCTGCAATTGTTAACGCATTTGCAATATTTTTTAAATCTGTGTATTCTAACTCTCCGTCAAACAGTAATGTTGTGCATACTGCTTTAAACAGTATCAATACAAATACTAACCTAAACATATATATAAATTCAGTGGGTAAAGATGAGGTATTAGAAGCGCTTCTAAATCTAGAAGCAAAACACACTGCTGGCCCTGATATGATCCCTGCTTTTGTTATAAATAAAATGTCATCTTTTCTGGCCGAGCCATTGTCTATTTTATTTAATCTTTCTCTTGCTCAAGGCATTTACCCAGATGCTTGGAAAATATCTAAAGTAATTCCTCTTTTTAAAAGTGGAGATCGCAATAATGGGAAAAATTATCGACCAATATCATTGATGGATAACTTTGCAAAGATTTTTGAACGCGTCATATTTAATCGTCTTTTTTTTCAAATCAAAAATCACTTAGCTGATGTACAACACGGATTCATTCCAAAAAGATCTACGATTACCAACCTTTGCTCATTCACCCAATTTATCTCTGAAGCTGTAGACTCGGGTAAACAGTGTGATGCAATATATACGGATTTCACCAAAGCATTTGATAAGCTTAATCATCAACTTCTTCTAATAAAAATATCATGCTTTATTTGTACTCCTCATCTGGTTAAATTTTTCGAATCTTATTTGTGTAACAGGAAACAATTTATTTTTCTCCATGGCTACAGTTCAGACTGTTTCGAAGCTACTTCAGGTGTTCCTCAGGGTTCTGTTCTGGAGCCGTTGCTATTCAATGTTTTTATCAACGACATTATCAACTGCCTAGATGTCAATTGTTTACTGTATGCAGATGATCTGAAATTATTTCGTCTTTGGAGGACTGTATCAATCTGCAGGACAATGTGGATAAAATTGTCAATTGGTGCTTATATAATAACCTGCAACTGAATGTAAGCAAATGTTATGTTATGACCTACGGTCGTAAAAAAAAATCGATACTGTTTTCATACAAAATAGATAAAACTATTTTGCAGCGACCGGACACAGTTAAAGACTTGGGAGTCTGGTTTGATTCCGAATAAAACTTCAACTTTAATACACATAAAAATGTTTGCTCTGCCATGAAGTTGTATGGTTTTGTTGTGCGGAATTCTAAAGATTTTGTAAACTCAGGGACAATTATAAGAATTTACGTTTCTTTTGTGCGTTCGAAACTTGAGTATGGCGCTCTTGTGTGGTTCCCATATCATGCAAATGCAATTGCCAGTTTGGAGAGAGTTCAACGGCGATTCTTGAAATATGTTTGTTTTAGAGAAGACGGCATTTATCCCCAAATAGGTTTTTCCCGTAGCCTGCTGCTAGAAAGATTTTCAATTCTCAGCTTAGAGCACAGATTTAAAATACAGTGTGTTATATTTTTTCAAAAATTGATTAGTGCTGAATATGACTGCTCCGCTATGTTAGAAAAATTTTATTTCCTAGTTAATTTACGTTCAATTGATACTCGTCATAAAAAGAAGATTTTTTATCTTCCTACTCCTCGGACGGATATTTTAAAATATTCACCGCTCTATAACATATGTAATTATGCCAATGCCGCACAAAATAGTATTGACATATTTTCTTGTTCTAAAAAAGCCATAAAATCTCTTGCAATAGCAGATATATGATGAAAAACTCATAATTTTATTCTCTGGTTTTAACCTTTTAGAGCTCTATCTTGTAATTGGGATGCAAATCCTGTTAGATAGAGTCAGGAGGCGGTTTTTAGTGGGTATGGCCGGCGAGTCTATCATGCCGGAAGAGTCCCACACTACCTATGATTTGTTAACCAAATCTATGGTGTACGTAAAGTATTTTCCCCTCCTCAATTATAAAAAAAAAAAAAAAGAAAACAAATATGGATCCCTTTCCTCTGACCTTGAACTTACTCTTAAAAAAGTAAGTAATAGGACAAATCTCCTCAAACATATCAACGGTAAATTTCACAAGTGCCATCCTAAAACCTTACTCCACACCTACAAAACCTTCATTAGACCCATAGTAGACTATAGAGATTGTATCTATATTACCCTAAATAACAAACAACTAACAAGATTAATAGCATGCGAACGTAGAGTCCTTAGAATGACCCACAACCTACACTATAAACATCCTTCCAATGAAGTATACCAACTAACTAGCATGACTCCAATAACAGACAGAATAATCCAATTAACACAAAAATATTCCTCTAGAACACTAAATACAAATAACAACCCAATAGCCAAACAAACCCTATTAACAAATCACCGACATCCTGAACGAAATTACCAAGTTTCCTCTCATCCAAAGCGAAAGCGAAAACATGTTCCAACTGCAATCCTTTCCACTGACTATGACAATCTCCCAGAGGAGCTAATCGATCTAATCGATAACACTCCTCTAATTTCTATTTTTTTTTTTGTATTTTATAACAACACATGTGCTGAAATAGCGCTAACTCTACACCAGCACACATTTATTGTAATTAGTTAATTAGACCTAAGATTTATAATGTATTACAAAAAATTTTGAATAAATGATAATATATATGCATGAAAGATCAGTTCTCGCCGAGACTTTTTTACCGCACGTGCTATTCTAATAATAAACAAGTTTTAGTGATTTAAACAATCTCTGGGTTTTATTTAAAAAACCAATATTTAAAAATCCATAAAATAAGTTACATTGATCACAGTCAAATACCTCCACAAGTCGTAATTTTCATTACGACTCAAAACAAAGAGATAGACCAGTGATCCAATTAACCATAATAATAATAATTGTTTATAACAAACAAAGTATCAATCTTGAGAGCTCAGGTCTCTCCTCTAGGACAGGCGATTAATTAAGTACAACGCAACTATTTAATTTATCGATAATTAATTAGTATTAATTAGTTCTTAATTAATCAAACCCTGTCCAACAACACATTAGCGCCCAACGTGGGGCTTTTTAGGCATTGCTGCTAAAAAAGCTACAACCCTGCCGGGATAAACAAAAAAATTGCTTGTTGTGTACAACATTTTAAGAAAAATGTCTACAGTCAAACCAACAGAAGGTTGGTATGCACGGGAAGGGCATAGGGCCAACTCTCGTTTCTGCCCAGAGTACAATAAAGCCCTACAAAGCGAAAAAGAAGAGGTGCAAAAGAAAAGAATAACAAAAAATGATAAGAGTGCTCCAAGTAAATAACAACAGAAGCAGATACTCGATGGATGCAGTGTGGAAGATTGCTGTGGATGAAAAAGTGGATGTTATTGTAAGCTCAGAACCGAATGAGAAAAGAGTGAGTGATAAAGGGAGCGGATGGATAGCAGACAGGAAAAAAAGAGTGGCAGTAAAAGTATGTAATGACAGGATTAGATGCTTGGGATATGGGATAGGAAATGGGTTTGTATGGGTAAAGCTCGATGGGTGGACCCTATATCAATGCTATGCCTCGCCAAACGAAACAATAGAAGAAATGATAGAAATGTTGGAGGCTATAAGTGACAAGATAAATAGTGCAGATGATAGAAAGGTGATTGTTGGAGGCGACTTAAACGCCAAGTCTCCGATGTGGGGTTCACCCATCACAAATGACAGAAGAGGATGGATGGTAGAAGAATGGGTTAACAAAAATGACATGTCGGTAGTAAACGTGGGAAATAAACCCACGTTTGCTAGAGGTGGGCAACGCTCCCATATAGACGTAACCATCGCAAACCACAGGATGATACCTGAGGTAAGCGGATAGAGAGTTCTTGATGAAGAGAACCTGAGCGACCACCGATGCATAATGTACGAGGTAGGAAGCAGGGTAAATTCCAGCTGGATAAAGAACAAAAAAGGATGAAAGGTAACTGATAGGAGCCTAGATAAAGCAAGAAAGGTTATCAGGGAAAAAATGAAGAGTGTTGAAAAGCCAGAGGAATGCGTAGCCAAGCTTCAGGAGATCTGTGAAGAAACGATGGAAAAGCAAGGGAAGGGTAAGTACAAAAGAGAAGTGTATTGGTGGAATAGAGAGGTGAATGAGAAAAAACGGGAGTGCGTAAGATGCAGAAGGAAAATGATTAAAACCAACAAAAAACAAGACACTTCTGCAATGGAAGTAGCTAGGAAAGAATACAAGGAGGCAAAAAAAGCAATGAGGTGTGAAATAAGAAAAGCAAAAAAAATTGCGTGGGACAAATTATGTGAGGAGGTGAATGAAAATGTATGGGGGAAAGGCTACCAGATTGTTATGAAGAAAACAGAAGAATAGGTAGAGCAAATGGGCCTGGATTACCAGGAAAAAACGAACTCAGAGATGAAATAAAAAAGCTGTTCCCTCAACACGAGAAAATAGTGTGGGAAGAGAGATACATTGAATGGGGTTTCCTGCTAACGGCACAAATGGTGCCAAAATTTACAAAAGAAGAACTGGCTAAAGCGGCTCAAAAAATTCGACTGGGCAAGGCACCGGGATTAGATGGAATTCCACCAGAGATTGGGAAGATGTTTGCGAGTGAATGTGAAGACGAGTGCTTAAAGGTAATGAATGATTGTTTAGAGGTAGGAGTATTCCCCAAGGTGTGGAAGACTGGTAGACTTGTGATGGTTAGGAAAGAAGTGGGTGAATCAATTAAATACAGACCGCTGTGTTTATTGAGTGTAATAGGAAAAATATTAGAAAGACTGATAGGTGAAAGAATTATGGATGAAATCATGATCAAAGGTGGACTCTCCGGAGATCAATATGGTTTTAAGAGAGGGAGATCCACAATAGATGCAATGATGAAAGTGAAAGAGATGGCTCTTGGTGCGAACACGGGTACGTGGGGCACCCGCAAATACTGCGTACTAGTAACACTAGACGTAAAAAATGCATTCAATTCTGTGCCGTGGCAGGGCATAGTAAAGGAGCTAGTGCGTAGGGGAGTGCCGCCGTACCTGGTTCGCATAATAGGAAGCTATCTGAGCGAAAGAAAGGTTGTGCTGGAAGATGGGAGCGAGATGGAAATGAGTGCGGGGGTTCCACAGGGATCGGTACTTGGGCCGATACTGTGGAACATTTATTATGATAGGGTGCTCAGACTCAGTATGCCTGACGGTGTAAAACTAGTTGGGTATGCGGATGATCTGGCACTGGTAATTGTGGCGCGGGAAGAGGAAGTGTTGAAAAGAAAAGCAAATGAGAGTGTAAGAAAAGTGAGAAAGTGGATGGAGGAAAACGGACTTGCCTTGGCGCCGGAAAAGAGTGAGAGTGTGCTATTGGTAGGGAGGAGGAAATTGCAAAGCTTGGAAATCCAAGTTGGTGGCTCTACTTTGAAAACCTCCGAAAGTGTGAAGTACCTAGGAGTGCTTTTCCAACGAAACCTGCGGGTAGCGGTTCAAGCAGATCATATTGAAATTAGGGCGAAGGCGGTGACCGGTGCACTGGCTAGAATTCTGCCGAACATCGGAGGGCCAAGGGGTCCGTTAGAAAAATCCTGTGTGTGGTGGTGCACTCCATATTGCTGTATGGAGTGCAAGTGTGGAGAGAAGTGTTTCGGCTAAGAATGTATCGAGAAAGGATGATGCGAGTGCAAAGATGTAGGCCCAGAAGAATTGCGTTGGTATGCAAGAAAACGGAACTGGTGAAACAAAAATTATATATGTGAACACTACACAAGTAAATTCAGTGTCGGCTCCCATATTTAGGCCAGAAGAACACCTCCCTACATTCGCGGAGAACTAGAAGAAGATCCAGAAGATTTCATAGCTGAAACCGAAGAATGTTTCAGAGAGCAGAAATGGCAAATAGGTGAGCGTGAGAAGAGCCTAATACTCCACCGCCAATTAAGGGGTGCAGCTCAGAGAGCAAACAAATACTACGCCAACAAAGATAGATCTTCTGCAGAAATTTATAGAAGATTAATCAATACATTTGGTACCGAAGCTAATTTTAATGAGCTAAGAATAAGATTAGATCAGTGCTTTTTCAATGGACCCACTGATGAAGGAAGACTGGGTATCTTCATCGACAGATATTGTAGAATACATAAGAGACTTTATCCAATGGCACCAGTCAGCAGGCTCATTGATGATTTAATCAAAACATTCCCAAGTAACAAGAGGGATTCATTAATTGCAGCTGACCCAAACTCAATCGAAAAATTCAAAACTATAGCTAGAAGATTGTTGGAGAACAAAGTCCCATTTAAGAGGTCGGAAAACTCCAACAGGACTTCCGCAACATCTCCAGCGGGGTCCAGGCCTTCAGCTTAATTACAAAAACACAGAGAATGCTCCCCAAAATCCCCGTCTATCTGGGAGAGCAAATGTTTCAGGCAGCACTCGACAGCCGTGCATCAGCTAACTTTATCAGCAGTCAGTTAGCAGAACCTGAAAAAATCGATCCAATTACCATCAAATTAGCCGCAGCCAACCACGAAACTAGTGCCTTGGGTGTCACACACATAGACCTTATCATTGCAGGCAGGTTGTATGCAACACAAGAGTTTATAGTAGTCGAAAATTTGCGTGATGAAATTCTTCTTGGATATCCATGGCTCCATGAAGCTCAAGCGACTTTGGACTATCACAACAAATGTGTACATCATGGAAGAACTAATCGCACCACATCCTATTGGGCAAACAAGCAGTGCAAAAGTGACAAACAAAGCCAGTTAGAGACACCAGTGAGTGGTTTTTCGGGACAATTAAAACGTAATTTTAAAGAACTAATCAATGAAATTGCGAAAATTATGAACATTAGCAGTGCAGTGGCCGCAGTTAACAGTGTTCAACACACAATAGACTTAGTGAAAGACGAACCATTCAGACAAAAACCATACCCATTGAATAGTGAAAAGAAGGAAGAACTATACAAGTGCGTAAGTGAGATGCTCAGCTCGGGAGTGATTGAACGCTCAGAAAGTGAATATTGCTCACCGGCAGTTCTCGTGAAGAAAAAAGACGGTTCAGTGCGATTTTGTACCGATTATAGAAGGCTGAATCTAATAACTAGAGATGAAGCAGCTCCTCTACCCAGAATACATAAAACCCTGAAAGATTTTGGGAATTCATCAATATTCTCGGCACTCGATTTGAAGTCAAGTTATTGGCAGATTCCTATGAATCCCAAATCAAAGCACTTGACCGCATTCGCTACTCCAGATGGTGCAACTTATCAATTTAAAGTTATGCCTTTTGGACTTAAGAACGCACCAGCCACCTTCCAGAAGATGATGATTCGAGTACTAGCCGGATACATTGGAGAATTCGTCCAAGTGTATCTAGATGATATCATCATTTTTTCCAAAAACCCACACGAACATCTAGACCACCTGAGAAAGGTATTCGAGAGGCTGGGAGAGTTTCAACTAAAATGTGCACCTGAGAAATGCAAATTCGCGACTAGCGAATTATCATATTTAGGGCACATGATCAACAGCCAGACCAATACACCACAGGAAAAACATTTGGAGCAAATCCAAAAAGCAGTAGCTCCTAAGACCAAGCGGCAGGTGCAACAATTCTTGGGGCTAACAAACTGGATAAAGAAATATGTAAAAGACTATGCCTTTATAGTAGCCCCTATCACAGATTTGTTGATCTCCAAAAAATCGTTTAAATGGACTAATGAAGCCCAAGAGGCACTAGAATTAATTAAGAAAAAACTTGACCAGCCCTTACAACTACACAGACCAGACCCCGAATTGCCATTTATCCTACAAACCGACGCCAGTGGTAGTGGCATGACTACAGTGCTGTATCAAGAAAAGAACACCAGAAAGTTCATTATTTCTTATACCAGCGCCAAGTTTAATAAGACACAAAGAAAATACCACATTAACAAACAGGAATGTTTAGCGGTAGTGTGGAGCATAAAAAAATACAGGGCCTATCTGGACGACAAACCATTCACATTGAAAACCGATAACAGGTCGCTCCTCTGGCTTAATTCGGCTCGAGATGCTAATGCCAAATTGACAAGGTGGTCATTACTGTTACAGGAATTCAATTTCCATGTTGAACACTGTGCTGGCAAGAATTATGAACTACCAGATCTTCTATATAGAGACCCAGAACCCTGTAAAGCTGAACCTGAACTGGAAAATCTAGATAGAATGTTTGTGCCCGTTTCCCAACTAAACGAACCAGAAACCACAATAATGATGGCTGTAGATGTGCCGACACTCATTGACGAAATAAAAGCCTCCCAAATAGACGATCCAGACTTTCCAGGGATCAGGGATAGACTAAATCAAATCAATGAGAATGGCCCTCAAGCAGAAGGTGAAGACAGTTTCAGCCGTTTTTACACCATCGAAAATAACCATCTGTAGCGTAGAGGCACGCCACCATTATTGTGGGTACCAACAAGCACCAGGCCACAGATTTTGCAAGAATTTTATGACGACCCAGAAGCAGGACATCCAGGCGTCGATGAAACAATCCGAGAGATCAAAAAGCAATTTACGTGACCCTCTATCGACAAAGACGTCAGGAAGCATATCAAAACCTGTCTGATCTGTGCTACTGCCAAACGAGGCCCTCAGCAACCACGAGCCCCACTGAGAGCTTACATTCCAAAAAAGCCATGGCAAACCGTAGCTATCGACTATATGGGACCATATGAAATCGCCCCTGATGGCAACAAATTTATATTCGTTGTCACAGACATTTTTAGTAAATGGGTTGAAGCCTTCGCATGCAGAAATGCCACTGCACGTAACACCATCAAACTACTGGAGGAACAAGTCTTCGATAGATGGGGCTACCCTCAAGCCATCATATCAGATAACGGCCCACAATTCACTGGCTACACGTTCCAAAAAGCACTAGAACGCTGGAAAGCTAGGCACTGGCGCAATGCAATTTACCACCCCCAAGCCAACTCCGCAGAAAGACGAAATCAAGAAATCAAAAAATTACTTCGACTACTAGGTGAAATTAAATCCCAACAACCATGGGATAAAAATTTAAATTCGGCACTGTTTTCGATGAGAAAGCGCCAAAACGCCGCCACAGGGCAATCACCTAGCAAACTACTGCTAGGGTATGAGCTACTTCGACCAGGGCATTGGGAACACCAGGAGAATGAAACAGCAATCCCACCTTTAGAAGAGCGCATCGAAGAAGCTAGACAACACCAGGATCAATATCGTGAAAGGTACGACCAAGCTAGCAAACCAAACCCACCATTTTAAATAGAAGCAGCAGTACTCACCAAGAGACGACGAAAAGCAGGACTAGCCACAAAATGGATAGGCCCTGGAAAAATTGTCAGTGTCCTTGACGACAATTGCTACCTTGTTGATAATTTTGGCAGGGTAACCAGAGAGCATGCGAATAGTTTAAGACCAGCACCTGTTAGAAGGCCACATTATAATCATCCACTAGCTGATCCAGATGAAGAACAGCCTGTACCGGATGCACCAGATCACATAGTGGTAGGCCACCTAGATGATAATATCCCACATTACGAGGAAGGAGATCTGAATCGTATTCGACGTCGCCAAGCGGGACGGGAATGGCAGCAACGGCTACGAGCGAATAGAGAGGATCTAAACTCATTTCCACCTCACGATGGATTTGGCGGTGCCCAGGAGATGGCACCCGAAACCGATCAGGAGGAGGACCTCGAAGATGAAGGTATATTAGACAACTAAGAGTCTTTCGACACCTTAAGATGCTGTGTACATAGCATATAATTAAGTTAGTTTAGATAGCTAACCGCAATTCTCTGAGGAGGGGGCGTGTGTTATCGGGGTTAATTAAGAGCTTCATTAACATTATTTTTATAACTTAAAATAACCGATATTAAGATCAACATGAACCGCGACAATCTCTCCAAATTAACAAATAAACATGCTAAGCATGGTTAAGGCAGAGAGAAGACGATTTGCCGAATATACCAGAGAATACGGCTAAGCTTAGAGTTAATTATTTATAAGATTAGCATAATTAGCATTAGTAATATTAGTAATATTAGTAATAATTTAGTAATATCACTTCGTTCGATAAACAATGTGCAACTCGACTGTGATCAGGCAATTCCCATTGGCCGGTCAAGATCCGACCGCTCGACCAATGGAGGACCGCACATTCCTTATAGGATCCAGATAGAATTAGGAATTTTTGTTACACTGATCACAGTCAATCAAATTAAATATCAAAAGAAGCGCTATTTTTTATAGATTAATTAGGTATAAGACTCATAGATGTAAGTTTAGAATTAAGACTAGATATTAAGGAAAATGTAAAATAGAAAGCGGACCTCCTAGGGTCACCCTTTGTATTTTTTATGGCTATTGTTAAGAAACATATAAAAAGGGTTAACTGGAGCATGAAAGCTGGAGCATCAACATTCTGTTCTAGACCTGTGCTTGCGTTGTGCACTCACAGATCGCCCTCAGAATAAACCAAGCTTCGTTTGTGTAATTGTGAAAGTGATTTAATGATACTGATCGAATTAGAGATCGATCACATCAAACAAAGATAATTAATTAGTAATAATTAATTTTAATTTTTTTGATCGAAACAACGATCAAAAAACAAACAAAGAGAGATAAATAATAATAAGATAAAAAAAATCTTCCCTTTTAAGGGAATGGCTAGTAAGCCACCTCCGCTCCCTGAGCCACCGGCTACAGGGATGCACTCATACAACATCAGGCGGCGATACCGCCCAATAACCGACCAGGATGGAATCATCCAAAAACCATGTCCTGAACAGGACACAAAAATTAGCCACTCCAGGAGGCCCGCCTCCAAGCCAACCACCCACAACAACCAAACGCAACAACCAACAAAAAACAGCAGCCCACCACCAAAAAATACTACCGCAAAGGGAGCAATCCCAAAAACAACCACCGCCACCACCGCTAAACAAGGAACTGGTAAGACCATTCCAACTATTAATTCTCTAGCTGAAATACAACCCCCAATATTTAAATACTCCATAAAAAACCTTCCTAACACTACCACCCAAAAATCCTTATACCTATTAATGGTAACTGAAATAGGTGTCAAAAGCCTAGAGCAGATAATTTTAAACCAGAATTACTCTGCTCTCCTAATAACCCAAGTTCCTCAGGAACACAAAAAAATGGCCCATCTTCTCAATGTAACGCTCAAATCCAGGAGCATTACAATCACTGAAATTCCAAACAAACCAGTCTCCTCCTCCACAAAATCTCCAGCGAATAGAAAGCCTACCTTCTCGGCCGTCATCAAATCGGTCGACATCACCCTCACAAACGAGGACATTCTTGCAGAATTGCAAGAATTCTCCAACTCAAACATCCACAAAGCTTGGCGAATCACAGCCAAAGCTACAAATAAGCCAACTCGTCTAGTCCAAATCTTGACAGATTCAAAAGAGGCCCTAGACTCCATTCTAATTGAAGGAGTCCGATTATTCGGACGAATTCACCAGGTGGAGGCATCACACCCACCAAAACCCACACCTCTTCAATGCACTAAGTGCTTTGAATTTGGACACAATTTGGCGGCATGCGATAAGAAATTATCTACATGCCCCACTTGCCCCAATTCCCACCCCCCAAACAAATGCCCCACGGCAAGCAAACCTGTTTGCCCCAAATGTAAAGCCGCCCACCCAGCATGGTCTCGCACCTGCGAAAAATTCAAGAAAGCCCAACAAGCTCCCGATATCCCGGCACAACCTGTCAAAATTGACAACCCGCCATCGGATTTCCTCGATCCAGAATTAATGCTGGAAGAGGAAGCCCAAATTAGTGCGAGAGCAGTAATAGCTCTCTTCACAAAAATCCTGTTTGACCTTTTCCCTAAAGAAAAGGCAAACATCCAGCAAACAATCTTCCGGGCTTATAGAGCCATTTTTAACCAGACGATTAAAACGTCGCATTCCGGAAATAAAGTTCACTTATCCTTTGATAAGGACTAAGAAAAACTTTATCTTCCTCCTAGAGCCCTAAAAGTTCCTCTTCATCCCTCCCATTCCCCATCCCCCACCTTCCAATCCTCCCGAACTGAAAATTACAGCAATTAATACAAATAGTCTTGGACGTAAATTAAATGCACTTAAAAATCATATCTATAAAGACAAAATTCAAATAGTTGCTCTCTCTGAAATAAATACCAACAATCCGATTAGATTAAAAAATTTCAACTTTTTCATGCATCGGCCAATCAACACAAAGGGCGTGGCCATGCTAGTTCATGAAAACCTTGCTTGCACACCACATATTTTGCCAAATAATTTAAATGAACAACAGATAATAGCAGTAAACATTCATATAGATAATTTAACAATAGTAATATTTTCAGTTTATTTCCCTCCTCAAACCTATATTCCAGTTGACCTTTTCCAGTATATTAATAACATCAGACATGCGATTGTCATGGGAGATTTCAATGCAAGGAATACTCACTTTGGCGATCGAGTGACAAATCCACAAGGACGACAACTGACTAACATACTCGACAACTTTCCCCTAATCCGACTACATAATACAGATCCCACTTTCCTAAGCACAAGAGGCTACTCCATAATAGACCACATAATAATAACAAATCCTATGGCCCCATATTGTAGCAATAACGCTACAATAGGAACAACAATCACATCAGACCATTTTCCTATTACCGCCACACTATTTTTCAACACACAATAGGACGATACAGAACGAACAATAGACCTTTACAATAAAACAAACTGGAATAATTATGCATTGGACCTTCAGTCACAACCACTTTTAATTAGAGACACAAATAATAGACAACAAATTGACAATGACGTCAAAAATTTCACGAAATTAATTACTGACGCAAAAATTAAACATGTCCCTAATAAAATAATTAAAAATAAAAATTTTCAGACTTTGCCCATTTCAATAATCAATTTAATTAAAGACAAACGCAGACTTTACAGACAATACATCATAGACAGAAATCCTGACACCAAAACCTTATTTAATCGCTTAAATGCGAAAATAAGAAGAGACATAAATACATACAGACAAAACAAATGGTCAGAAGCCTGCGCCGAACTAGATTACAGGAACGGCAAAGCTTTCTGGTCCAAATTTAAAGCCATGACAGGACAAAAAAGACAACACAATCATCACCTCCTAATCAATAATTCCTATATAACTGACTACGAAATGAAAGCCAATTGTTTTGCCGAAAACCTAACCGAAATTCACCAATGCCCTGATAAACCCACCTTTGATAATAATTTCTTTACAAATACAAACAACCATATTAACTATGTCCACAACCTCCACAATATACTTAATATAGAACCACCTGCTAATGACCCGCTCCTCACACCAATCACTATCGCTGAAACCGAATCCATAATATCCCATCTAAATAAGCGGAAAGCCGCAGGTTCTGACAAAATTAAACCTATTCTTATCCAGAAACTGCCACCAAACCTAATAACAGCCTTAACAATAATTTTTAATAATTGTCTAAAGGCCTCCTACTTTCCCCAATCCTGGAAAGAAGCTTTAACCATAATGATTCTCAAACCAGGAAAGAATCCTCACAATCCAAACTCCTACAGACCCATCACACTCATTAACACAACAGCCAAAGTATTTGAAAGAATTATTACTTCCCGATTCAAAACCTACCTAGAATCCAACAACCTGATACCAAAACAACAATTTGGATTCAGAGAAAACCATTCCACAATAAATCCCATCATAGAACTCCACACTGACGTGACAAGACACACCAACTTTGGAGAATGCTCAATTGCTGTTTTTTTAGACATTGAGAGAGCTTTCGACAAAGTTTGGCATAACGGACTACTACAAAAACTAATTAATATGCAAATCCACTCTTCATTCATATTCCTTATCAATAGTTTCCTAAAAAACGGACATCATCAAGTCAGAATTAAAAACTCACTATCCCATCCCTTTTCCCCTCAAGCGGGAGTGCCCCAGGGCTCTGCACTATCGCCTATTCTATACCTTGTATACTGCCGTGATATTCCTGTTGCAGATACCACAAGAACAAAAACAAGACTTTTCGCAGATGACACAGCGCTCTGGACAAGCCACAGAAAACCCAGCCAAGCAGAAAGAATAATCCAACAGCAACTGGACAACATCGCAGAATGGACCAACCCATGGAGGATCAGCATCCATCCCGACAAATCCCGCTTTCTTAAAATCACACATCCTAATTCCATCCGGTTAAGAAAATCAAATGTATCACTCCAAATAAATAACATCCCTGTTCCAAATGTCGAGGAAGTCACATACCTAGGCATTACTTTTAATAAATCCGGCTCATTATCCTCTGACCTAGAAACTACCCTTAAAAAAGTAAGAAATAGGTCAAACCTCCTGAAACTCATTAATGGATATTTTCAAAACTGCCATCCTAAAACTCTCCTTCACACATATAAAACTTTCATCAGACCCGTTATAGACTACAGAGCTTGTATCTATATCACCCTAAACAATAAACAATTAACCCGATTAATAACATGTGAACGTAAAATACTAAGAATTACCCACCACCTCCACTACAGACACCCCTCCAATGAAATTTACCCACTAACCAACATGACTCCAATCACTGACAGAATAAGCCAATTGACCCAAAAATATTCTTCCAGAATATTATCATCAAATAATAACCCAATAGCCAAACAAACCCTACTAACATCCCACAGGCACCCTGAAAAAAATTATCAAGTTTCTTCCCACCCAAAAAGAAAGCGAAAGCATGTCCCTACCGCAATCCTAGCTTCCAACTACCATAACCTTCCTGGAGAGCTAATCGACCTAATCGATAACACTCCTCTGATCCTACGATAAAAACCAAACCAAATTCCACAAACTCCGCCCACACAATCACACTGTGGGCGACGAAACCTGACCAACCACAAACAACACTCAAACCAAAATCCTCAAACACTTTATTTCCATCTTTTTTTTCTTTTTTTTTAAACCAGTCCTTGATTAATCCCTTTTTTTATTACCCACAGGAAATAGATTAAGTTAGATTGATCAATGAAATGTAATCATATTTAAGACTTTTTTTTTTTTCTTTTTGTAACTATCCATTAGGCAATGTAAAATCCTGTGCTGAAATAGCGCCATCGCTACAGCAGCACACTTTTAAAGATATGTAATTAGACATAAGAAATAATGTAGCCAAAAGTATGAATAAATGTATTGAACTTGCATGAAAGATCAGTTCTCGCCGAGACTTTTTTACCGCACGTGCTATTCTAATAATAAACAAGTTTTAGTGATTTAAACAATCTCTGGGTTTTATTTAAAAAACCAATATTTAAAAATCCATAAAATAAATTACATTGATCACAGTCAAGTACCTCCACAAATCGTAATTTTCATTACGACTCAAAACAAAGAGATAGACCAGTGATGCAATTAACCATAAAAATAATAATTGTTTATAACAAACAAAGTATCAATCTTGAGAGCTCAGGTCTCTCTTCTAGGACAGGCGATTAATTAAGTACAACGCAACTATTTAATTTATCGATAATTAATTAGTCCTTAATTAATCTAACCCTGTCCGACAACACATTGGCGTCCAACTCAAAGGGCTTTTTAGGCATTGCTGCAATATTTTTGTCAATAGACGAGTCTATGATTCCATATTTTGGAAGAAATGGTTGTAAGCAATACATTCGCGGAAAACCTATTCGTTTTGGCTACAAAGCTTGGTGTTTAGCTCTTCGTTCGGGGTATTGTATAAGCTTTGATATTTATCAAGGACGAAAAATTCAAGACGACAATTTAGAAAAAGTTGGATTAGGTGCCTCTGTCGTTTTTGAATTTTTGTAATATTTTGAAAAATGAGTTTCCAGATATTAACTTTTCATTGTTTTTTGATAATTTTTTTACCAGTGCTTCACTAATGACTAAACTAACAGAAATTGGGTTTGGTGGAACTGGAACTGTTCGTGAAAACAGAACGGAAAACAGTTTAGTTGAAAACACAAATGTAATAAAAAAGAAAAATCGAGGAAATTAATGTGTTGGGCGATTATGAATGATATAATCGAAATATCTCGATTATAGCCGAATGATCGATTATTCGATTATGTATTTCAACTATCATTTGTTTCAAATCATTCGTATTTCGTTTTTCGATTCCCGACTCGATGAGTCGATGATTCCCGATTTGAGTTTGAAATAATCGAAACATGAAACGAATGATCAGGGCGACATACGATTTCGAGAAATGTCAAATGAGATAATATGAGAGATTGTGGTCGATTCGGATGTTTCGAACTCGGTAGGAGGGCATGACAATTGACAATATGCTATGCTACATGCGCCACCGCCACCGCGCCCGGATGCCAACTATCTTGTGGACTGCTTTATGCAAATATTGAATTAAATTTTTAATAATATAAAATATATATGATTCCTACATAATTGTGTATTCTATTTTATTTTACATAACACTGCGAAAAGTATTGCACTGCATTTTAATTTTATTGTATTTTAATAAAATAAAATGCCCTAAAATCTGCCTTTTATGCTGGAAATGAGTTTATCAGTTTATGATATTTTGTGTTTCAATCTTTCTGAGCGATCACGCGCTTATCAACAATCTGATATGTTGAATTTTAATTTATATCACTGGGTAATTTACATTACATTAAAATCCAATATAATATCAAACACTCGTTTCATATTCCTTTAGTCTTTACTTATACCATTACTTTAAGAATATTCACTACCTTACTTTTATTAGTAATGATAAGAAAAACATTTATATTGATTTAATTAAAACGATTATCAAATTTAGTCTGCCGCAATAGAAAAAAGAACTAATGCCGAAATTATTCCCACGAAAATAACCCATTTAACTTAGAAAACGTTTTTTATTACTTTATAGTTTACTATTTCCTGTATTAAAACAAATTTTATATGTGGCTGAAAGAGTACCGCCTCCATCTGGTTTTAATTCTTATTACCTGGATACCTGGGCCTATACCATGGGAAAACCGATGGTTTCCAAAACATACTGTGTTACAGCAGTAAAATGTAAATTAAGATATTATCTTATTTTTGCCCAGTTTGTCGCTTTCTTGCATTTGATCGCTATTCGTAGTCGTATTCGCCAGTTCGAGTTATAAAGTGCTGTTCGCAAAAAAACTAATAGTTTCTGTTAATTTTTAAAAACTTTTATTATTAAGAAAAAACAATGAGTTGTAAAGGAAAAAGATCTATGGTGTGGCAATTTTTTAAACTCACAACCGAGAACCAATTTGTAGTGTGCAATTTGTGTAAGAAACAATATAAATATTTCAAAAACACAACTAATCTAAAAGAACATTTGAAAAGAGTGCACCCTTCCGAGATTCGCCCTCCAAGAGAAGAACTAGAAGAGAATGTAGAAGATAATGTATTCGCCCATCCCGTCTCTTCGTTTTCATCTTCATTAGAAGCCCCGCAGCCGTCGACGTCCTCTTTAACAGCGCCACAGCCTTCCACAAGTTCCACATCAAGAGAAGATTTGACAGAGCAGCCTCCACCAAAAAAAATGAAGACTATCCGGCAATTACATTTATTTGCTTCATCAAGATCCAGCGATTTAACTGAAGCACAAATAAATGCTCTTAATGTTGCAGTGATTAAGATGATAGTTTCGGATTATCAGCCCCTGAGGATCGTTGAAGACAAAGGGTTCCGCGAGTTTGTGCATAAATTAAATCTTTTATATCCAATCCCATCGAGAAAAATTTTATCTGGGAAACTGTTACCCAAAATATACAAAGATGAAGTGGATAAATTAATGCATAAACTCGCATCGGTCCAGCATGTTGCTGTTACAACAGATTTGTGAACATCAGATAGCAATATCCATTATATAACGGTGACTGTGCATTTTATACATAATTTAATTTTACATGCAAGTGCTCTGGAAACTACCGATGTAAAGGGAAGCCAAACCAGAGCACAAATAGCAGCAGAACTAGGTGACATTTTTAGAAAATGGGGTATTTCTGAAAAAATTGTCACAGTTGTGTCAGATAATGGAGCCAATGTGAAGTCAGCGATAAATGACTTTCTATTAAAACACCACCATCCATGTGTTGCACATACGCTGAATTTATTAGCAAACGACTCCTTCAGTACCAACCAGGGATTAAATGCTATTTTATCAAAATGTCGCCGTATTGTGGGGCATTTTAAACATAGTACAGTTGCCGTTCAAAAATTAACACAAATGCAGCAGCAAATGAACAGTGCTCAATTAAAAGTAAAGCAGGATGTGGCCACTCGATGGAACTCAACATATATAATGTTGCAACGACTTATTGACATAAAGGCACCGGTTACTGCAGTTATGTCAAGTCTGCAAAAATCGCCGGAAATGTTGACAGCAGAGGAATGGTTGACAATTGAAGAGTGTGTCCCCCTTTTGAAGCCGCTTCACTTGATGACAGAAGTTGTGTCCGGGGAAAAATATGTTACTTTGTCATCAATCATTCCGCTGGTACGTGGACTGCAGCACTCTGTAAAAAAAATTTCAGGAAAGGCCACCTTCCTGGATCCCCGCTTTAAAAAACAAGCGTTTGGTTCAGCCGAAAACGCGGAAAACGCTGAAAAACAGGTGCTGGAAGAGCTTGGAGCTCTTTTTGCTAAAAGCACAACTACATCTTCAGCTGTTCTTCCCGAAATTGAAGCGAAACCGTCTGCTGACGTAGACATCTTGTGGGAATATTTCGATGAAAAAGTGGCCAACCTTACGAAAACAATAACTGCTTCGCGTTGTAGCGAGTTGTAGCAAGCAATCATGTCGGTAAAACAATATCTTTCAATGCCGAATACACCAAGAGGTTCCAACCCCCTTATTTTTTGGGAAGAGAATAAAAATCTTTTTCCCGAGCTTTACAAGCTGCACGAAAAATATTTGAGTCCCCCGGCAACATCGGTCCCATCCGAGCGAATTTTTTCGAAAACTGGAATCTTGACAAATGCCAGAAGAAATAGGCTTTCGCCAAAAAATTTAAGTTATATTGTATTTCTTAATACAAATTTATAAATAATAATATTCAAACCTAAAAATTCGTTTTGATTGAAATTGAATTTACATAAACTAATTCTTTTTTTTTATTTTGACTTGACATTGACAATTGACAGCTTTCACTTGGCCTGCCAAGTCAAAAATTTTGACATTCTTTAATTTTTTGACATGCTAGCTGTCATTTGTCACTGTCAATAGAAATTTTTTGACATTTTAGCTGTCACTTGACACTTCTCCAATGCCACTAAACAAATAGTACTATTGCGCATGCTCATCATTCATAATCGATTAGATTCGAATTATCATTCGATTATTTAAAACGATTATTTCGATTCATTCGATTATGGAAATGTATCGATTATGCCCAACACTAGAAATTATGACAGTGCAATTGATAAGCAAAACAACATTGTTTGTGTCAAATGGAAGGATAACAGTATAGTTATAATATTATCAAACGAGTTTGGAGTCAATCCACTACAAAAAGCCCTATGTTATTCTGTCAAAGAAAAAAAGAGGATAGAGATTCCCCAGCCTAATGTTATTCACCGTTACAATTCGTTTATGGGTGGTGTCGATCAAATGGATAATAACGTTGGCAACTACAGAATTGGATTTCGAGGCAAAAAGTGATACATCCCTATTTTATTTTGGACGTTTGATGTGTGCATGTCTAATGCGTGGGTACTATCTAGATGTTATGGAATGACTCTAGATAGCTTATCGTAGAAGAAAAGTTGTTGTCTCATTGCTTCAAAAATATGGAAAACCACCAAGCGCTACAGGACCTCGCAATTCTTTTGTATCATTAGCATCTCGAAGTCACGGGCAACATTTGATAGTTACACAACAGAGTCAACGAAGATGTGCTTTTTGTAAGAACAAAACCAACAAAGCTTGTGATAGGTGTGACGTACCTCTACACGATAAATGTTTTTTAATTTATCATGAATAATTTATAATAATACACTTTCTAATAAAAAAAATGATTTTGCTGCATTTTATTTTTGTTAAAATTATTTACTCATTTACTACATTGATCTGCCTAATGGGTCGTTAGCGACCCACATTAAATTTCAAAAACCAATTAAAAAATTTTATTTTACTTTTTTTTATATTGATTCTTACATAACATAGACCATCTACACGAAATTTCAAAATAATTAGTTGAAAAAAAAGTTGTGGGCATAAACGGGTTAATTGCGTTTATTTATTTTAAGCAATATTTTATTTGCAACATATTTTTGTACAACTGCTACAAAATTTGAAACTCTTCATGATATTGAACACAATAAATAAAAACAATTGAATTTATAACTTATTACAAAATATGGTTATATTTGTATGAGAGCTACCAATACGATTGCTTTAATGTACTGCTAACACACATAAAAGAGACATCTGCTTAAAAGTAATAATCAGCAAAAAACACGGCAATATAGAATTAATAAAGATTAGTGATGTTATTCTAACTTTAAGTGACGAAAGGTTGACGGCATGTTTTCCAACCCTAAAGCTCCGCCTCTTTGATAAGAATTTTATTGCCTTCGGAGTTTCTGTTGAGAGCAGACTTGGCCTTAACGCATAACACTATATATTTTTTCTGTTTTATTGCATTATTCGAGCATTCCATCTGTGCCGTTAATGCTATGTATAAAGTGTATTTTTTTAATTTTTGACATATGTTTTTAATTTACTTATAGCATTTATATCTATCTGTATAGGTTCTTACTTAACATTGCAATTATATACTTCTAGCGTGCCTGATAGCTACTGTATTTTTATGGCTTTTTTTACTAAGCATTGCTGTAACTATATTATAGTTTGTTCGTTTGTGTGAACACTTCTTCACAGCTTTAAAGGTTGACAGTATTTAAAAGTAAATGTCGGGTGCATAGTTGCTAGGGTGAGTGTTGCCAAAGGTAACTGTTTACAAAAACGAAATCAATTATAGTAGTATATTGCATTTTTGTTAAAACTCTAGCTAACACACTATTTTGTATTGTACTTTTGTCAATATATATATTTATGTGATATGGAATGTTTCCTTTAAATATTCAAAAACAAGCAGCGAACGTCTGGGACTGCGTATACTGGAACAACATAAACTATATCTATACTAAAAACACCCACTAAATAAACAGAATTTATGCTTTCAAATTGATAGAATAATATAGTTTGCAACCTCAAACCCCTCTGTTCGATCAGCTGTTCTGGATCTGTAGGTAAAATTAATGCGTCGCATGCTAGCCTTTATATTGGCGTCGTGTTAAATCTCCTGCAAGTTGTTCTAGCTCTTATTTTTTCTTATTGTATAGTTGAATTAGCTTGATAGTGTAGTGTAGTAAACAATAGGAGGTAGTATTAGTTTTTAGACGACTTAAATTATTGGATTATTAATTAGCAGTTATAATTATGCCTCCTAATTGTATGGTAGTGGGTTGTAGTAAGGTGGCTTCGAGGGATTCAGGTATACGCTTTTTTAGGTAGGTAATCAATTGGTAATGACGATTTTTTATTGATTTACCTACCTACATAAAGTGCCATCTGCTCGAACCGCAGACAGTGGCGGCTCGTCAGGGTAGGCAAGGTAGACGCCGCCTCCCCGCCATCTGAATCACATAATTTTTTTTTTAGATCAGGAATTGTTTTAAAAAATATTATTGTAAATTGTACAGTTTATCTTAAATCTCATTACCCTGTTAAGTATAAAAGAAAAATAATTCTGAATAAAAAATTCAATTCCACACAATTCAAAGCCAGGAGTCCAAGGCGGCTCTAATTTTCGCCTGAAAATCGAATCATTACGCGCGCGCTCCACGCTATCCATGTAGAACGTATCCAGTGTTTTTACGCTCAAATTGGCATATGACTCAAGAATCTAAGGCGATGCAATCGGCTGCCTTCACATTTTTTCGGAAATTTTATCGACTTACGAATAATTTTCTTAGCATAACTTCAGGCACGATGCTCTATTGTCTTATAGTTATAATTATCATTCATTATCATAGTTTCGTTCCAGAGCAGGTCGACACGTGTTTTGGATTTAAGGCAGAAAGTATAATAAACAAAAGGTATTTGTTGAGATTTTCATTAAGCTTTTATTTAATTCATTGGCAAGTTAAAGTTTGCAAATTTTATTTTAAAAGATGGATGTGCCCCACGATATTGTTTGCAGCCTTATGCAAAAATCGTTCTCTCAGCGCCGGAATGAGGAACGTTTTGAAATTGTTTTTTTGGGCCGTCCTCTGCCAAACATTTCAATTTTATGTAGTGATAAGAAACGTGGTCAATCATTTTCGCGGTCTTTTAAATATACGTGGTATGAAAACCACAAGTGGTTATGTGGCAGCATTTTTAAAAATAAATTATTTTGTTGGCCATGTTTACTTTTGACGACTTTAAAGCAAAATATTTGGGTTTCGCAAGGATATTCGGACTTAAAAAATTTATCGGCTGCTGTAAAAAAACATGAAAAGTCCATTGACCATTTGCAGAACTGTTTAAAGTTTAAAACGCCTTGAAAAAAAAAAGCCCCCACAATTGGGGATGCATTAGAAGCGCATGGCGCTTTATCTATCAAATTATTTAATGAAGATGTGAGAAAACATCGAATTTTGCTGACGTATTTAATCGACGTCACAGTTACTCTGGCAAAGCAAGAACTTGCATTCCGCGGAAGAGATGAATCCGATAATTCGTTCAACACTGGCAATTTTAAAGAAATATTTAATCTTGTAATTAAACGTGATTCAAAAATTCAAGCACACATTAAAAAAATTGGTGGTGTTTTTACAGGGTTATCTAAAACAATTCAAAACGATTTGATAGAATGTGTTGCTGATTTTGTAAGAAGTAAAATACGGGAGGAAATAATTTCTGCTAATTTTTTTGCTATTCAAGCGGATGATACAACGGATATTCTCGAAAAATCGCAATGCGCGCTACCCGTACGGTTTGTAAACCAATTGAGTCAAATAAAAGAAAGGTTTTTAAGATTTTTTGATGTCAGTGAAGACAGAACTGCCGATGCACTTTACAATCTTATTATAAATGTTTTAGCGCCATACGAATTCAAAACCAAATTGGTGGCCCAGTGCTACGATGGGGCAAGCGTTATGGCCGGATCTTTGAACGGGTTACAAATCAAAATTAAACGCGACGCTCCTAAAGCCCTTTTTACTCATTGCTGTGCTCATCGTTTAAATTTAGTATTGCAGAACGGTTCGAAATGCATTCGAAATTGTCGTATATTTTTCGGCACCTTAACATCTATTCCTGGCTTCTTCAACCAGAGCCTGCTAAACGAATATTTGTTTTGGATTCAGTTATTGGCAAAAGAATTCCAAAAAGTTGTGAAACTCGATGGGCTTCAAGGTCAAAAATAATTCATATTATTGATTCAGAGTGGAATAATTTAATAAGTGTATTTTCAAAAATAAGAGAAGATCTAAGTTCAGGAGCAGAATCAATAAATGGAGCCCAAGGCTATTTAAATCATTTTAAAAATTTTGAATTTGCTTTTCTCACTGGAGTATATAGTTCAATCTTTAACATTACCGATCTGCTTTTCTCTATTTTACAACGTAAATGTTTAGATATAAATTATTGTCAACAAGAAATTGACAATGCATCAAAAAGAATAATAAAATTAAGAAATGACGAAAATTTTGATGTTTTTTATCAAAGAGCACAGTTCAAATTGTCCACAGTTATTGAACAGACTGAAGAGAACCCACCAAAAAGACGGAAAGTATTAACTAACAATATAAACCCGACTATTGAATGTAAAGCGCTATATTTTGAAATACTGGATAATATTATAATGCAAATAGAAGTTCGTTTCAAAGATCTAGCAGACTTAAAATATTTTGCTCTAGCTGATAGTTCCAAATTTCAAAGTTTTGCTAATAATTTTCCTCATAATTTAATAAATGCTTTATTTACACAGTATTCTTCTGTATTTGACAAACAGAAATTAATTAACGAGTTAAGTGTAATTTACAACGATACACAGTTTCAAAATTTAAAAATTGTAGAGATATTGCAGTTATTTGAGAAAATGATCTGATCGAAATATTTTCTGAAGCCTATAATTTATTTGTTTTGATCGCTACAATTCCAGCTACTACAGCTAGTGTTGAACGAAATTTTTCTTGTTTAAAGAGAATAAAAAGTTACAGCAGAAATTCTATGACGCAACATAGACTAACTTCTCTTTCTTTACTTTCAATTGAAAAACAATTTCTTTGCGATCTTTATAAAAATGAATCTTTTTATGATGAGATAATTAAAATTTTCTCTACTACTAAAAATAGGCGCATTAACTTACAATATAAAAAATAATCTGTCGGCCAACTACATTATTTATGGTGCATTGTACAATTATATATAATTATATTATTTTATTTTTGTTTTTTTTTGCATAAGTTTTTGTTTATTAGAAATGTTTTAATATTTTTAACTTTTAGAATTTTATTCATTAAGATTAAGTGAGAATAGGGCTATTGGCGAATCACTCACAAAAAAAAAAGATAACGCGCCGCGGTAATACCTCAACATCTTGGGTGGTGTGGAAATGTACCGTTATATTTAAATTGATAAACTTCTGTTCGTTTTACATTTAAACATTACAATATATTTTTTAAAAATTAAATTAAAAAAAACACTTTTTTTTATGAAGAAAAGGAATATTTCTATAAAACGTATCTTTTAAAGATAATTCTAATTGAATTATAATGTGTAACTTTTAGCTTTAAGCTGTTTGACCTTGAAAAATTTAAAAAAATATTGCCTGCAGCGCGGTACTTTGTTTCTCCAAATTTTTGTCGCCTACCTAGCCTGTCAACACACGAGCGGCCACTGACGGCAGGTAGGAAAATGAGTAAAGTACAGATTAAAAGACGGGAAAGATGGATTTCTGCTCTACAAAGGGCAGCTTTGAATCCAAAGCTATTAAAGTATGGGCGCATATGTTCACTACACTTTAATTCTGGTAAGCACACACAGATCATTCATAAAAAATGTCTATAAATTCAACGTTTTCTAAAGAAAAACCAGCAAAGTTGAGCGATAAGGACAACGTCGATTGGATTCCTTCCAAAAATATGGGCTATGCTTATAGCGCACATCCAAAAGATGCAACACAATATTTGAGAAGAGAAATGCGCCCCAAGCGGTATTAATCTTCTATTGTGGATATTTTCTTAGCATGACATGCATTAGTAGATATAGTTGGGTTTCTTTTTTTCCATTAGCAATGTGATTTGATTTGTGATTCTATTACGTAGGTAGATAATTAGGTATCATAGGTATATTGTGCTTTTAGCTTTCAGTTTTTTTACAATATTCTCTTAGTAGCACTGCAGAATTTTTAGAGATTATTCCAGAATGGAATCCTTTACAGATTTCGGGAAGCATCAATTTTTTTTTGCATGTATAAAAAAATTATATTTTCATAAAGTTAGTAACGCCGCTGCAGAAGGTAAAGCAATTGTAATGTTGGATGCTGAACTTGAACATGAACCAGCATGTCAGGACCCACTTACTTATGAGCAATTAGAACAAGCTTTCGCCAATGCGAAACAAGAAATAGCGCCTTTGAAAACACAACTGCAGCAATACAGATTAGACGAAGAATATTTTGAAAATAATAACAAAGATGTGACATATTTTACAGGATTTCCTGCATTACCATATGTAAAAAAAGTTCTATCATCAATTGAGCCATATTTACCGCAAGCACCAAAATTATCCAAATTCCAACAATTACTGCTCACTTTAACCTTTCACTGCATAGTGTATCATATCTGATATAGATAACAAATCTGCTATAAATTACACTAAGAATTTATTTTATTACTCTGATACACATTGTATCTTATTTGAAATAAACTAAAGAACATAGTTAGTTTACAATATGGTGACTAGATGTCACTAAATTGTCAAAAAATCAAATTGTGTTTCATTTTGCGAGCGCCATTTGCAGTGTCAGAGAGTGTTCCGATAAAAATTGTAATTTCGACGAATCAAACAAGAATAGCAAAATAAAATATCATCAGGCTATAAAACAGGTACGTACTACATACATTTACAACATTATTGATATAATAAAAGCTATATTGATTATGTTTGGATCGTTTATTCAATTATATCATATCGGATACATCATGTAAATAGACGTATTTTCATAAAATATGGATATTATTTTCAAAAATTTTCAATTATGTAGGGCTACTTTATATGGGTATTCACATTGTGTTATTTCAACTTTTAGCAAAATAATGAGTCACAAACGACCATTGACAGATAAAGAAATTCAAAAAGAAATTGATTTCATAACAATAAATGGGCTTCAAAGTGAAGATGATTTTGAAGATGATGATGATGATCCTTATGTGATCCCAATTATACGCCTGAAAAAGAAGAAGATTGGCTATCCGAAACAGATATGAACATCGACAAACCGGTAGACAATGATTGTGTACCACCTGGAAGACAATCATCCACTCTACTTGCATCTGCAAATATTGTAGAAGCAAACGCGAACATAGCTGAGTATGAAGTTTTGGATGAACCTTCTACAAGTAGCAATAATCAAATTTCTGAACTTCCCAAAAAAGCTCCTAAATATAAAGTTGTGTGGAAAAAAAAGCATCTAGAGTTGAACGAAGAGCAAACTAAGTTTTTAGGAGATGATAATTTATCTGCAGCGGTCTTAGACTTGAGCACACCTTATAGTTTTTTTAACTACTTTTTTACTGAAGCCATAATTTCTAATATTGTTAAACAATCCAATTTGTTCAGCATTCAAAAAGATCCTAGCAAACCAGCGATGTTGAGCAGTACTGAAATTAAAAACTATATGGGAATTTGCATTATAATGTCTTTGGTACATGCACCTAATATAAGGTCTTATTGGCGTCAAATCACTGGAAATGAAGTCATTAAAAATACCATGAGTCTGAACAAAGTTGAAAGAATACGAACATTTATTCATTTCAATGATAACGACAAAATGTTTCCAGTAAATGATCCAAAACATGACCGTTTGCACAAAATTAGACCCCTGCTTACTGAAATAAATAAACGCTTCCAACCTATCCCTCATGAAAGTTGTGTGTCAGTAGATGAACAGATGTGTTCTTGTAAGTCTCGGCATTTTCTCAAGCAGTACTTACCACTGAAACCACATAAATGAGGCTTTAAATTTTTTGTTATGTGTGGAGTTTCGGGTTTTGCTTATATGAGTTATATGCTGGAAAAGAAAATATGCACCCAACGAACCAGATTTGGGTGCATCTGCAATCGTTGTAAGACTATGTAGAAATATTAAACGTGGTAAAAATTATCGTGTAAATTTTGACAACTACTACAGTACAATACCGCCGGTATCGTATTTATCTGAAGAAGGGATTTTGTGTTTGGGAACCATACGACGAAACCGAATTGCGGATTGCAAGCTACCATCAGAAAAAGACATGAAAAAAGAAGAACGAGGTCAGAGTGTCGAATATGTTGGCGTAGTTGATGATGTGGATGTCTCAACTCTTCTATGGAAAGACAACAAGATTGTTACATTTGTGTCCAATCTTGCAGGTCAAAATCCTTGTGGCATCATAAAAAGATTTGACAAATCCAAAAAAACAAAAGTTGATATACCTTGCCCATTTGTTGTCAAAGAATATAATAAGCATATAGGAGGAGTTGATCTACTTGACAGTATAATGGGCAGGTACAAAATATTGATTCGAAGTAAAAAATGGTATTTCAGAATATTTTATCACATAATAGATATGGTTCTTGCAAATCCTTGGCTTTTGTATAGGAGAGTGCAAGAAAAAAGAAAAACCAAACAAGAAATGCACAAAGAAGACCAACCAAAGTAGAAAAAATTTTGATGTTCTCTGAGTTTAGATCAGAAATAGTAGTATGTCTATGCAAAGTAGGCTCTGCTCAATATAAAAGAAAGTCTGGCAGACCCTTAGCGGAGTCAGTGCAACAGCAATTGACGTCAATGAAGAAAAAAGAACCAACAGTTCACGTTCCTCCAAAAGAAGTTCGAATGGATGGCGTTTTTCACATTCCAATAGTAAAATCATCAAGACAGAGTTGCAAGTTACCGACATGTAAACATTTGTCTTACATACAATGTGAAAAGTGTGGAGTACATTTATGTTTAAACAAAAACAATAATTGTTTTAAAACATTTCATGTAAATTGAAGTTAAGGCTTCTGACACGATGTATCAAATATGATAGAATAAAAAAAAATTGTTTATTTTTCTGAAATTGTTGTTTTAAATTTTTTTAGTATTTTTTCTACAATATAACACACAAAAACTGACTTATTCCAAATTTTTTTATTTAAAATAAAAAATTCATGCAGTGAAGAGTAAAGCTCCGTTTAAATTTTCATTTTACCCATTTAGCAAAAAATTTCCAAATTCACAGAACAACGGCAAGTAGGACATTTGAAAGGGTCATTTTAATTTTATTTCAACGATTCAAAAGTTTTGTTTATTGGCCAACAAGGGATGAGTTACAAGTAAACATGCCAGCATGTTTTAGGCGCACATTTGGTGATAAAACCACTGTAGTTATCGACTGCTTTGAAATTTTCATCGAAAAACCATCTAACCTGAAAGCCGCCGCTGTAACATGGTCCAATTACAAGCACCACCATACCATGAAATTTCTCATAGGTATATCTCCACATGGTGTAATAATGTATATTTCCCCAGCTTATTCTTACATAATTTACAGCCATATGATTTGGTAATAGCTGACCGAGGATTTGCGATCGATGATTCTGTGCAACTTTATTGTGCCCAGGTAAAATATCCTGCATTTGCGCGAGGGAAAAAACAGTGAGTGCAATAGATCTCGAGGAAACTCGCAAATTAGCGCATGTCAGAATCCATGTAGAACGCATAATAGGACTTTTGAAGCGGAAGTACATTATATTCCAAAACGTGTTCCCACTTCTCCAGTTAAAAAAAAGATTCCTGTATGGCTTTGATCGATAGAATTGTGACAGTATGTTGCAGTTTTATCAATATATGTCCAGGAGTTGTAACTCTTGAAGAATAACTTTTTTTAATAAATAACTTTAACCACAATGTGCTCAATTGTTAATATCGACACTTTAAGGACAAACATACAATGTATTCTTGGATGAACTGCCCTTAAGCTTTATTTTTTCCAAAAAAATTGTTCGGAACTTACTATTTATGGAAGGTTTCTGTGAATAGGATCCAATTTTAGTTTCTCTCGAAAGCTTTAAAATTAATCTAGTATTCAAAAAGTTTTTTATGCGAGTACTTTGTGGTCCTAAAAAGGGCCTTTTATGCGTGTCCTGACGTCAGTTATACTCATATTTGCATATAGCTACAATTTTTACAATTTTCTTCCTTTTTAATTAGATCCGGAATATATTCTTCCTGGTCAGTAGGTTGTATTATATGAGGCGTGTAGAATCAAAAGCGGACATGTCACATTTTTTACAAAATGAAACCAAGATATACATTTTGTTCGTCGAGAGTAGCACTACCCAGATAGCAGCAGTTTTAGTTGCAAAACCGACCTGTCTGCGTTAAAAATGAGTTCGGAAATCAACTTTGGTTTCATAATAAGACACATCCACAGCGCATTTGTAACAGAACCGGACATGTCACCACTGGCCAATAGCATGGCTTGCAGAAGCGTTGTCTGGCATACTCCAAGCTTACTAAGCAAATTGAACCGATTGTGATTGCACGTGTTATTACCTTGTTGTTCCTTACTACCCTGTGAGTGTATTTTTATGGAAAACAACGATTCGTTTGTGAAAGAGGTGAAATGGGGTACAGAAAGAAAAAAAAAAGTGCAGAAAAGCGGTTGGAAGAGAAATATTGCAAAAAACGCAAGGTAAAATTGATCATCATAATCTCAATATTCTACTATTTCTTACTTATGCTTTTAGATATTTGCCAAAAAATCCCCCCACATATCCAGAGTGTAGACATTCATCTCGAAGACTGCAATGTGCTAAACTCACGTTGCAAGATGTCAACACATTTCATAAAGAATTTTACAAAGATTCTAATAAGGTCAGACAAGATCAGTTTCTTTCCCGTTTTTGTGTAAGTTTTGTACCACATCGCAAACGCCCTCGAGATAATACCAAACCAAAAGCAAAAACTAATGCTTATTTTGTCCAGAAAAAATCTTCTGCAGACGTTAGAGTCTGCAGAACTGCATTCCTTAGAATTTTGGGCATCACTAAACATCGTGTAAATCGTTTTCAACTTAATGGAGACTTGACAGAAAAAAGAGGAGGTGACAGAAAATCGAAGTTGTATGCAAATAAACTAATAGCAGTAAAAAGTTTTATAAAATCCTTAAAAGCTGATGAATCCCACTACTGCAGAGGCAAATCTGTGAGGCAGTACCTTCCTGCTGAACTAAACATCAGCAAATTACACAAAATGTATAATCAAAAATCCGATGCAGATAATCAAGTAAAATTTAGTTATTTTCACCATGTTTTTACCACATATTTCAACGTTGGATTTGGATCTCCTAAGACAGATGCATGTTCTACCTGCATCGAATTTAACGAAAAAATCCAAGCCGAAGATGATGCTGATAAAAAGAAAAGACTACAAACCGAGAAAGCGATTCATACGGTGCGAGCTAAAGCATTTTTTGATATCCTAAAAGAAAAGAAAGACGGGTTGATGACATTTTCTTATGACTGTGAAAAAAATCTAGTATTGCCCAAGGTGCCAGATCAGAGGGCGTATTATAAAAGTGAAACCACGATGGATGAGACGCATACAGTACGCCTGGTTTCAGATGGATGCCCGGGACAAAATAAAAATTGCACATTGTTAACTATGGGTGTTAAATGGCTGCAGGAAGCACCTCGACAAATTAGGGAACTTCAAATTATATTTCCGGTCACAGGCCATTCTTATCTGCCCCCCGACAGAGTTTTTGGTGTTACAGAAAAAAAACTTAAAAGAATGGACACCATCATTTTACCGACAGAATACCACCATGTCTTTGAGGAACAGGCAACAGTTTTTCTTGTTGGAAAAGACTGGAACGTCCAAAATTGGAAGGAAGAAGCGGAAAAGAATATAAAAGCTCCTGGCTCTCTACATTTTAAAATTTCACAAATTAAGCGTCTCATATTAAAACGCACACCACGAAACCATATTCTCGTGTCTGGAGAAATGACTTACCGAAATTCAACATCGAATTTGTTGCCCGTAACAAAAAGAGGAAGAAAAATTTCCGATATAGCTCCAACAGAATTACCAGTTGGGGTTCTTGTAAAGGAGGCAAAGAAACAAGACATAGAATCATTGCTTACTGTTCATTTTGGAAAAGAATGGAGAAATCTACCAAATTTAGCCTTTTACAAAGGCGTTATTGAAAGCGATATGCCGCAAGAAGAAGAAGAAGAAGTTCCAAATGAAGGTGAAAGTGAACTAACCTGTGAATTTTTGGAAGAAATTCTCCCTATATAACAATATTATAATGTATTCAAATTTTCAATAAAAAAAAACAAAATTTTACTTACATTTATTGATACTGCCACTAAAAGAAGAATAATTTATGTTTCACATTCGAACAAGTCCAGGTTTTAGTTGCAAATACGGTCAAGTGCAATATTATTATTTAAATATTGTTCAAACTAACGCAGCTAAGATGAAAAAATATATTAGGGTATTGAGGATTGAGGCTTATTAACAGGTTGGCATCTGAAACAAACGATGTTTCGATTTGGAATTGATTTGGCAGAATTTTGGATTTTTCTCAAAACTACCTTAGTGTGACATGTCCGACTTTGATTATACACGCCTCATATATTCGTGTTCGTCAACATTCATATCTGCAAGAACATTATATGTTTGTTCTGCAGCTTCAGCGCCTTTTAGTTCATTTCTCCCACTTGGAACAGCTCTATTAAAAGCCTATCCTAAACTTTCAGACAATATTACTCAAGGGTCTACGGTACCAAACTAAAATTCCATTTTACTGTAGTAAAAGTTGCCTGCTTCTTCAACTTTTAAGAAACCAATATAAAGCTTGACAGTTGAATAGCTCAGCATGGGGTAAAACACAGTTAATCTGTTCACCTCCGGGCTAGGAACCTTTTGTCTAAATTACCTAAATACAACAGACAAAAATGCATTGAAAAGAATGAAATGCAATGAATATATCCTTCCTATAATTTTAAAATGTAGGTATAAGAATTGTTTTATTGGCAATTTGCAAAATTTACAAAAAAACTCCAAGATTTGATGACATCAAAGTGAGCTTTTGTTTTAATTGTACAACTTTATCTGCTGACTTTGTTTATTTCAAGTATTAGATAAATTTATTTCAAATAGGGTGTTTGATTTTCAAAATTTTTAAACAAACAAACAAAACTCATTAAATTTTATTTCTAATTGCGCTGTTTTTTAATCCATTTTTATTTTTTAACTTTCAAACAAAAAATTTTGATCTTGTAGTGCAACAAGTAGGTCTCCAACCAGCAAGTATGATAATATTGATAATACTATACAAGGCCATTCAAAGTTTTTAAAAAGAAAGCAGGTTATTTTTTTCTCAGAATATATAAATATACAGGTAAGTAGTTATTCAGAAGTCTTTTATTGTAGTTGTAGATATTTGTCTGTCGTTGGAAGTAGGGATATAGTAAGAGAGGGAAAATTGTGAAAAAGCTCTCGAATTATTTCTTCTGCATTTCATTTATTTGGTGACTGAGTATCAATTTTGTTGGTTGTGTTTTTTTTCTAATCTAGAAATATCTTAAAAAACAAACGTAACAAGGCTAAGGTAAGTTCTTTTTAATATTATAATCTATTATATATATTTATATATATATATATATATATATATATATATATATATATTATATAAAAATATTTACAGTGTGGTTTTTGTTTAAAAAAAGCAAAACATTATGGGACCAAAATCTAAAAAACATCTTTCTGTCGGTATCAAGCGGAAGTCTAGAAGGCAAATAATGAAAAATGTTTGGAAAACCCGCCGATGTAATGAAGATAATAGTCTCAGCTGTTGAAACCAATCCCAAATTGAAGATAAAGAGAACAGAAATCCTTTTTCCAACACTTCTGGCGATGAAGAGGATTCTTTTATAATTGAAAACAACAGCATTAGTGAAAATACGAACAATTATGTTCTCAGTGGACGTAGAATAGTTGATATTAGCCATTTATTAACATCTTTGAGATCAATTCAACACGACGGTTTTGGTTGCAGTTTTTTTGATATTCAAATAATTAATGAGCAACAGTTTGGTCTTCGCAGTGTGTTTACATATAAATGTGATTTGTGTGGCTTAGTGGGTAAATTTAGTTCAGAAAAAGATGAAGATTTTGGAGTAAATAACTCTGCGGTATGTGGAATAGTGGGTGTGGGTTCTGGTTATACCCAATTGTCAGAGATTTGTGCAGCACCAAATATTCCGCAATTTTCGTACAACGTTTATAAAAAAGCTGAAAAAGTTATATTTAAAACTTCAGAAGAGTTAGCTTTTGAAAACATGATCGAAAATGGTAAAGTGGAATATAGATTGGCCGTTGAAGCTGGAGATGTAGATTCAGATGGAATTCCCTTTATTACAGTGATAGTTGATGGAGCATAGCCTAAAAGATCCTATAAAACAAATTACAATGCATTGTCCGGAGTAGGATGCATTATCGGCGAACGTACAAAAAAAGTATTATTTGTCGGAGTCAAAAACAAAATGTGCAAACATTGCAAACATTGAATAAAATGTTTCAAAAATTGGAACGGAACTTCAACAGCAATGGAAAGCGAAATTATTTTAGATGGATTTAAACAGTCATTGTCAATGCATAATTTGAGGTACAAAAAGGTAATTGGTGATGGTGACTCCAGTGTTATCAAAAAAATTCGGAATCATAAACCTTACGGCCCAACAATTTTTATACAAAAAATTGAGTGTCGCAATCATATTTTACGCAATTATTGCAACAAAATAAGGGAAATTTCAAAAACGTCTAATACTCCGATAACTTTAAGAAACTTTTTGAAAAGCAATGTTTTAAAATTTAGAACTGCAATAGTGTGTGCTATTAAATATAGGAAATCTCAAAACATTCCTACCAAAGAAAAAGTTCTAAAATTAAAAAATGATATTTTGAACGGCCCAAGACACATTTTTGGAGATCATTCTCAATGTGACAATTATTATTGTACAAAAAAAGATGAAACAAACCCAATTCACTATTCTTTGTTCTTAGAATCTGGCTTAGGTAAAAAATATTTGGTAGTTTCAAACAGAATTGCTAATTTTGCATCCAGTCTCATTTATGATGTAGATAATAATCTTGTTGAATCTTTCAATTCAGTTGTCAACAAATTTATAGGAGGTAAAAGAGTAAATTATACAAGTAGAGGATCTTATCAAGGGCGATGTTTTGCTGCTGCAATAAGTTTTAATAACAAAGGAATGTATATTTACAAAATATTGGTGAAAGTTAATCAAGAAAATGTAGGCGTCTTTACAGAAAAATTTTTTCAAAATAAATTAAAACGAAAAATTTATAAAAGAGCAGACCGTAGAAGACATCAAATTGAAAGTGCTGATTCTGATTATGGTACAATCAATAATGAAATACTTGATGATATGTCGCTTGAAAGTTATAATAAACAGAAAGAAATTTTCTTAGATACATTGGCACAAGCAGATATTAAAAGCATTTTACAAAAAACTATTAATCAACGCGAGTGCTATGAATGGGAACAAGAAAGAAGTGTAAGATTAACCGCCAGCAATTTTGGAAAAATCTGTAAAATGAAAGACAGCACAAATACAGCGAATTCGGTAAAAAATCTTTTGTTTAATTTTCAATTTAATTCAACAAGGAAGCCTCTTCCAATACAACATGGTATACAGAACGAAGAACCAGCCAAAATTCGTTTTGAAAATGAAACCGGCTTTTGCGTTGAGCCTTGTGGTTTTTTTGTTGATGAAGAAAAAAAATTTTTAGGAGCATCTCCAGATGGTTTAATAAATTCAGATTCGATAATAGAAATAAAGTGTCCGTTTTCTGCGAAGAACAAAAATATATTTGAAGCAATTGAAAACAAACTTATTAAATATTGCACAATAGATCTCGTAAATAATACAATTGCTTTAAAGCCGTTCGACAACTATATGTATCAAATACAGGGACAATTACATATTACTAAACGGGAAAAGTGTTATTTTATAATTTATACGTGTTGTGATTTGAAATATTGCATAATAAGAAGAAACGATGAGTTTTGGAAGAACGACATGCTACCCCACCTAGAAATTTTTTTTTTCAATGCAATGCTTTCAGAAATTATCGATTCGAGATATAAAAGAAATTTACCTTTACGCAGTATTTTAAAAAAAAATATGTGAACATGATTTTAATCACCTTTTGCCCTTCACTTTAAAGTTCTTCAAAAAAATTATAGATCTTAAAAAAATTTTTTTAACTTTTTACTATACCCTTAAAAATTTTTCTAGTCCTAATATTTCACATCCTCAAAGCATAAAAAAAAAGTTGGAATAAATAAATTCGATGGTACTTTTTAATGCCAGAATAAGAACAATAATTTCTATATACTAACATTTTTAATAATTAATTAATTTAAATTTTTTTTTTAGAACAATGAAATAAATTTAAAAAACAAGTAAGTGTTAATCCAAAAGCTGAAATATCTCTTTCAAAATGACAAAAGAAATATTTACCTAGCCACTAAGGGCGGTTTCTTGAACAGCAGGAGGTAGATGGCTATTGTAAATCATATTTTAAATCATGCCGTTTTGCCATTCTCTGTATTGTTTGTGGCCTAATTTTGATTTTAATTTTTTAAATTATCTAAAAAAGTAAATACTTTGAAATTATTATATTATAACTCCTCCATGTAATTCTTAATTACCTACGATACGTTTCTAAATTCGGTTTAAAAAACCTACGTATAAGGGTACAATCCGTCTCAAACAAAATACGGTTTTTTAATTAAATTTAAAAAACTACAAAAAATATTTGAAAAACAACAAATCACCTCAATAGTTTTAGGTCATATTCATCCGTAGAAACATCGACCGAATATTAATATTTATTTTTGCGGCACATATCCGTCACAAAAGTCAAGCATATTTTCAATGTAATTTTAATAGTGTTGTATCCCCTTAAAGACAGTCTTCAAAAATAATTTACCTTCAACACCAGAAAACCGAGCACAGTAGGGGCACTTAATTTCAATTATACCCATTCCACAGCAGTCACTGGACTATTTCATCTGTGGACGCACCAAAACATGGTTACTGTAGAATTATAAAATGTGCCATTGGCTCAATAGCAAAACAGATGGCTCATTTTTCCTTGAAACCTTTTGATTTTGGTTGAGCACTCCTCCAAAGTCCACAGATATGAATCTTGATATTGGATCTCAGAAATCTTTTCTAAATATCGCAGTTTGTGATTTCCATCCAAAGTTACGTAATAATTGCTCAAATTCATTTTTCTAAATGAATAGGTAACGTAATTAAAAATAAAATCTAAAAGAGCTACCGACAAACTTAGACAGGCTAAATCTTCAATTCTGTTTTAAAAGTTTCTCTTAACACATTCCTTCCTGCCGATCCAGGAAGGAGAAAGCAGTGGTTGATAAATTGCCGGCGAAAAGAGTGGAATCCAACCCAGAATGATCGTTTGTGTTCTGTAAGTTGCTAAGGTATGATTGAGTGGAAGTAAGCAAATTAAAGTATTGTCTATTTCTAGAAACATTTTGAGGCCAGCCAGATTGAACCAAATCGTAGTGATGGAAAAAAACGTCTGAAACTCAATGCAGTTCCAACAATTTTTAGGATCACAAATCCGCCTAAATTGTTAGATGTGACAAGAAAAAGCACATGCAAAGTATAAAAATTTGATTAGGTACATGTAGATTTATATTTTTATTTATTACTATGTTTTGCAGAGAGAAGCGGAATCTGTTGAGGATGTTGCAACAGATAATCAACCACATAAGAAACGACAGAAAATAAATGAATTTGAAGCAACAGTAAATGAAATTACTTTTAATTTAGCTCAACCTAATCAAATGCGTATAATAAAGATTACAGTGAAATTACAAATGTTACAAACACAAAATTTTAGAAAAAACTGAGTGATGATTTAGTAAATGAAAATCAGATCTTGAAAGAAAAAATTTATAAATTGGAAAATGAAATGAGAAGTATGGAAATTGCAATAGGAACATTCATTTCAAAAAAACAATTTAAAAACCTTACAAAGGGCAGAAAAATGATTAAGAAGTGGAGTAATAAAGAGATTTTAAGGGGTTTAAAACTTAGATTTGGTCTTGGCAAAAATGGATACATTTTTTTAAATAGCACTGTATATCCATCCCCATCATATAGCACGCTTAACAAAAGAATATCTGCTGTAACCGTTTCGTTTGGTTTGTTGACATCTGTGCTAAATTTACTTGTTAAAAAAGTCGAATCAATGAAAGAAATTGAAAGAGATTGTTCACTAATGGTCGATGAAATGGAAATTTCTGGTAATCTAGATTTTAACAAGTCAAAGAAATGTTTTATTGGCAAAGTTACTCTTGGAGATGTAACAAAAAGTGGAAATCATCTTACGGCTGTTGTTGCTCGTGGTCTTAATACACCTTGGAAACAAATGGTGGCCTGTCATATAACTGGGTCTAGTACAAATGGAAATGATATGAAAAACTTGATTGTAAATGTTATTGAAGCTTCTAAATCTATTGGATTAAAAGTGTTAAATGTATCTTCGGATATAGGTAGTAACAATAAGGCTCTATGGGCCTCTGTTGGTGTAAGTGTAACAAAAAGTGAAAGAATATTCAGCTTTGGTTGCTGTGACACTAGAATAAATGTTGAAGCTGATGCACCTCATCTGCTAAAAAATTGGAAAAGTGCTCTGCAGAATTCAGCAATTTACCTGCCTCCTGAAATAGTAAATGAGGAACATTTGCCCTCTAATATAGTAAATGCCACATATATCAAAATCCTATGGGATATGGAAATAAACACTGGAAAGGGACTTCGTTCTTTACATCATCTCACAGAAGATATAATGACCCCAGGTCCCTTTTCAAAAATGCATGTAGGCAATGCAATGAGGTTTATTTCATTAACAACTGCTGCAGCCTTGGAAACGGCGGTTATCCAAAAAAAAATTCCACCAGAAGCTTTGACATTGGCTTGGTTCATAAGGTTATTGCGGCAGTGGTTTCATTTAGTAAATTCCAGAACTCGCAAAAAAGCTATCACTTCCAACAATTTTAAGAAAAAAGAAGAATTTTTAAATTATTTTATCAAAGTAATTGAAGGCACTGTAATTGGAAAAGGTTGGAAGCCTTTAAATACAGGATCCATTTTGACTTCACTGTCTTTTTTGGATACAGCAAAACGCTGTTTTAGCAACGGATATAAATTTTTGCTTGGTTCTCGACTAAGCCAAGATGGCCTTGAAAATGTATTTTCCCAAATCCGCAGGAAATGTGGAAAAAAACCAAGTGCTCTGGAGTGTCTAAGACCCATAAAACTTATTTGTGTTTCTCAGTTTATGTCTGATATAAAAAACACAAGCTATAGTACTGATAGTGACCAACAACTTTTGGACTATTCTCACATAAGCAGGTAATTATTTTCTTACACTTTTCATTTTAAAAGTATGTATTTTTCACATAGGTCCTCATGATAATGGAAATAACGTAGCAGAATCAGATATTAATGAACAGTTAGACATCAGGTTTAATGAAAATGAGAAGGCAAATATTTTTCACATAGCAGGAAGCTGTGTCCATAACGTTTTAGAAAAACAAGGAAAGATACTGTGTCGATCTTGTAAAGATGTACTTTTGACAATAAGGAATGAAGAAAGAAAAGAAGCAGTTCTTACAAATTGTCTAGATCAAGGTGGTCTTAAATATGTATCTCCCATAATATTTACTTTTTTTGAAAGTGCTCAAAAACTTGTACAAAAAAATATGAAAAATCTATTAGATTGTTCAACCCGTTTCGAAGACATTTTTGGGCCACTTAAAAGTCAATACAGAAAAACCTTACCTTCTTGTTGTAACCTGGTAAAATATCTCCTAGATCGTTACATTATTGTAAGAGGTCTGGGGATAAAAAATTATGAAATTGCAAGGAATAAGAAAACCTCTGGCCATGGATCGGCCTCTGTATGGAAAAAAAATCATAAGTAGATTAATTGTTTTTCACTCTTTTGTTACTCGTTTTAAAAATATGTATGTATTCATGAAAGTGTTAAAACATTGACTCGCAAATGTATGTATATTATTATTATAAATAGATTATTGTCTAAATTTTTTATTGTTGAATTTAAACCACATATCTAAATTTTATTTTGTTACTCGTGTAAAATTAAAGAAAGACATGGAGTTCACTTTTCTGTAATGAAAGGAAACTTAATTTTGTTTAAAAAAAAATCCCTTGAAATATTTCAGATCCATTAGGAAAGTATAGCGGATGATTCCAAAGTATGTTACATTTTCGCTACAAAACTTTTTGCTCTAAAGTAGCGTTTGTGCCCTGATCTCTGAAATAATACCTAAAATATTATGGTACTTATTTTGGAAATGCCACAAGTTTTCGGGTAGTGTTACCTATTGCTCTCGTAAAAGTACCGTGCGGTATAGATAATTATACCGGGTGTCCCAGAAGTCGCGCACCCCATTGTAGGGATCGAAAGAAAAAAATATTCTAAGACGAAAAGTCCTGAGCCATTTTTTAATCAGACGCATAGGTAATTAATTATTAATTAATGAAAGTGACCAATCAGGAGCGCGCGACAGTTACCGATACACTCACACTAGTACACGATCTCACACATTCACCTAGCATCACGTACGTCCGTCCGTACGTCTCACTCTCGCGTCTCTTACCGCCTTCTCACTCACTTTTTATTCTTCTGTCGCGCGCTCCTGATTGGTCACTTTCATTAATTAATAATTAATTACCTATGCGTCTGATTAAAAAATGGCTCAGGACTTTTCGTCTTAGAATATTTTTCTCTTTCGATCCCTACAATGGGGTGCGCGACTTCTGGGACACCCGGTATATATATGAATGTTTAAAAAAAAAAGAGTCATTACTCGCTTGAACTCCGTGTACTTTAAATTTAGCGCGTCTAACTCGGCTCCAATATGGTGGTCGAGTCAGCTAGTATTTATAAAGGAGCTGTAGCTTTGGCACTACAAAAATACAATAGTTTTTAACCTCAAAATCACTTTGTTTTACCTCCAAGCTTGGAAGCAGCTGATCTGCGTGCACGCGACCTATTTAACTGTTTCCACATGCAAACCTTCCGTCCAGGGGGGTGAAGCCAAGATAGCGGAATTGGAAACGAAAAAAGTATGTGGGCCACTATATTGACGTGCGGCAAGAGGAAAGAAAAGTAGCCAATCAGAAATATGGATTTGAATTCAGCGCCAAAGTAGTATTGTTTGTCACGCCCTTCACTTTCGATTCACAACGTTTTTGTTGTTCTTGCATTTAGAGGTTATGTTGTTATACTTGTTTTTATGAAATTATATCAAATTTTTTATGTTAATTGATAAAGCAAAATGAAAAATAGAATCAAAATTATAAATGAAATAGGTAAGCTCAGTTATTCCATGTAATATGCGTTTTAATAAGATTTTGTTTGTAGATTCCAATTGTGGGAGAATATTATTTATAGAATAGATGGGGGCTCAGAGAAAAGAGTGAGGATCACTTTGATGAATCTGGTTTTGTCAACAAGAGAAAGAAACGGTTAAATTTTGGTGCAGCTTTAGTGCAAGTTTTTATGGAGGATTTTGCTTTTGAGACTGAAAACTCTTCAGTTTAAAGCGAAGGAAAATAACTGTACTTTTTATTGACATTATAAGGGAGTAGTATCCCAGTTGGGGGCAAGAGGAAAAGACTCGTTGAATTTTAGAAGAAAATCGTGTGTGATAGGAATTAAACTTTTATTATATTTCCACGTATGTAGTGCATTTCAATTCAATTGGCTTAAGAAGTGGCGGTGGGGATTAATATGGACATTTGTTTAAATCATGAAAATCACTGTTTGGTAGTGATAGATTAGTGACAAAGCGAGTTACATTTTATGTGTTTTTAAGTACTTTTCACAGTACTTAAAACTAAAGTAACTGTATCTGTTTACTTTTAGTTGTTTTTGTTAAATAATTGTCTGTTTTGTTTCTATTTTAAGTTTGATTGCAGTCTATTTCATTTTAATTTTATAAGGTCATTTAAAATAATTAAAATTTATTAATTTTATTTATTTGTTTTATATGACTATATTGTCAAATGGTTGTCTAATTGTTTATTTATTTTTGAACTTTGTTTAAGTTGTGTAATTAAGTAGTTTAAATAGTTTTAATAAATAATATATCAACATGTAAAATGTTTTTTAGTTTTGGTTTATTTAAATAAATCATATTTTGGTTGTTGTGAAATCAAATTAGAATTGTTTGATTCAACTTTATAATTAAAACATGTGTTTTAATTATGAAGTTAAGTTAAACACTTCTATTTTGATCTCACAACACCAATTCAATGAGAAAAAAGGCGACAAAATAAGTGGCAGGTACATTTAAATTTGCCCGCCACTAATTTAGTTTGCCACAAAATCGCTGTAAGCGCTGGCTGTCGTTTTCGTTGCCAACCATTAGCATAGAATGTTTCATTTCTTATAATGAGTGTTCTGTGCTTCCATGCCCTGCGCACTGTTATGGTCAAGGTCAGGACACTATTTTTGTTTTTATTTTACCCTATGTCGCCTCAGCGCTGCTTGTTGCGGTTGTCAAACCATAAAAAAATAACAGTGACAATGACATTTATTTGTCATTACTCTCTGTGTTACTCACTAGTCTTTTATGCTTTTATTGCACATATTTGGTCAGGTCAGGTCGTGTTTGGTTCATTTGGTTATTTGAAGAAGGCGATTTTTATAAAAACATGGTTAAATACTGTTGTGTGCGGAACTGCAGTTCGACCCAAAAAAACTCAACCCTTCACTCATTTCCAAAAGATGAAAGATTGATAAGAATTGCAATAATGTTTATTTTTTTATCGTCTAACGTCGATTTCTTTGTAGAGCAAATTGTGGTTAGAAGCTTTAGGACGCGAGGATTTGTTCTCAAAGGAACTTTCTCATTTGCGCAAAAGCTACCAAGTGTGTACTATACATTTTAGTGAAAAAACAAAATTTTCCAACAATAGAAATCGTTCTATTCTCATACTAGGATGTGTACCGGATGCAAATTTACCAAGTACGTTTAACTTTTCAGAGGTGTTGAAGAGGGTATATAATTATTTTATTGTAGCGAGTAATGCAGCGGCTTCATCAGGACTTCAACATCTTTCAACACCTTAAGCATCAGGACTAGGTCTCGAATGTGTGGCTGAAGCTTTATCTCCGAGTTTAAGGCCCAGTTGTACGAACGTGAGTTAACTCTTGGTTCAGCTGAACCAGGTTCAAGAATTGATCCTCGAATCAAGTAAAATGTGTTGTACGAAGTCGTGCTATCGCTGGTTCAGCTGACTCGCGACTCAGTAGGGTTGGTAACACGAAAATCCCTTAAAGTAACTAAATGTCAAAAAAGTAACTGTTAACTGTCAAATTTCAACGTCAAACGCCAAAAATTTTTCATTTGAATTTTAATATAAGTGTAGTGCAGACGTGTTTAGGTATTATTTAAAATTATTCAAAACCACGTGCATATTATTTAAAAATGGAACGACGAGCGAACAATTTTTCTTCCTCAGAGGAAAATATATTAATAAATTTAGTGTTAAAACACAAGAACACGCTTGAATGTAAAAAGTCTGGTGTCGATATAAATAATTAAAAAAAAAAACGTGGATGGTTGTCGAAAGGGAATTCAATAGCCAAAGCGGGGATACGCATAGATCAGCAAATGTTCTAATGAACAAATACAAAAATTTGAAAAAACGGTCAAAAAAGAAGTTTGCTGACGAAAAAGCATACATTTATGGAACTGGGGGTGGCCCAGCTGACGATCCCCTTGATGTGACCGAGGTAGATATTGCATTCAAGGAAATACTAGGTTCTCAATTAACGGGAACCGTCAGTATTTATGACTATGATGCTGTAACGGAAGGTAAATACTATTTTTTTTTTATTTATTTATTAAATTGCTAATAATATCTCAATTGACAGAATCTAACACTGAGAACAAGAAGTTAATATTGCCCTTAAGTTCGGAAGAAGAAGAAGAATCTCCGCTAACTCCATCTATATCAGCACCCACTCCCCAGTCCCTACAACAAGAAAACGAAAAAGTCGTAGAAGGTAAGCTTTAAAAAGGTACAACTGTACAACGACCAACTAACTTTTTTTTCATTGTAGCACAATCTCAACACAACGATTGGAGGAACTACACTCCTCAACTTTTGAAATCCCAAACGGCGGCACCTCTCCAAACCCATACGAGAGGGCCGAAAAATAAAATTACCAAAGAGTTGACCTCGTGGGTGGACTCAAAGCGGGATTCAAACCGACTTCGGGACAAGTTGATGATGGAGGAACATCACTTGAAAATGACTTTTATAAAAGAAAAGCATGAACAAGAAATGAAGTTTGCAGCAGAAGAGCATGCGTTAAAAATTAAGATTATGCAGAAAAATTTAGAAATATTAAATAAATAGGTTACTATTCTTTTAATTTTTTTTATTTATTTATGGAATATAATGCTTCACAAAAGTCCCTCAAAATAATTTATTAAACTTTGTCTTGTCGCATTGTGCTCATTTTCGTTTATTACTTGATTGTTTGCTTCTGCCTCAAGTTCCAATAGCCTTTCTTCCAATTCGGGGTCCACATGAGGATGTTCTTCACGATTTCTGCAACAAATATTGTGGAGTACAGCGGTTGCTACAATTATGGCTTCTATGCTCTCTGTTTTTAACCGTATTCCCAAGGCTAATACAGGAAAACGGCGTTTCCACACCCCAAAACATCTTTCAATCGCATTCCTTGTTCGAATTTGCGATTCGATTTCGAGGAAATTTTCACAAAATTCTCTCCTTTCAAACCTGCGGCAAAGCACGCTCATGTTAAAAATTGTAGAGTCGTGCGTGGACCCGAGCCATCTAGCGACAATATTTGTTATTTCCAGCTGTCTATTACACACACATTGTACGTTGATTGAAAAATAACCTTTTCTATTTCTATAGCTTTCGGCATTATTTCCACCTGGCGATTGTATTTTTACATGCGTACAGTCTACAGCCCCTACGCATTTAGGAAATTTTGCGATTTTATAGAAATCGCAGCATGTTTTAGTTAAAGCTGCTTCATCATTTGGAAATTTTACATAATTGGGTCTCAAACGAGCAATAGCTGCTGAGACTTTATGAATTGTTCGGCTTGCGGTAGATTTATGAACATGTAAAAAGTCTCCAACAGCTATAAGCATGGAACCGGAAGCATAGAAACGCAATGTTAATAGCAATTTTTCGGCTTGAGACAATGCATGATTTCTTAAAAAGAGACATCTTATATGAATTATGTTGCTTTATAACATGTTATTTATACGAACCTATCGCTAGCAGATTTTATTTCATTCTGTATTTCTATTAAAATATGTTCTGCTGTGGTTTTAGAAACTCGAAATCTGATAAAAAATTCTGTATTGCTCCATTTTGTCCAATGGTTACTTCGAGGCCGTATCACTCTAGGAATTCTTCGCAATCCTACATGTACAGCTAATTTCAAAAAAAACTGATACGACTCTTAAAGCACGTTTTTTAAATATTTGAGCAGTGTATTCTAGGGCACCAGTCGCCGTCACTGTCAAATTAAAAAACTTGTCACAATTGTCGATTAGAAACAAATAACCGCGCAAAAATAATAATCTTTAAATGGCTCCGCACACGAACAAAGAGCTAAAAGCAAGAATTGTAACAAAGTTAGAAGATGGTTGGTCCTTATCAGCAGTAGCCCAACATTTTAACGTAAGCAGGTCAACAGTTTTTTCTATTAATAAAAGATGGAGACAAGAAGAATCGCTTGAAAGGAAACGAGGATCTGGCAGACGAAAAGTAAGTTCAGTTGAGGAAGATCAGGCGCTTTTTCAAATACTCGAGGATGACCCTTTTGAAAGCGCAAAGAATGCTAGAATTCTGTCGCAGTTTCCGGGTAGTCGAGCAACAGTTTGCCGCAGAATTAAGACATCCCGTCTCAAGTGCCGGACTGCGGCAAAAAAGACCGAACTTACTCTACTACAAAAACAAGCACGACTGATCTTTGCTCTCAATTATCAAGAACACGAACAGCAGTTTTGGGACAGGGTCATATTTTCTGACGAAAAAATGTTCCAGTCTTCAAAAAAATGTAAAATTAAGGTATACAGACCAGACAACCAGCGTTTCAACCCTCGATACGTCGACAGGTATAGAGCTGCAGGACATTTCAGTGTAAACGTGTGGGCATGGATTTCATCGCGAGGAATGGGAGTAGTTTGGCGGATTGAGGGTAGATTTGTTGGTCAAACTTATATTAATATATTAGAGAACGTTATGATGCCCAGTGTGGAACAGCTTTACCCTGAGAATAATTATATTTTCCAACAAGACAATTGCCCTGTTCACACTGCAAACATCGTCACACAGTGGTTCCAAAATTCTAATATTGAAATCTTGCCATGGCCCAGTAACAGTCCAGACTTAAATCCGATTGAAAACATATGGGGGGTAATTGTCAAAAGGCTTTACCGACGAAATTTTATGCCTCAGAACAGCGAGGAGCTATGGCAAGGTATTCAGGAGGTATGGGAAGAATTGTCTCTTGAAGAAAACTTTATCACCCGCTTTATGACCATGGGTCGAAGACTTCAGGCTGTGATTAATGCAGATGGAGATTTGACTAAATATTAAGTTTCTTCTCCTGCTGATAGGGACCAACCATATTCTAAATTTGTAACAGTTCTTGCTTTTACCTAAATCTAATTTTTTATGTTGTATAATTCTTTGTTATGTTTTAAAAAATAAACAAAAATAAAATTACTTTTAAAAATAATACTTAAAAATTAAGTTTGTATAGTTTAGTCGTTTTTTAACAGTAATACTTATGAAAACAACCAACCATAAACAAAATAAAAATTGAATAATACAGTACCTACCTAAGCGTTTAACTTTTTTGCAAGATATTTTTATAAAATTACAAGAGATGACGCCATCTTACGTGTTAATAGTGTGTTCGCACCTTTAGCTGCCTTATTTAGACATAATAAAAAATTTTGTTGAGTCAAAATGTAATATGTCAGCCTTATGATATTACACTGCTCAAAATAAAAAAAATATTTTTCAAGTCGTATCAGTTTTTTTTGAAATTAGCTGTACTTCTTGGATAAGCTCTACAAAGTCTTCATCATCAGTCAATTCGGCGAGATTCCAATTGTTCATGTTTTATTATTATGTTTTAACCCAAAAATCACTTTTACAAAATCGCTATTATAATTATTTTCGCGTTGACAGGAAACAAAAAGTTAGGTTAGATACGTCTCCTGTCACAATTTGTGACAGGAGTTGCCTACAATTTCTTGACTCGAGGTTTAACCCACCGATTTCGGTGGATTGGTGATCCTCGAGTTTACTCGTAGTTAACTCGTGGTTGATCCTCAAAGCGAGCGTGTACAACTCAAATTTTGGCTTGAACCAGGTTCAAGGTTGACTCTGGTTTAACTCGCGTTCGTACAACTGGGCCTAAGTGGTTCACCGCAAGCACCTGAAAGGGCAGATGGAGGTTGTAGTAGCAGCACTAAATCTTTTGTATCTAGCTGCGATAGAAAGAAAGGTAATTCTTACAAGCGAAATTACATTGCTTACACTCAAACTTTTTAATTATTACAGATAAGGCAAGACGAAGGATTTTAAATTATATTGATGTGACCAGAGCGGCCCATTTAACGCCAAAAGCTTCAAAATTGTACAAGGTCGTGAAAGATCTTAGACGGTGTGCCCGAAAATTAGAATACTCTAAAGCTACCAAAAAATCAATTCTGCAAAGTGCAACTGAGCAGAATTGCATACTTTTACGTAAAAATATTAATGTGACAACTGCTAACTTTTTTAACAGTCAAATGAAAATGCAGCAGAAAAAGAAGAAAGATCGCAGATTTACTGTAGATGACAAGATATTTGCTCTGTCGATCTTAAAGCAAAGTCCCAAATGTTATAAGCTTTTACAACGAACATTTGCTTTGCCTTCACGAAAAACATTATTAACTTTACTGAATAAAGTGCCATTTAATTGTGGCATAAATCAACAGATATTTAAATCTCTTGAGAAGGATGTAAAAAAAATGGAACCGATAGACCGTGTATGTTGCCTTATGTTTGATGAAATGTCGTTACAACCTTCTATCACATATGACGATAGACAGGATGAGATAGTGGGTTTTGTTAAATGTGAGAATCATTACAAAACAAATGCTCTCGCTGACCACGCTATGGTTAGAGGATTGCATCGTAAGTGGAAGCAGCCTGTTGCCTACTACTTTACTCAACATGGAATGAAAGTGCCGGATATTGTTCGCAATATCAAGCAAATTATCACGGCTCTACAAAAAATTAGGTTGAATGTTGTGGCAACTATATCAGACCAGCATCCCAGCATCAGTAAAGCGATATCTAACCTGAAAGAGGAAACAAATGCTATGCATTTAAAAAAGGGCATAGAAAATAGGCTGATGGGGTTTTATGTCAATCAGCAGGAAGCAGTCCATCTTTACGATCCTCCGCACCTTCTTAAATGTGTTAGGAATAATCTTTTGATGCACAATTGCAAGTTTACATGAAAACGGAAGGAACAAGCTGCCTCATGGAATGATATTGAAACGTTGTACGATTTGGATGTAGGCGATTCTGATACGAAAATGTTAAATAAATTAACTGATGCTCATGTTAGAAAAAACAAAATTAAGAAGATGAAGGTGAAAATTGCAGCACAAGTGTTCTCCCACAGAGTGTCTTCGACAATGAGAGGTCTTCTCAAACATGGTAAGCTACCCAATATTAACTAAATTAATAAAGTTTTACTGGTTTTCAATGCTTTCAGGTTGTCAAGGTTTACCAAACTGTGCCGAAGATACTGTTGATTTTTTGCTGTTTTTTGACAATCTCTTTGACAGCATGAATGGATCAGTTATAAAACCGGAACATGGCAAACTTCTTCGATGTGCCATTTCCAACAATTCCGGACATTTGATATTCTGGCGCGACGCAAAGAATGTGCTGAAAAGTATGGTTTTCCTAAACGGTAACAAAACATTTGTCCCCCCTTGTATCACAAATTGGATTGATACAATAAAGGGGTTTGAATAGCTATGGTCTCAGTTGAATCAAAAAGCGTTCAAATTTTTAGTTACTCGTAATTTAAACCAGGACCCTGTTGAAAACTTTTTCGGCAACATTCGAAGTCATGGTGTACGCAACATTAACCCCACATGCCAGGCATTTGTTAATAGCTTCAAAACGCTTATTGTTAACAATTTCCACACCACTCATTCACCTAATTTTAATTGTGAAGACGACACTTCTGGGGAAGCTTTAAGTTCTCTTCGCAATTTCTTAGCTTGTGATCAGTCTAAAAGTCAAAAAGCCGATTGCAATGAACCAGATTTGCATAATTTTTTTTTTAGACCAAGTTCAGATCTGGCATTATTCACGCATACCTACATTGCGGGATATATTGCAAAAAAAATTTTTAGAAAAATTGGCTCTTGTCAGAAGTGTCGTACCGAGCTGGTGACCAATACTTCAACTTATCAGCAGACATTAATTAATGCTAGAGCTTACACCTCTAAAGCTCTTTTGCGTCCTCATACTAATTTTGTAGAAGTATTTACTAAGTGTAATGAAATTTTGCATCATTTTTTACCAACTCTTTGTCACGAAGACCGTGTAAAAAAAAAATTTTAATTACTGTTGATAAGTTAGTAAATAACATTTTTCACTGTCAGAAACATAACATATTTCGCACATTTGTGAATTTATTTGTCAATTTTTATATTTATATGTGGTGTAAAAATGTGAATCGTATTTTAAAAGGAGAGGATTCCAGAAATATTAATGATTCAATTAAAGTAGCCGCTAGACAATTTTTTGAAAAAAATTGCAAGAAAAATGTACGAATTCGTAATGTTAAGCAACTGCAATAAATCTGTTAAATTTTATATTTTGTCTTATTTATTTATTAGTAAATTAATAAAACCATTAAGTAAATTTAAAATCCATTTTTGTAGCGCCAAACCAAAAAATTGTCACACTAGCGCTACAAGCGACATCGGGTAAAACTAATAGTGTCCTTTGGCTGTATACAGAGTTGCCACTCTATTTTACACATAGTATCTCTTCTCTATGTGTGCTTCCGTCTGTCGCTTTGACTCACTGACGTGTTTTAAATTACCGTCAAATATATCTGCTTTTAGGGACCTCCAAAAAATGTTTAGTCATGAGCATAGTTCGTTTATACCAAGACAATTTGCCGCACTTAATAGACTAGACATATTAGACTTATAGATTCCAAAAATAAATACAATTTAATATTTTTGTGAAAATTATTATGTAACATTTTTTGTCACCCTCTAATACTCATTTGCACAAACTTTGAGTGCACAATATCAATTCCTACATATATTACACACATTGTACAAAAACATTTTTGGGGTGAAAGCATAGTGCATTATTCGGCAAAATGACCTTTATTATAACTTTTCAGAAAATGTGGGTATTCAAAGAAATATATTATTATAAAATACCATCTAGCTAAATTAGGTATATAATTATGAAAAGCATTTAAATAATAAATAAAAACATTCTATATTTATCCGCATTAGCAGTTTTATCGGAAAATAAAGTAGGTAGGACCTACCTGAGCCTTTTCCTAAAAGTGCCAATAATTAAGTGGCTTATCTTAGTTTGGAGATAATTTTGTAAATTACTCACCCCTTCTAGCTGCAAAAATAAATGAAGGTGTAGAAATCCTTTTATTCAGAATAGAGCACTGCACTTAATTACAAATAAAGTTAAACCGGTGAGCATCCATAATTATAGAATTACCGCACAGCAAAATCGATAATTATGTTCAAAAACTCCACTAAAATTTGCAAAAACTTAGTGGCCACTCATATTATCACACGAAATAACTCGATTTTATCAATAATTTAATTTAAGACGCAAAGACCAACTACCAGAAAAAATAACACATGGAACACGCGCGAAACCGTCCCAGGTCGCAACATCTTCGATGGCACATTGTTGAAGCACTTGAACTTTGCCCAAGAATAACTTTATTAGTATAAATTAAAAAATCATTTACAATTAACGGATAAAAAAGTGAAAAGCCGCAGAAAACAACTTCCCGCCGACAACGCCGTCTTGTTGTTTTATTTAATTATTTTTCTACCATGCCATAGAGCATAGATAACCTTGATCTTCGTCTTCGACACTTTCGATAGAATGTAATTTGTAATGATAGCGGTCGGAACATTTCGGTGGCGCCGCTCTGCGTTTTGGAGATGCTACTAACTTTGCAATATGGCCGTTTCGTAACAGCTGATTTCATTCGTACGCCGCTTAATTTTGAATATAACATATATAAATAAAATATATATATACTTTTATGTGATAGCATATAATTTTACATAACCACATATCACATAAATATATATATATGTATATTGACATTATATAATAAACACATAATGAATAAAAAACAACATGTTTGTAACAATAATGCAAAAAAATAAAAATACATTTCGACAATACCAAATGCAATAAATAGCGCTCTTAAATCCCAAGAGAAATATTTGTATTGTTTCCGATTTATTTATATAAAGCGACGTACCACTGTAATAACTGACTATAAACTATATTCAACAAAGTACAGATCACAGAATACACACAATTCTGTGTAACACACATTATACTCTATTTTTTCGGCAGAAGTAAATGCGCGCGCATTAAAAAAACTACATACAATATAGCAGCTTTTGGTGCATTTTTAGGAAATAATAAGAAATATACTGCAAATTTCTGTTAATAGTGTCAGTGTCAATAAATTGCTTATGTATACTTAACCTCACCCAAGCACCAAAATTTTTAAAGAATCAATATTGGAGGAAAATGTAGCGTCAGTTTCCATAAAAACCAAGCTTCGCGTCTAAACAAAATAGGATTTGCACACCGTTGAAGAAAAATCTTGCTTGACAAGCGAAAGTGAGGTTAGAATAAATTGATAAATATTGCTGACACCGCTGTTCTATAAAATTGTGTTGTGTAAACGGAACATTTTTTTATCCAATGGAAAGCTTGTGTTTTACAAACAATTAAGCGATTTACAAATTTCCGAAGATTGTCTTGCCAATAGCTGAAGCATACATATATAGACATGAATACAAGATATATTGATTTAGATTATTATAGAACATTAAGAGCAATCCGGAGACGTAAATTTGGGAATTTGCAAATAACATCGTTAAATATTAAGCGATTAAAAACAGTTTTCATGAATGTGTCAAATCATAGAATATGTGTGACAACTTTGTTTTTTAATTTTAAGAAAATATGTTTTTTTATTTTGTTATTAATAAAGATATTAAAAAAATTAGTTGTCACACACATGAATGACCTAATTTTAGTCAAATTCTGCTATATAAAATATGAATGAGAAAAGCTATATTTACTAATAACGAAATCCAAGATTTAGAGAAAATGATCTATGTAATGCTGCCATCTTACGGTAAAAACAGCGTGCCGAGAAATTTTGAAACGGCGGCAACTATGTACTAGAACTAAAAGTCTCAAAGTCAATGTAAACCCTGCAGTTTATCGTGTCGGTGCAACATTCGCTTACGCCTCGTCAATGCAACTTCTGAAATAGAATGAATGAAACATACATGAAACTGAATTGATGAAAGCGGCAATCTTGACTACGACAGAACTCATAGATAAACAGACTTTGCCAATGCCGTGTTGCCAGTTTGGCTCAGCCTGCATCTTTTTGTGCTGGCTGAAGGGAGGGAGGGTTAACGAGCGTCGAAATTTTCGTAGCTTCCGGATTGCTCTTAAGTGCAAAGTAGATTAAATATTGTTTTTGTTCCGTCCAGCTTTTAAATTTATGTCAATATTAATAAAAATTTCTTTAATTTATTGTGTTTTTTTTTTAAATAATGTGTATTATCGGGCCCTTGTAGCTTCGGACCCGAGTGCCGCAAAACCCGCGAAACCCTGCTAGAAACGCCACTGAGAGCAACTCTATAACCACAGTCTATAACCATTAATACTATGGTCAAGTACAATTTGGAATGGCCTTGTTGCTCTGGAACAGAGAGTGCAGAAGTGTGCGAGAGAGATAAAAGATATAGAAAATAATTTACAAGTTAATACAAAAACTCTAAATATATTTTTAAAATAAAAATATAATAAAAACGCAATTGTTAAAAAAAGATGTTTTTTATCTGAAAAAAAAAATTTTTTATTCATTTGTTTATTTAAAAAAACTTAAAAAATTTTTTTTTTACATTGGAAGGTAGGTATACATTTTATTTTACAAATTCTATAAATATTAAAAACGTCATTTTGAATTTTATAATAAGCTTACCGGTACCAATCAAAAATCAATTTCAAACTTTTTCTTCTGATCTAACCGCTTCCGCAACTTTACATCACCTGCAATATAAACAGGCAACAGAAACAAAAGAAAAAAATAGACAAAATCTACTCGGACTATCAAAAACTAATGCATCAGTTATTTTTTTACAAAATTAGGTTAATAATTATTCTAAAAATATTTTGTTGACCCTTGATTTGGTCATTTTATCTGCTTCTACGAGAAGCAACTAAAGATTCGAAAATACATTTCTGCATTTCCAAACTGCACTTTAAAAAAATGCCAGTTTAGGTAAAATAAACTGTATTATACAAACACTACAATTATTATTTTTAAGCAATTTTGCTTAATTCAAACCAATTTAATGATTAAATTAAAAACAAAAATTACAAAGTGTGTTTAAAGCTAAATAGAATATAAGTTTGTTTTTCCTTACTCATTTGCGTTCATATTATCTGAATTATTATAAAAAATAATTATAAATTTTTTAATAATATGTTTAATAAGTTTTAATATTTTTTAAATTTTTTTTGGCTCAAAATTTGTAAGATTGTTCAACAACTGTAAAAATAAATCGCGGTCAAAAGTCACAAATTATACAAAGTAGGAATTTGGTTGGTTGAAACACTCACACAGATGACTTTTTAACAATGATGTTTTATTCAATTATTACAAATATTTAAAGATTTTATAATTATACCGGGTGTTACGTTCATTGTTATACCGTGCAAGATACGGACAAATATTAACTTAATTAAGCATACACGAAGTACACAAGGGTATAATTAGCAATGATTTAAGCCAAACCTGTGCCTTTTGTTTGGAGGCTAAAAGCTGGCGATTTAGTGGTTTTGGTAGTAATTCAATCTCTGAAGACGGAGAGATTTTAAAATCAGGATAACGTTAACAAATGTCAATATTTGATGGTCTATTTACTTGAAAATTAATAGCGAGATATAGAATAACTAGAAAAGTATAGAGTAGTTGGTAAGTATTAAGACTAAAAAAAAATGATGTTAAAGTTAACGTTTTCACTAAATTTTCTCCACGTTTTCAATGTGCAATGTTATTTTTTTAGGAATGAAAGAAGCCGGTATCTCAGTTGCAGATATTTTACAAAACTTAAACACATCTGTAAGTAAATTATAAAAATAATGCGACAATATTAATAAAAATAATTACAGAAAAGAAATATTTATAATTGGCTTAACAAATTTGAAGCTACCGTAAATCTCAATTCAAACAGAAAAAATAGATGTGGTTGCTCTTGCTGCACTACAATAGAAGAAGATTATGAAATTCAAGAGATAAGCTTAGCAAACCCTTTTTTTAGTAGTACACATATTAGAGAACAATTACTTGTTAACTGCTCTGCTGATACTATTAGAAGGCGTTTGAGAATGAGAGCGTTAAAGTGCAGGAAACCTGCAAATCCACCTGGTCTTTTAGAGGAGCATGCTCAAAAGAGATTAGATTTTTGCGCTAATAATATAGAAAGAAACTGGAATAACGATATTTTCTCTGGTGAAAAGACGTTTTCTTCATCAATGGATTCTCCAAAAGTTTTGTGGCGGTTGGATAATACCAGATATAGTAGATAACACGTTGTAGAACCAGGGAAAAGCGGTCGCATAACCACTGGATTTTGGGGGTGGATGACGTCACATGGTCCAAGACAAATCATTCAAGTTTCTCCCCCTCGTTTTATGGCAGAAGCTTTTATTAATTTACTGGAAACCCAATTTCTTCCAGAAGTTATTAACCGTTTTCTTTGGATCGGCCGTGAGCCAATTGTTTTTGTGCAAGATAACTCGCCTATTCAATCGGCAAGAGTGGTTCGGCAATGGTTTGAAGACCGTCTAGAATTTGTAGTTCTTCTATGGCCTGCCAAATCTCTTACTTTAAACCCTATAGAAAATCTATGAGATTTAATGACAAAAGATTGGGAAGACATTGGATTTCATGGAGTTCGTGAAAGAAACGATCAATTAACCACTCAGGTTAGAGAACTTTGGAGGCATGTTACACCAAATATTTGTCAACGTTTGGTTGGAAGTATTTAGTTAGTTATCTGTACGAGTAACATGAAACCGTACAAATTAACAACATTAGCTCAAAAAAACTTTTAATAATAAATTTGCTAGAAAAATTCTAACAATATGACATGCACATAATAATTGGGCTTTCTGTATTTCCGCGAAGATTTTTAATATAATTTTTAATTTTTTAATAATATTTGTTAATACCTTCTCAATTTTTATAATTTCTTTTTTAGCTCAAAAGATTGTTCAAAACACTATCATAAACGAGATTGGTGTCAAAATGATTAATTATTATTTAATTTTATTATATGATTCAAAATGCTTTTTGTTAAATTTGATTAAATTAATTAAATAAATAAACTACTATTTATATATATTAAAAGCAATTTTTTTTGTTTCTCACATATTTTTATAATTATTTGTAATGGTCAAAAATATATGACAAAAAAAAGCATTAATAAGAATATCTGAAAACTACTATTCAGATCCTGATCAAGTTGATATGGGACTACATTAGCTTTTAATTGAAAAAAAAAACATTAAAATATATTTTCCCAGTCAAAAATTCTATGTATACAACTATTATACAAATTACATAAATTTCCATATACGTAATTTTCAACTAAATTTGTTGAAAACTAAAGAAGAAAAGTTTACAAAACGTTTTGGATGGTGCAAAACAAGCCTTAAAACCTGAGTTCAATGTTTAAATCTCCAAGAATTAAAATAAAAGGTTTATGACCCTATAGTCCCTATAAGCGTTGTTAAATTTTAACATCGTGTTAAATATTTTAAATCGTATTATTTCATTAGAAACAATCGGAAAACACCGATCTTTCATTGCGATGAGTGCAAAAAAGAAATAGAAGTTGCATACGAGGTTAGCTTTTTTAACATTTTTTACTAATTGTTTTACGTATCCTGCACTGTTACAAACACTTTGTTGTTAACAATCTTATTGTTTTTATGACGCAACATAACTTTTGTTTGTAAAAAAACTAACTTCATACGTCATCACTTAAGTAGTCTGTTTTTTTCTTCTGTGGTTTGTGTACGTGCATAGAGTAGGTTTGTTGTCATTGTCAAAAGTGACATAGCGCTTGTCAACTTTGTTGCTTTTGGCTTAATTGGTTTGGGATGTTCTGATTGGGCAATATTACTTATGCTTCTATAGCGTAGCTATATGTTATCTATGAGTTAAACGAAGATTTCCATGTCTTCACACAGAATTAAAAACTCAAGTCCCCACTAGCTTAGTGATTATAATTGCATGCGCTACGTGCTTCATAATTTGGCAATCGATTGGGGAGACGATCCGCCAAACAATTGCGAACAGCGTGTTGCAGAAGCAGCGGTTAATGTTAGAAATAATGCAATACATTTAAATGAAAATACTAGCATGAGATCAGCTTTAGTCTTAGATAGATTTTCTCATAATAATTAGAGGCTAATTTTTGCAAGTTTTTGGTTTCATATAAATAAAATTCAAATTGATTATTTGAACAAATTTATAATTTAAAAAAAAATGTGAATCACATTTTTAAATTACATAATTATTAGGTATAACTACTATTTTTCCTCAAATAAATCAACTCCAATCTACTACATTTTAATTTATTGAGAAAGTAGAGCCGTTTTATTTGATTTGTCGAAAGATTTTTTTTTGTTCTTTTTTTTATAAGTCTTTTCTTTGACAAAGGAGATGGACGTGCAAGGCCAGGTATAGGATTATCAATATTTTCTACTGGAATGGAAACTACAGGATCTTCAACTTCAGGAGAATCATCTTAAAATAAAAGATAATCGTTGAAAAATTTATTAAACCAAATATTTATACAGCGCATCTGAAAAGTAAATCTTACAAAATAATAATCGGGCCTATTCTGTAAAAAATTTGATAATGGTGCTAATTAACAATTATTAAAATTGTTGAACGCTAAGAAGTATACAAATCATACATACCCAAATGATTTAATCCCTACACATTAGACTTAAAAAAAGCATGAAATTATCCACAGCTTGTTTTTTAATCAAAGTACTGTGAGTAAAAAATAAGCTTTTATTAAAAGTCAACCCAAATACTTACTATTCAAGGACTGAGGGAAATAATCGTCATATAAATTATCCAAAAGATAGACTTGCTCTTGAATAAGAGCCAACACTTGTTCTCCGGAGCAAGTCAGCTGGGGAGTGAACGTTCCGCCTCCAGTTTTGTATAGTTCTTTCTATAAAACAGAATCTTTTGTAGAAAAACGAATCATTTGACCTGAACTCACTTTGTCATCAGCAGCCTGCTTTTTGATTTTATCTAATGCTCCTGACTCATTTAAATATAGTGACTTCTACAAAAATACGTTTTACATAATAATACCATTAACGTTTAACAAATTTTACATGTTGATTTTCAACTGCCTTGCGGACCGGGGAGCAGTTGAAGTACTGTTGAAGGCCTCCGCAATGTTAACCCAGGCATTGCTTTTTAGTTTAAGGTTAGACCCGTCTGTTTTTTTGTTCTCTATTATATGAGAATATCTACAAAAATAAAATATGGTTATATTATAAAATTGTAATAAGTAGATATAATTATTTTTCCTACTTGGCCACACAGTCCATAAGGACACAACGTTCTTGTTCGGTAAAATTTTTCCCTCTTTCCTGTCTACCTGTATTTTGTCTCGCTCTTTTGTATCTACGTTAGTTTCCTCAAAAAATGCTAAACTTTCTTTTTCATACTCTGCTATGCTCATATCTGGCTGTTGACATTCTGAACCATAATCTTTTTTCCCGTCGTTTAGTTGAATTATGCTTTTTTTTCTTATAGAATAATTTTCGTTTTACTGCAAACTTTCGAGTGCATTCCAATCTTTTTATTCTTGCAATTGCCGTTTTTTTGACAAGGATTGAAGGATTGACCAGTTACAAACATCATAGTCTTCTGATGCTACTGTGGTTCGTATTGGAAATTCAATCCAATGTTCTAAAATTATATGATCCGCGTTTACCTCTATTTACCTGTTTTCCACCACTAAATTTGGCTACTAGTGACATAAAATTCTCAGCTAAATTACTTATATCATTAGTAATTAACTGATCGCATTTTCATAAAAGGGGTTTCAGACATTCTTCCACCGATTTTTTTACAAACAATTTATTTTCAGGCATAGTTTTTAAAGACTAATCTTGCGAATTACAATAATACGGTCTACACTCTTTGTGAATTCCGAGGACATGGTTTGGAAAATTTCTAACATCATATTTTAAATCTTCTGATGTGTTTTTTTGCTTAGCGTTGTAAGCAATTGCCTTTTGAACAGCATTCTTGAGTCTGAAAATAGTTGCGTTAGTTACCTGTTTTTTTATTAAAAGAGTTTTACTTTGCAATTTGAATAACGTTTTTGTGTAACACTTCACAACATGATTGGCGCACTCCCTTTTCTTCCATAAGGTACAACCTCCACCTTTTTTTATAGACACTTGACTCCGTCTCCAATATAAGAGTTCTGTAATCTAGTCCATGAATATCATAGCTTGACCTAAATGCTTCTACTATCATATCGGATTCCATTGATGAAGAAGACCCGTGCCAATTTTTGAAGCAATCTTCGTGATTTGTAGAAAGGTTATTGTTCTTAAGGTATTGTCATTTAGAGCAATATTTATTTCTGACGTCAATGTGTAGTAATTTTTTGGTCTTCAGACCAATCACGCATGCAACCCTAGAATTTGCCTCGTATCGATGACCATGACTTCTGTGAGATTAGCCTCCATCAACAATTACTGCTATAAATGGCGTTTTACTATCTTCTGTCACATCACTGCTCCCAATAGCTAATCTTTTTCTTTTCCTGCCTCAATCATCGACCGGTACAATACATTTTTCCAACAAGTTCCAAGCTTTTCTTTTTTTTTTTTTCTAAATGTACTTTTATTTAACGATTTTATACACATTGTCGTTAAAATTTCTTCTAGGCTATTATGTCCACTGCCAATGGTGACTATCGTTCACCAAACTGCAGATTCAGCTATTGTCAGATTGTTTGGGGTCGCCTCCTGTATCTTCGTCGGTTCATTTGTAACAATACGAATGTCTCGACAAAATGGTCACTCAAATTTGAGCTTCCATGTGAAAGACTTTGATAAACTTCTAATTAATCTGTAGTAACCGTGCGAGCTTTTTAGACAAATTTCTCTGTGATTTTCTAAGTTTCTAATTTCCTTCAAAAAATGTTTTACGTCTTCAATAAATCTACCAGTAACTGACTCTAGATATGGATCTAGATATGGATCAAAAATTTTTTTTTCGATGAATGATTAAATTATCTTCATAATCTGAACCGTAATCTTTTGATATTGAATTTATTAAATATTGTAGCTGCCGAAAGCACTTGTTAACAAGCCTTTTTTTTTGTAGGGTCCTTTTTTGTTCAAAGATACACTAGGTGGACTCTCAAAAACTGATTTATCAAGAGAATCATTAACAGATAGGTTCCTACTAGAATCTACTGTGTCACCTTTATGTAGATTTGAATTAGTAAAATTCTTCCTGAAAAATAAAATTTACTAAGTACTTATTTGAAATTTATATGCATTTACTTACATGTTCCAATTTAATAAGCCTTAATTAATTTTACATTTTTTTTCCTATAGCTGCTAAGCCTCAGATGATTTTTTCCTTTAGTGGAATATCTTTTATCACAACTCATTTTCACCCAAAATCAATGAAATACGTACTAGGAGCTACTCTGACTACCTAAAAACACACCTATTCGATGGTAACTCGATATTGTTGTAGGGGACTAGAAAATCATTTCAGTAAAATCAGCACGTGTCATCATATTTCTGCCGGTGCAGCAGACCGACGATGGCGGCAGTATTTTTCAAAAAGAAATGTTTAAGCAAAATGCTGTTTGCAAATATTATTCAATTTACAATATAAAGTATAGATTTTATTCAAGAGATAATTCTCTATTACTTGTTCACCTTCGATTGTAAATATGTCTTTCTAAAAGCTATTTATCAAAAAAAAAAAATTTTTATCACAAAATTAAATTTTGAAAAATATCCTCTCAAAATATGTTACATAAATATTGTAAAAACAAGCGCTTTATAGAAAAATAAAATGTTCTGCAGTAAGTTCTTACATATCGCGACCTAAAAATCCGAGTGTTCTATTAAGTTACATTCCGTAAAATTTTGTTCAGAAGAGCAATTTCAAGGTTCAGATGAATTCATTTTGCAAATTGTTTAAACAAGCTCGGTTTTTACAACAATATCGTATAGTCTATTTGAAACCAGATAAGCGTTCAATATCATTGTATTTTTTTAACAGATAGTATAAATAGTACAGGCCCTAGTCCATTTTTTTAAAAATGTACTTAGAGCCCTCTGGTTTTCAGGTCGCAATATTTACATGAATTTATCAATTTATTATCCCCTAAGATAGAAGACGATAAGTTGGCCAATGTAGCAAAAACTGTTATAGCGAAATCTATAATAGCTGTTAAATACCAACTAACTTTGTCATGTAACATTTTGAAACTCTTGATTTTCTGGATATCTCTTTCTACATGCATAGAACTCGAGCAATGTTCACAGTGTTAGTGAAATCTTCTGTTAATAACTGCATTTTTTTTTCACAAATGAAGGTCGTATTAGACGTAAAACATTTCCTCCCATTCCCGTTTAATTAGAAAACATTTATCCATCCCCCATCACATTTTTTAATCAATTTTTTTAAATTACAATAAATTTATTACCGCATGTTATGATCCCACCGTATAAAGGATTATTATGTATTAAATAATATATATATATATATATATATATATATATATATATATATTGTACGTTATATATTGTGCATCAGCACTTTTAGGTTATATATTCTCTGACGAAAAGGAGGAGCATTCATTATTTAGTATTATTAATTTAGATTCATTATTATTAGCAGTATTAAGTATTTACTCAGTATCATAAGTATTATGTATTAATTTAATGTAAAAGTTAGTTGTGTTAAATAAATAGTTTTTAAAAACACTATTTTCGACTTTCAAAATTTAACTTGCACCTTATCCAAAACTCACATAAAAAATTAATCCAGATGAAGTAATGTAATATTCAAGATCTCGTAAGTAAGTTGTATGTGATGTGTCTTGCTGAAAGTACCCGTTCCTAATTTCATCGTCATAAGAATGTCTGTAAATTCTCCTCTTGGTACTTTGCAGCAGTCAATGTTTTATTAAAAAAAAATGTTCCAATTAATCACCATTCACCATCAACTCGGTGGTCCTAACGAAAATAAAATTCTGCCACATAAAATGTCTGTCCTCGTGAGAAAACAATTTTAAATTCAAAACAAAGAAATTGAGAAATGTAATTATTTTGACATTTGAAGCAAATGTTTTAAAATCTATGATTTGTTCACGCAAACTCATAATCATGGCTAAATTTTAAAAACACTCGTTATAATGGTATAATAAAAGGAATAAGATTTGGAAAGACAAGTATAAACAAAAACAAATTTTTAGATACACAAATAAGATCTTGTGCAACAATACTAAACCAAATAAGTCTAAACCAATTGTTGCTCAAATGATACGAACAAACATTTGAAAAATAATATGTTTACGGTTTATTAAACTTTTATAAATCTATTGCTCAATAAAATGAAGAGCAATATTTACTTGTGTAGTTTAGAAATTTATGTACAATTAACCGTAATTTTGGGTTTATTCTAAGAGTATATAAAGTCGTCGTATTTAAAGTTAAACAGTATTCTACTTAGAAAATTACGAAAAACAGTAGGTAAGTGCTAGAGTTACATTAAATAATTGATATTAGTGTAAATTTTTCCGACCGTTTAGATTGCATAAGAATTCCTAAAATGAAAGCTTATCTGATCCTAGCAATTTTACTTGTACTTGCGTTTTCTACTGAATTTGCTTTCGGTGATTGTTTGTCAGGAAGATATGGAGGACCTTGTGCTGTTTGGGATAACGAAACATGTCGTCGCATATGTAAGGAAGAAGGCCGTGTAAGTGGTCATTGCAGCGCCAGCCTGAAATGTTGGTGTGAAGGATGTTAAAAGTTTGGTTTTTCTTTCACTTTTTTCTATAATTGAAAATGTTGCGTATAACTTTTTAAAAAAAAATGTTTTTTAAGTACAATCTTTTATTTAGCTTCATAATTTTATTTATGTTTAATTGATTTATTTTAAGCAATATGTAAACCACAACTAGATTTTCAACATAATATGTGATTCTTTTTTGTGCAGTCTAATAAAAACGTTATTTGAAATAGTGCAACTTATTGAAACAATCTAATTTTTTTGAAACATACACAAATAAGTTTTGTTTATAACAATTATAGAAAGCAAAACCATTGATCGAAACAAACAGAATTCTTGGTAAATTGAAATGCTTTATTAAAGCTGAAAAAGATGATGCAATTCATTCAATTATTATAAGGTCACTACTCACTAGATTTACACACTACGTGTTCAGAAACCGTAATTAGTAACTTTTTATATCTATCCGTACCACAAAGTAAATCAATTTTGGTGATAAACAAAACAAAGTTGACGTTTGAAAATTTGAAGAATCGTTAAATTAATGTCAGTAATAATTTTCCATATTGTTTCTCAAGCTCTAACTCACTAGATGTCTCGTTAAATCGTTATTGATTTGGTATTTTCTTTGATTTCAAAAATTTTTAATTTCTTATTTTAAGTCTACAATATGTAAGAAATTATTGCTTTCACAACAAGTTCAATTATCAACCACTAGTTTTGCTACAAAATTTAAAAAAAGGATATTTACTTGTAACTTTATCGTCTGCAAGCAGTACATCAACTCCTTCTTGTAGATTATCCTGTACGTGTTGAATACTGTCGTTAGTTTATTCATACTTTCAATAAAAGTATGTTAAACTTAAGTTTCTTTCCTGATGACGCCTGGTTTTATTTAGACGGTTATGTGAACTTCCAAAATATACGAATGTGTAAAACCTAATTTCATCAAAGAGGTTCCACTGCACCTCGGAAAAAGGAGTCAAAAGCCGCTATTTCAAGGCGCAGTATTATTAAGCCATATATTTTAAATAAAACATTGACTGCTGCAAGATACCAACAAGCCATTTTACAGCCATTCTTTGCACAGCTTCATGATAATGAAATTCTAGACGAGTCTAGACTTTCAGCCAGACGATGCCACTCCACATATCACTTTCTAGACCTTGAATATGATACGAGAATTTTATGATTGCCAAGTTATCAGCCGAAATACAGCCATAAAAATTCAAGGAATTGCAGGCTCACTCCATGTGACTTCTATTTGTGGCTCTATTTGAAGAACTTCATTTTCTATCAATGCTTAAATAACCTCAATGCTCAATACAAGAAACAACCCCAAGCACTGATACGCAATGCGTAAATTTTTTTTTTTAAATTCCCTAAAAATAGGTTTTGTTCAGGTATTTGATATCATATACTTTAAAGATGTTGCAAGAGAATGTTCATGAGGACACTGTGTTAGAAAGCATAGTGTAAATGCTATGATCCACTTTTCACAAAACATTAAAATATAATTATTTTTCCGATAAAACAGTTAGAAATTTGCTTAAAAAAATAAAACAAGCTTCTAAATGATCAATCGTGAAAGCGTATACTTGTATATTACAACCAATAGCCACTCATCATGATGACCCTGCCAATAAAACCCATAGGTCTAAACTATGAGCTCTAATCAGATAGTATCACAACATTCGCAAGTACTTCTTGTTTATTTCCAATAAAAATTTGAATTATCAGGTACGTGTTGGACTATAAAATGTCCATATTGTGATACTTGTAAGCACAAATTAAAACATTGATATTCTTCTTATGAGGCGGCCATCACATATAATTTTTGCAATTAAAAAAAAATGAAATAATGAGTAACCCTCATACAGTTGAAGCAGATACAAACAACAATTAACAGACTATTTACATTACTATGACCTACACAAAATCACAAAGAATTTTCTAATTCAAAATAACTGCGATAATAAATAATAAAGTGATTACTCGCAGAAAAAGAAACAGTGTAGAAACTTACTTTATTCAAATTTTTAAGTATGTAGCTCAGATTCCTAGTAACCGCGTTTCTTAAACTTGGCGTCATAGTTGGCTATGCCTATGAGTTTAGTTAACAGACCACAATTTTCAAAACAATTGTTTCAGATGTCAAAAAAATTATTGAATTTCTAATTCTTCTTTATTTTTAATTTTAAAATAGTTTTCTCACAAAAACAGAAAATGTTTGTGATAAAATCTTTTTTTTTTGGTAACGACCATCCAGTTGATGGTGAACGCTGAACGGCAATACTCAATCCAAGCTTTCAAAGCCAAAATTTCACGATGCAGTGTTGACATCCAACACCGTTTATCATAACGTAACCCCTTGTATTCTACTCTTTCGTGAGGCTGGCTCGTGTAATCCCTAATATTATTTATTAGAGGTACTAGTGCACCCTCAAAAAGCAAGAGTATAAACCGCTATCTCAAGGTGCAGAATTATTTTTGAATTTAAAATAGGTCACTCACAAGAACCGAAAATTTTTATGGTGGAATCTTTTTTTCGTAACGGCCACCGAGATGATGGTGCATGGTAAATTATTAGACTAATTTTTTTTAATTAAATACCGACTGCTGCAAAATATCGAGAGAAGAATTTACAGCCATTCTTTGCACAGTTTTATGGCAATGAAATTCTGAACGGGTACTTTCAGCAATACGGTGCCCCTCCACATACCACTTACAAAACCTTGAATGTGATACAAGAATTTAGTGATCGTCAAGTTATTATACGAAATACAGTCATTACTTATCCTCACCCATGTGACTTCTTTTTTTGTCCTTATTTAAAAAAGTCAATTTTCCAGCAACGCTTAAATAACCTCAATGAGTTGTTTAAATTCAAATCAAGCAATAGTTATCAAAATTGATAAAATTAACAATAATTCTGAAATGCTGGTGAATGTCAGTAACGCAATTGTTCAAGAAGTCCGCAAATGTCTTAAAATCGATAAAATACAAGTGCTGTCTATGTAATCTCATTAACGTGTTGAACTATCGATTCATTAAATTAAAAGTGAGGTTAAATTAAGTTCAGATGTAAATTAATTCAGTATTAATTATCACGATACTATTTTGAGAAAAAAAAAATAGAACAGCTTTGCAAGTTTATAGATGTCACTTTAATAATAGATTTACGTTTACAATCCAAAGTTGAACATTCATGACAATCTGACACCAATTTTAAAATAAAACCCATTAGTATGTAATTTAGTAGCACTTCAAATATAAATTAAGATTTAAGCTGGAACATTTAATGAAAAAGTTAAAAGAAATGGACTGATCAAATTTTTGACAACCTATGAACCAATATTCTTAAATTTAAAGAATAATCTGTTGTTGACATGACTATAGAAATCTGATGAAAAACAAAAAATATCGTAAACACGGCAATAATTTAGGCTAGATAGGCTTATATCAAAATTATTATTATTAAATATTACTCATAATTACCATAAAACCATAAAAAAGTCATCATTCTAAAATGAAATTGTTGTCTCGGAATAGTATGTAGCATAAATTAATTTTTCCTGGTTTTTTGCAAAATTTATCATTAAGGTTTGTTCTGACAAAAAGTATATCGCTGATTTAACAACCAACTTATCATGGGATCTAAGACACATCAAAGATGTGCAATATGAGTTATCGACTTTGGTTTCTTCCAACAAATAGTAAGATAAAGTCAAAGCCATTTATTCAAACTAGATCGACTTGGACTTATGGAACTTTTCAGCAAGTCGCCACAGATTCTTATTAAAGTATTCAAAATTTTTCTTAAAAATTCCTGTTAATTGCAACATTAAAAAGATAATTTCTCTAAAAGCTTGAGTCCTAGGAAGTAGTTTATCGTTGACACGCATACAAATGGGTTAAAATATTACCAGTGCTGCCAACCATTTGAAAAAAAAGTGTTATACTGAATAGATCATTTATTTTTATAAAGTTTGTAATGTATTTTCCTAGTTTATAGTCTATTCCTTTCTTTTGTACATAATGTTTACATAAACGTTTTAAACAGAGAGCAAACATGTGAAAGAAATTTCAAACTACAAATAAATATCCTAAACATAAAGCAATTGTCTCGATTTACACTTTTAGCTATATGTATTTGGTAGCTAATGTGTTTTTGAATTTCTGTTTAAAAACTAATTGCACTCCTTTATCAGGATTTTGTTTTAGAATATTAAAAGTTTTTTCAAATGTTCTCCATTTTCTGCCGTAGCAATGAGACGGTGCATATATTAAACCTATTACTAACAAGGCAATTATTGGATCCGGAAATTTTTTTACTAAATGATAATAATAATCGTCTGCAAATATGTTTTCATTTGTGAATCCATCTGAAATTACTTTCTCTAAATAGTCTCTAAACAAAGTAATTGAATAAATCCCATATTCGGATGTTAAGTTTTGAATAAATGTATAAATTGATAAACACACTGTGTCAAGTTTTTGGTCTTCAGAAGAAATCCCCATTTTAATTTTTAAGAAATATAACTTAGCATATTCTTCCAAATCGTCTTCAATTGATATCTTTTCTTCAAAATACTGTACAAATGACTGAATAAAGCTTAAATCTGTATTGAGAGACATAGACTTGGTGTACCAAAAGTCGAAAAATCCTAGAAGCTCATCGCGTTTGGAAGTTTCAAGTATTTGTTTTATTGTATCAAATATAGTATCTATTTCCGGTCGTAGATATATTAGTGTAAAGGTAAAGCTATTAATACCGGATAATTCATAATCGCTCATAAAATGATTTTTAATTATCTCAAGAACAAATTCTAATGGTATTTCTCTGCATATTGTTTCATCGCATAGACCGACTAATAGAGATCTTTTTAATGGTCGAAGCTTTTTCCAAACATCAACAGTTTTCTCCAAAAAGTACCATGTGTAGTGCAAGTACGCAGCCCTATATTTTTTTGGCACTTGATTAACACTTTCATCAGCAATCATGCATAATGATTCATCATCAGTTTTATTAACAAATAGCATATTCAATTTAATTAATTCAAAAAACTGATCGTCTGGGTTTTTGACAAAATATTTCATAGTAGAAGCAAATAATAATTTTTGCAATGATTGAACTTCTTCGCTTTTATTGAGCTGCTGGACAATATGTTCAACATTTGTAACTGTACTTAACTCACAAGTTAAGTAAAGAGCATGTTTCCTCACGGAGACAGCTTGTCCCGATAGATAATTTAAATAAGTTGGTAGTAAGTTTTCTGGAGTTTTACTCAAGATGCTGTATAAAGATTTCAATGAGTATTTAAAATAATCACCAGCGCAGTATTTGAATAGAGAAGGCAACACTTCGTGACATCTCGTGTGTTTAAAATTAGATGCAATAGAACATTGCAGGGTGTACAATCTGACTTCATTTTCATCCTTTAAATCTAATTTACTTTTACTTGGTTTGTAGCCATCAGCAAAAGCCATATAATCAGCAGGTTTCATCAAAACCGACAAACAAGTTATGAGTTTATGTTTTTCTTCGAAACATTTATTATCGCGTATTTTCGACGTGTATATAGTCCTTGTTATTTGGTTCATATTATCATATTTTTTAATAACATGCCATAACTTTATTTGCTTATTTAGAGGAAAATCTGGCATTACTTCTAAAATTTTTGAAAGATTAGTTATGAATGTTTGAATATCAAAATTTAAAAACCATAATAAATCATCATAATTGTTTTGAAATAATTCTTGAAAACGATTCCAAAAAACTTGTAAATATTCATCTCGATGTGTATTATGAATAGTAGTAAAAATTTTTGATCTAAATTCGTCCCGAATCGAAGAGTTCCAATGAACCTCATGTCTTATAACTTGATTGAAAGAATCCACTAAAGAAGGAAAGTCATAAAATAAAAATTGATCATTCTTATAATGCAAGTTCCATAAATTTATATTTTCAATAAGACTGCAGTTAAAATTATGCATTTTTTCCGGATCTTCAAGTTTGATCCTATTGATAGCAAATATTAAAAAATATTTTTCAAACTTTTCACTGTAAGAACCCCAATACGGAAAGTTCGTACTAACAGTAAAATACTCAAGCAACAGGTCATCGATTGAAACATTCATGTTAATTAAAAAATTTAAATATGACAATTTCTGCTGAATTGATGTACCCAGATTAAATTTGACCAAAGGCAAAGTTTGAATTTTACGATATGTAGAAAAATCTTGATCAAACTTCAACATATGAATTAAAAGTAACTCGTTCAAAAGATTCCACATTTCTTCAGTAAATTTCTTAAATCCGAATGAGTTTTCTATTTTTCGAATAAAATTCAGATGAACCTCGAGATCGTCATTTTTATGTCGAAAATTAAAATATTTCATCACACGATGCAATGCCTTAATATCGTTGTTTATAAAAGAAGTTTCCACCATTGCCATTATCAGATTGCCTCTATCTGAAATATTTGAAGTTAAATTAATTTTATCTTTGATTAGAGGAATTGAGTCTTGAACTTCTAAATATTTAATATATTCATCGTCACCGTCATCAACTTTAACTTTTGCGTGTAAGGCTCGCTCAGAATTATCAGCAATTAGATTTAATAATCTACTATCAATCATTTTTGGATGATCAAAAAATTTGGCTTTGTAAAAAGACTGAATTGTTTTAAAGTGTAAACTGTAATGGTATTTCCGTGGAAAATAATTCAACAACCAGGAAACTTCTTTATAGTTTTCAAATTTAATTGGTAAAATATTGCAGAAGAGTATTTCGGATTCAGAACCAATTTTTCGTAAAATAGTTTTAAAATTCAAGTTTCTAAAATCATATGGATTTTCAATAATCATAGATTTTTTTTCTTTAACAACTTTTTTTGTTAATCTTCTACCTAAGCGAAGATTTATATAATACTTCTTCTTTAAATAATCGAATAAATCAGGATTCTCAATATAAATAAGTTGTACCAAGGGCTTATAGCAACTAGAAGTGATTGAATTCCCAGTATATGTAAAATAATGAAGTATTAGTGTACTATCTTTTCTAAATAACATTTTCAATAAAGGTGGTTTTATTACAATGTTAGGATATTCGATGATAACTTTTTTAATCTTAGCTGAAGTGCAATTATAGATAAATTTGTTAGCTATAAATATTCCATATCGCCTAGTAACACCATCGAAAATTTTATCAAATGTTTCGGAATCTTGATAAGAAGCTAATTTTCTCAATATTTTCATGCGAACCGAGTACGACACTTTAGGAAAAATATCATTAATTAATTCTTCAACCCCAATTTTGTTAAAAAAAGTTTTAAACATCCATTCTTGCTTTACTATCTGACTCACAAATATATCGTTCCCTTCTTTCAATAATGCGAATAATTCAGTTACCCTTTTAAAATATATTAAAAACTCTAATTTAAAGAGCTCTTCCAGGAAAGTTGTCGGTGTTAAAGTCGATGATATTGTATCCAGCTCACCGACATTTGCTTTGAGAGAAGCAGCACTTTGGTTCAATAAAATATACAAATTCTTCTTCTTCTTTGCAATAGTATCTCCTTCTAAATTATGGAACTTATTGATAAAAGTCTCACTTAAAGAGTTCATTTTTGGATAAAGTCCGGTTGTGTATTATTGAATAATAAAATTTGGAAGTTCCTACAACAAATATTTTAATGGAAAATTCTTAGCACAAAGGCTTTTCACCTACTAAGCTTTTCTAAGCCAATCTTTACAATTAGCAACAGAAAAGTTTAAAATATTAAAATTTCAATTGGAAATTTATTAGCTTGGCACAATATGGCACAATCATTTTTAACAATTCGAATTAGCGCAACGAACATTTAAAAGTGGGGTTATGTTGTTTTAGGTTTGTCATGAAGGGGAAGGGGATTATGCATTGAGCCATAGAAATAGAAACTCGATAGAATAAAATTTGTAATGGTAGGTAACATCTAGAATCGCGGCCATCTAGGCAAGGCCAAATATCAGACATGCGCAGTACAATGTGTTTTCTTGGCTTAGACATTTTTGTATATTTTTCAAATTTGAGTCTTTAACGAGTTTCTCTATCATCTCTATATTATGACGTTATAAAAATAATGTTTTTGATTTAATTATGGGGTCTATAGAACAAGTAGTTTTATGAGTCAATAATAATACAACAATTTTTATATAATTGAACAGTTTACAGTTTACTGAAAATACAATACATAAAATAACAATTAACAAAAATTTCAAATGAAATCACGTGTTGAGATTTACGTTAACATTTATATTAAAAGATGTAACTTTATTTTCTTCATTTTTGTCACTTCAATGATGTTTCTACATTCATTAGATTTTTGCTTTTCAGTATTCACAATAATATTAAATTCTGTTTCAAAATTTCTACTCAGTATCTTTTTATCAATGTCTATTTTGCTCTAATTTGACTCTTCGACATACGCTTGTGCCACGGTTGTCGATTTACATTGGCTATGACATTGGACCCTACCAAGATCGGCTCCAGCGTTGAACAATAAACTCTAATTATGGTAATTTAAAAAAATTTGCTACTACTGATTGTATTTTGGATAGATTTTTTTTTCCAGTGGTTATACTGTAAATTTCTCATTTCTATAGCACAAAACAATCTGTTATGAGAAGTATTCTTAGGTCGGAGAAACATTATATTTTCTGCAAATATCTAGCACATTAAGAAGATTCTTTCTTTTTTCTGTCAGCATCTGACCCATGCAAAAAACCTTTACGTCGAAACCGTCAGCCACAACATCAGTGGAGGTATAGTACAGCCAGCAGATTAATGAGTAATGCGTAGATTATAAAAGAAGTACTCAGTTCATCTGGCTAGCTCTAGTCATGAAAACCTGTCTGTCCTTATTAGAACGAACAAATCCGTGACGTAGACCGAAGAAAAGAGACAAAACATTTACGAGCCGCATTCTGAGATTATGCATAAACATTTTCTAACAGTAATTGCAGTCATAAGAATGACAAATAAGTTTTAAAACTAGTTGAAAATTGTTATTGAAAGTTAAATAAGGCGCTTGATGAGTATCAATGAGACAATCATGGACTGTATCTTAGAAACCATTGTAACGTCACGAGTTTTTTCAAACTTTAACAATTTTTTCTACATAAAACTATCAAACATTGTACAATGCTAATTAACTAGCGACCTTCAGTTACACCTTTTAAATGTTCTCAATTTTTCTCATGTTAATCGGTTGACAGGTTTAGCTGTAAAATGTGTTCAAAAACAGATAAAATTGTACTTAATTTTACCAGAAAAAATTCCCTTAACTTTAAATTCTTCTTCTATAATCGTAAAACTACGTACAGCATATATTTTTAAATCTGGTACACATACCTACTTATAGGATCCTTTATCTTCTACGTTATCGATTAACTTGTTCAATAATTCACAACATCGACACGATAAAAAAATTAGATTTCTCTCTCTAATAACAAAATCGACTTACCTTCAACGTCAAATCTATTTTATTGAACGTATTTGATAAAAACTGTTAAAAATGCTCTCTGTTAAAAACTTTTAATTTCTTGCACTTGAAATTTTTTAACTCTTTTATCAAAAAAAAAAACGATTAAATAACTTGCAATATTGTAAAATATCTGTACTTTTGTGAAGTTTAATGTCGATCTTAACATGCTGTATTTCGTCCACATTGAAAAAACTGCAAATCTTTTTTTGACGTTAAAGAATTAACTTAACAGCTTTTCAGTTACTCTACAAACATCGTTTTCCTGTTTCCAGTTATTAAACTCACTCAATTGTTTGTAATATACGTCCCTGGATTTCTTGGGTAGCAAACTCGATGTGACTTCCTCAACATCTTCCGCAATTTTTTCTTTCATATTTTGTTACATTTGCAACAATGTAACTGTAATTTTCTACTGTTTGGAGTATTTAATTGATACCCAGGTCAAAAATTGCAAAAAAACCAATGTCATAAAACTGTCTTACAGATTAGTTAATATCATTTAAAAAAGGAAAACCCAGTCTAGATTTATTAAATAGTCATTAATAGCGACGTAATTTGGAGTCTTTTATAGATATCTATAAAAACACTGTCGTTAAACTTTTGTTTTTAAAAGTTATTATACTTAGATAACTATCAAAAAAAAAATTTCGTCAAATGTCATTGATTTTTAATTTAGATGTAAAACGTCTACACCCGCAAATAAACGCACCGCATTCCATGGTTTACGCGGTTTGCTTTTGCGTCATCTCGCTCGCAACACTGAGTTTGGAAACTTTAGTCTTTAGGTATCATCGACCAACTGTCACAGTAATACGATTGGTATCTAGAGCACTCGGCTTTAAGCCAAACCACGTGTGACGTCATCACATAGAAAAAAATGTCAATAAAAGATTAGAATTTATTTATCTTTTCAGGCTATCTCTTCAAATGGAGTGTTTTGATCATTTCTATCAAAGATTTAAAAACGTGAGATAAACAAAAACTTGGTTGTAAGTGTATATAATGATTTCAGTCGATAGTAAACCAAAGTTTACAAACTGTTTATAGAAATCGCGTTTTATTGTACCTAGCTATGCAAAACAAACCTTTAATTTTTTCTCTTTTTTTTTTAATTTTGGCAATGTTTGAGCGAAAACTAGGAATCCAACAATACTTTATTTTCTGCAAAATAAAAATAATGTAATTAATTTGATTTATTATTACAAACATGTACATGTGAATCAAAACAGCTTACTCAAGCCATAACTTATTAATGTTTTCACGATTGTAATTTGTTGTAAGTACAATTCAGCCAAAAAAAATCTTTGCTGCAAGATATATAATTAACATGTAAGAAGCATTAAATTAGTAGTGACTTATTAGTCATATTTAAATGATTTACAAAGCAAAAATTGCAGAAAAACAATGATGGTAAGAGACAACATAGAATACTGAGTCATTGATTAAAACAATTAAGTTGTCGCAATTAAAAAAAAAATAATTTTTATTTTTTGTCTTTAATGAAAATAAATGATTATTGAATAAACAGCCATCAATTTCAGGAAAAAATTAATAATATTTTAATTTTTTAGCCCATAATTATATCGTGTCGTATTCCGTTTTTTTAGACATAATACTTGTACAAAATAAAGCGATGCGTCTGCCAGCCGTCTTGTGACGACTCACATTTTTTTACTTAAGAATTACTGTTATATCTATTACTGTTTATTACTGTTAAGAAAATATGTACCTATTTATTTTAAACCAAAAGTATTTTGGAAAGTGGTTCAACGGCTTAAATTAGAAAATAAACTAACTTCAGGCAGAGCTGCAAAAATTTGTTTGCTAAGGAAACCTCGCTACATATCAACATTGTTCAATGTAATTTAAAGCTTTCAAATGGCAATTGCACTTATTAAAAATTTTAGCTTTTTTGCTTCAGGACATAAGATGTAAGCAGCAATAAAGAAGTAATCATTCAACATTGATTGTAACATTGATGCAAAGGTTTGTACCGGGTGTCCCGTTAAGAAAGGTCACCGGCTATATCTCAGAAACCACTTGTCATAGAGCTTTGAAATAAAAAAATTTTTAACAAAAGTGGCGAAAAAAAAATGCTGGAAATTAGTTTCAAGTTTCTAGATTGGCCGCCAGAGGGCGAAATCGTCACAACTACCTAAAAAAACCGTTTGTTTTTCATTAAAAGTCTAGTAAACGTTAATCAAAAATATGTTTATTGCAAAGATGAGACAATTTTGCACAAATTTGATCTGGCACTTGTTACTCTAATTTGTCAAATGTGAGTAGGAAGAGGGTGGGGATATGCAATGCGGAAAACGTCTATATCTTTGGCTTGCATCAACCTATTTTGACAAAATGGGTGTCAATGGAAAGATAACTTTTTGTTTTATTTAATATGTCATAAAGTAAACAATTTAACTTTGTTTTTTAAGTGCGAACAAGCACTGTCTAAAGAAAAATTAAACTTTTACAATTTTCTTTAAAAATTTAAATGGAATGGTATATAAATCTTTACATGAATGTAAAGAAAATAAAAAAACAAGTTCAAATTCAAAAACCGCACGTCGATATCTTGTTTGCATCAAAAGTTATAAGTGAAAAAGTGAAAGGAGTATGACAGGTATTACACTTTAAGCAATACGCTTGATACGGAGAATATTAAACTAACAGTATATTTATTAAAAAATCAAATCCATCTAATTTAATAATGTTGTTTCTAAACCAACACAATTGTTTTTAAACGCCATAGTTGTTGAGATATGAGAAATAAATCATATTATGTATTGTAAAAATTCAACCTTACTCATGTAATTACATTTAGAATTTATTTTGTTCTGAAATGCTTTTTTATCTCTAGACAGGAAAAAACAATAAATACCTTAGTACTACCTCACTTGGAGCGTTAATGTTTGGTGTGGTTTAGTTGAAAACCAAGTCATAGGCCCACATATATTCAACGAACCGCTTAACGGTCATACTCATTTAGAGTTTGTAATAAATATATTACCTCTTTTGTTAGAAAATGTGTCCTTACAAACTCGACAAGTTATGTTATACCAACATGATGGATGCCCAGCACATTTTGCAGTAAATGTTAGACATCATTTAGATGAGCTGTATCCTGAAAAATGGATTGGGAGAGGAAGTTTATTTCCATGGCCACCACGATCGCCAGACTTGACGTGCTTAGATTTTTATTTGTGGGGAAGGGTAAAAGATTTAGTGTACGCTACTAGACCAACAACACAAGAAGACATGGTGCAACGAATCACAAATGCAGTTCAAAGTATTTCAGCAGCTGAAATTGAAGCAGCTGTAAACTCCACTCGACAAAGATTGCTTCTTTGCATCCAAAATGACGGAAAGCAGTTTGAACATTTGACAAACCACTAGATATAGTGCCTTGGTTGATTTTTGTGTGTTTTGGTATAATACGTGTATTTTGGATATTTGTGTGATAAACAAAATTAAATTAAGAATTAAAACTTTGTTTATTTTATAATCAGGTTTGTAAATAGGTTAGTCTAATATTCACCGTATCAAGCGTATTGCTAAAAATGTACTACCTGTCATACTCCTTGCACTTTTTCACTTATAACTTTTGATGCAAAAAAGGTATCGACGTGCGGTTTTCAAATTTGAACTTGTTTTTTAATTTTCTTTACATTTATGTAAAGATTTATATACCATTCTATTTAAATTTTTAAAGAAAATTGTAAAAGTTTAATTTTTCTTTAGACAGTGCTTGTTCGCACTTAAAAAACAAAGTTAAATTGTTTACTTTATGACATATTAAATAAAACACAAAGTTATCTCTCCATTGACACCCATTTTGTCAAAATAGGTTGATGCAAGCCAAAGATATAGACGTTTTCCGCATTGCATATCCCCACCCTCTTGCTACTCACATTTGACAAATTAGAGTAACAAGTGCCAGATCAAATTTATGCAAAATTGTCTCATCTTTGCAATAAACATATTTTTGATTAACGTTTACTAGACTTTTAATGAAAAACAAACGGTTTTTTTAGGTAGTTGTGACGATTTCGCCCTCTGGCGGCCAATCTAGAAACTTGAAACTAATTTCCAGCATTTTTTTTTTGCCACTTTTGTTACAAATTTTTTTATTTCAAAGCTCTATGACAAGTGGTTCCTGAGATATAGCCGGTGACCTTTCTTAACGGGACACCCGGTACTTTTGTAAGTACTGCAAAAAAACATTCTCAGAATTTGTTGACTTTTGTTCTCCTTATGCCAATAAATAGATAAATCAATTTTTAGTCGTTGTCTTAGCTAGTTCTCAAATTTCGAGTGAAGTACTACAATTCTGCTCTTTTTTTATCATTGACCAACATGTATCTTAAAAATTTTTAGTGTTTCACCTGTTTTATTTTTTTTATTTTTATTTTTTACCTACTTTTTTTACCTCTTTACTAATCATTATTACCATTGTTTTATTTTCATTTAACTCAAATCCTTTGTTTTTCATGCGTTTTATATCATCTCACATATCTCCCATTCTTCTCTCGACATCATCACTATTCCATCCACATTTACCAGTATCCAAATTGTCTCTGACCCGAGTACTCCTTCGTTTTGTTTTTTTCCATATAACTCATATACATTGTAAACAGTGTTGAACTCAAAGGACACGCTTGTCTAAAGCTTCTCTTTGTTTACAATCATTCGCTTTCTTTTTTATTCTCATTTATCTTGCACTTTGTATCTATGTATATTTATTTAACTTTGTCTACTATTGCGTTTGCACCCTGTCAAACGCTGCTTTTAAATTTACATACTTTTTTATGTTCCTTCTCTAACTTACTCTCTGTTACTGCAGTTTAAAAATATATATTTTGTTTATTAGCCCTCTTCTCTTTCTAAATACCGCTTGCTAGTCTAGCAATTTTTCCACTTTTTCTATTTTTCTTTTCAATTGCTCTGTTGACACACATTGTACTGGGCGTTCGTAAATTATTTAGATCAACTCTTGCTGCACAATTTAACTTAGTACATGTTTATTGTTGTTGATAGTATGATGGCGTCGTCAGACGTCACAGCTCATTAAACAATACACGTCACGCCTGTGACTGCGTATAAACTACGCAAAAATTTAATGTTTAAAATTGTATAGCAGGTGTTGAACTAAATGATTTATGAACGCACAGTACATTGCATTGAAAACAGTTATTGCTCAGTAGATATTTTTTTTACTTTTTTCATTCTATTTTATGTATTGGTATTATTATTTCTTGTGTTACTTTTGCAAAAACTCTCTTTTCTTATACACTTTGTTCAACGCTGCTCACAGTGCTTCTTTTTTTCACTCTCATACCTCATTCGGTATCTCATTCGTTCCTGGTAATTCTCTTCTTTCTAGTTTAATCGGTATTTCTTCTAGTTCTTTTCTTGTTATTTTTTTTTCTGTTTATTTTCTATTTGTTTTGGCGTGTTTTTTTTCTAGTAATAATTTAGCAATTTGTTTATAATGCTTTTGTTGGTTTTCTTTCTATACTTTCAGTTTTTTTTACGTTGTATGCATTTTGTCTTTTACTATCTATTTTTAAGACGCTGAGATAATTGTAATAATATAACAAATTAAATTACCTAGTGTTATTTAAAATACAATAACTCTTAGATTGTTCCACCTATTCTATTTCTGATATAAAGACCGCTTGATGCAATGTTAACAAACTACATTATTATTAACGATCTACTACAACTCACCCTCTTTGTGACCGTTATTAAAAAATCACTTCGAACGAATTCAACGGGCTAGATTAGCCAAACATAAAAAACATTTAAACATAATGTGTCTGTCAATAACACTTATCAAGTAACTCACCGGAGAGCAATCTTTGTTGTTTATATATTAACTTATATAAACAACATTTTATATAAACAATGTTTATATAAAATAACTTTGTTGTTTTTATCAAATGAACCAGACTCCATAGACATTGGCCATTTTTATATGGTCCTTTATAACTTCTACCATTACCATTTGTTTTTCGATATCTTTTACTATTGCCATTGGTATGGTCTGTTTTTGACATCTAAGAAAAATTAAAGTTTTTTTCATAAAGCTCGCACTCAGATATAAGAATTTAGATGATCATTGGCTACAGTGTTTTTGACGAGGATGGTGAAAGGATAGAAAGGTTAAAACGCTGCAACTTCATTTAACACAATAGGGATTCAACCTACAATCTTTTTCAGCGACAAGGTACCAGTCTTGGTAACAGCACCAGATCCTGCTTTAAAGATTTCTCTATCGTTCGGAAAATCTGGGAAGCTAGATTTCAACCAAGGAACACAAGTTGTGTTGATCAGCGTTGAGAGATAAATAATAATAGTAGTAAAGACCGGTTCAAGAACAGAACAGTTCTTTTGTGTAGGTAATATTTTAATCATTTCACACAAAAGACCAATAATAAATAGTAACAATCGTGTCAATGTTGACACTAAATAATTTTTTGTTTGCTAATAAAAAAAAGTATGCCAATGTATCTGCATTCGTAAGAATTGTTTAATATCATGTGATAAAGTCTTATAAATGCTCTTTTCTAAGATTAGAGCAAGTCGTCTCAGTACTCACAAACCTAGCTTCTGTGACAAAGCCGTCCACATTATTAGAAAAAGATAGAATCTGTCAGTAGGCTAGTTGACTGAACCAAAAAAGTTAACACTTTACATTTGCACTTAATTTGCACACAATAACAAGTTAAATTTGTTTGAGGGTAGAGGTAACTATCACTGATTAACAATTTACAATGTTTACATCAGAGCTGCGCTCTGAATCTTTATTCAGCTACTTCTCTTTCTTGTATTATACTATATTAAACCCGTTTTGACTTAAATAACTAAATTTAATAATTTTATAAAAAGTGATCTCTTGCAATCGCTTTCTTCCATTTAGTTTACCATGTTTTTAATTTTTCTATACCACTTTTTATTTTCTACTTTTTTATATGACTATGTATTTTGTTTTTTTGTCTTACTTTATTATTGTTAACATTTATCTTTTTGTTTTCTTTTTTTTATGTTTTTTTTTTAGTAATTTTTGTTTGTTATTTTGTGAGTCATAAGGTCTAAGTCTACTCTTTCCTCTATCTCAAAGTTTTTAATTTTTTTTCATGCTCTATGGTTTATTATTCTATAGTCTAACAAAATTTCTGTCTTTATCCCTTCGTAAAGTGCCTAAAAAACTGCCCTTTCTTGTTTCCTTCTTGATTTTCTTTTAGAATACATTTTTTGAGAAAACAGGAAAAAAACAGAAAAAGAAACAAAATAACATTTATAGATTATTGCATAACACAAAGACAAAAAACTGCAAAAATAGATAGACTGTTACCAAAAATAGGCCTATGACTGTCGTTGTCGTAGGCAACCCTCATGCAGGAGAAGAGCTATTGAGATTGAACAAATAAACAGTGAAGATTGTGAGGAAACACTTGAAATTATTATTAATATTTGTAAACCTGTTAAACAAGAATAATTTTGTTCAATGCTGTTTTGTTTAAAATAGCAACATCAAAAAGAAAGTGGAGGGACGTTGCTCCATTATTTTAAGTTGATCCAGTTTATTATATCAATTTTAACTTTACCTAATTATCTTTGGAAAAATAATTTTATTTTATTGTACAGTCATAATTTTGTTGTTTAGCAATTCACCATTCATAGCGCAATTGGCCCAAACAATCCAAACATTTAATTAAGACTTTAGTCATTCGTGTTAAGGCGAACATCATATTCACAATGCTATTTAACTTTGTATTACATCTCCTCGTTGCTGTAAAGGTCAAGCCGATAAGTGATAACACTCTAGAAGACCATTCGTCCAATAGATAAATCTTGTATTCAAACATAATCATATAGAATTATTGTATTATTAACAGTACTTCCTGCCTTGTGCAGATCTTTTGTGCTTCTTAATGAAACCAAGCATTAAGACCAACTCATGACGTACAACTTAACCAACAACAATGCTGTGATACACAAGTAAGTCCTCTTTTGTTATAATTTTTCACTTTTTTTTGTCTAAAATAATTGTTACACAAAAGTTACAGGTGTTTTCTCATAGTTATTACTGTTGACATACTCTAATCCCGACAAAATCAGTCATTATCGTGATTGTACGATGATAAAAAAAAGTAAACAGCTTAATTAAAGCTGCAAAGGGCATACAACTTACGTTATCTCTTTCTATTTTATTGTCTTATATTCACTAGACAAATAGCGAAAAGTGTTTATATTATTCAGAGATTGTAAAGGTTAAAAAGTCACAATAATACGGTTTAAAAATGATAAAACAATGAAGTCCTATGATTGTTTCATTTTAGCCAAGTCTATTTATATTAAGAAAAAAATAACTTTTTGGTCCATTCTTCTCGCATATACTACTAGGTGTTTGAACAAATAACGTCTACTGCTACAGACCCCAAATATTATTTAAAATTAATAGAATTTCTTAAATATACGTGTTCAACATAAATCCTTTAAATTGTTTATAAAAATAAAAAAAAACACTTATTAAGTAAAAAAGTTTTTTAGTTAAAAACTTAAAGTAATGTTAATGAAGAATCATAATTGGATTTTTATTTAATAATTCCATGTTTTACATTATTAATAGCCAAAATTTAATCAAATTATAGCATATTGATTTTGAGAGCTTAAATGTATATACAGTAAAATTATTGTTTGCATTTCTAGCTTAAAATCTATAATATACATTAGGGTGTTCATTATTATTTCCCAAGTTGTGTTTTCTAATGCAAACTATTTTTTAGATAATGATTAAAAAAAAATATTAGAGCCATATTTTGATAATCTGATAACTTTTTTGGATAAATTCAACTTTTTAAAAGTTATACAAAGATAAAGTTATTTCCATAGTAAAATTTATCGTTTTTTTTTGTTTATCAATTATCTCTTTTTGTATGCAACAGAGTTATAAATTGACGGCAATAGGCCCATATTCACGTACTTCTACTTAAATTTTAGTGTTTAAATAGTTTTCTCCTATCAAATTGATTAATTTAATAATTAATAATTATTATACAGTTTTTCTACTTATTTCACACATCTTGAAGTATTTTGTACTTTAATTCCAGTTCTATTCTTCTATTCTTTTTTTGAAGCAAATTGATAGCTTGCTGGAAGTATTTTCTTTGCTTTTTTTTTGTTTGATAAAATAACAATTTTAGCACTTGTTTGTTGGTTGGTAATTTATTGCCACAGATTTTTTTTTAAATTATACTTAACACTAAATATTAATCAAAATCTAAAGTCACTCGATTAACACCACGTGTTGAGGTAGCGCCATTAGATAATGATATATCCATGCTAGAATTTGTTGTTAACAAAAAATGGAAAATGTAAATTTCGTAAGTAAGACGAAGAGATCACTAGCTTTAGAGAATTTTGTTGACCAAAATGGCAGCAGTGTTTCAACATCTAAAAAATTAAGGTTATGCGTATATGTCACTTTGGCAGCGGATATTTTTACAAGTCAACAATAATCTTGGACATATAGACTTAAAACTGGAAATTCAACGATTAATTATTTTTGAAATCAAAGAAAATACAAAATCAACAATGATTTAATGAAACAACTAGTGAATTAAAGCTTTAGAAAAATGTGGAAAAATTATTACTGACATTTAATAACACTTCAAATTTTCAAACGTCAACTCTGTTTTGTTTATCACCAGATTATTTTCTATGCGACAAAAATAGATATAAAAAATACTAAGCAAGTAGTGTGTTAATCGAGTGACCTTAGCAAAATCACACAGAATGCGCTATCTGTTGATACAAAGATGAACTAACTTCTCAAGGAATCCAAAGAAATTGCCATTTAATTCTGTAGTCCTTTTTCGATAAATCTATAAAAACGCGGCTCTAAAAATATTGGACTGGTGGTAATTAATTCTTCAAGGTTTTAAGATAACCTGTAAATTAAAATCTTATTATTTGGTGCCTTGGTGCAATAATTACGTGCATACATAATTTTTCTCAAGACAAAACATTAAAGAAAAAGTGACAAATTGTCTAGAAAATAAGAAAACCGAATAGGAAATATTTAACTGTGTGCAGTAAACATTGCTTGCTGTTAAATTTCAGAAAACACTACACTTAAAGACCATTCCGAATAATATGTCTCGCGTTCACAATTAGTTTTTCATCTTCTAGATCTTTCCTTATGCTGAAATAAGTTAAAAAATCTGACAAAAACAATTTAATTCGGAGCATTATTATATAATAATTCAAAAACTTTATTAACAAAATAATGAAACTGACACTAATAACCGCATAATTGACAGAGATTAGCGAATCAGAGACAGATGGACTCAATTCTTTTCTTTAGCATTTAAGACCGCCATCTATTGCATTTGATGTTGTCAATATAACCATAGACATAAAGTTCTCACCGTGTGCTCATAGATAATGTTAAAATACAAAACAAATAAATTTGAAACGCCATTTCGTTCATTTGCATTAAATTTATAATTTTGATAGAAAAACACCATGTAAACACTAAGATTTATCTAGAACTACGTTAATACGGGCCTATTGTAGTTATTCCATAATTCTATTGCAAATAAAAAAAATATATAGGATATATTCAACTATGAATATATCCTTATCTTTGAATATTTTTTAAACGTTAAATTTATTGCAAAAAGTATTTAGATCTATTTTGTACGGGGTTAACCTTCTGACAGTATTTTTAACTGTAGTTGTTATTAAAATAAATTGAAAATCCTATGTTATTTAAATGGGAAATGGATAATAGCTTAGGCACGGATTAATATAAATATTAATCTCTCTCTTTCTTTCTCTCTCTCTTCTCAGCGCATTCTACACAACTACTCTTCTATTTTTAACTAATATTTATTTTTATTCGCTTCACCTCCACACCGGACCCTTGCAATAGTATTCTTTTTTTTTAATAATTCAGTATCCGTTCAGTCCACCTTACGTGCTCTTTATTGTATTTTGTCTCTCACAGTTTCTTTCTCCTTTCTTGACTATATAAATCTTCATCTCTTTTTTGTGCTTCTATTCATATTCTTTCACCTCTACACTTTATATTCTCTACTTCCCTCGTACTCAATTCATTTCTTTCAAAATATATATTTTTTAAAAATTAACCTCTTATTATTTTTTTTATCTGTTTTTTTCAAACTTACATGTTCATTTGCCCGCGTTTACTTTTATTTTTCCCGTTTACAGTCTTCCATTACCATTTATTGTGGCGTTTTTCTATTCTTCCTCAATAGCCTATGGTAGTGCTTCTACTGTACTTTTTCTATTTTTCTTCTTTGTTTATAACCTCATATTCTCGCACCATACATCAACACACTCTTAATCCTACTTTTAAATAGCATAACTTTTTTTTCAAACTCTCTCTCAAACAGTCTTGGTTCTAAGTTCTAAATTTGCCCTAATTTCATTCTTATATGTTCTCTCTGTGTTTCTTCTATTGAAATAATAGCTTAAATACTTAAACTCATTCATTTTTTCTATTTGTTTTTCTTTTCATCTCCATTTATTCCTATTCTCTTTGCCTTCCGCTTTCTTAAATATCATAATTTTTGTATTGTCAGTGTTGACATCGACTTTTTCTAACTTATATCTTTCTTTATAGTACCTCTAATTATTGTCTTGATATTTCTCTCATCCTCTGTATTAACGCCAGATCATCCGCACACGCCAACGATCATCTCTTTTTCTTTCCCATCACCACTACCCTTATGCTTTTTATAACTCTTAATCCGTATCGTATATGTACAACGCAAACAGTGTTAAACTCAGCGGGCACCGGTGCCTTAACCTTTTTTTGCTTAAAAAAAAATTGTTTAAATAAAGAAAAATACGCATATTTGGAAAAATAACGTAAAGAACGCGTTTTATAAGGAAGAATACGTTTTTTTCCAAATTTTTAAAATGTTTTATTATTTATTAAAAATTAAACAAAAAACATTACACACGTTTTTGTTTGAGACTGAAGGTTTTGTTTTTGCTATTCAAAATAGGGTGATTAACTTAAAAATTAATTAGTTGATGTAATTTGTAGAATGTGTGTCAATTCTGCTTCTTCTTCAGTGCTTAGTTGATAAAAACTATGAAAAAAAGCATGACGCAGTTGCAAAAATAATTCATTCAAAATTTACATTCAAATTTTATTTTGAAAAAAAAGTTAACCAACTAGAGAGCATTTTAAACTTGCATCAAACATGCAGTAAGTTTGAACCGTCAAACGTGGAAACTTGCTACAAGTTTGACATGGCAAATGTGTATTCTTGTAACAAGTTTGAATCAAACTTTCTAGTTTACATTCGACAGATTTGCGTAAAGTTTGTTTCGTCAAATATGAGGCAAGTTTGTTTCGTCAAACATAGGGCAAGTTGGTTTTTGTAAGCTTGCGTCAAGTTTGTTTTCGTAAGCCTGTGGCAAGTTTGTTCTTGTAAGTCTGTGGCAAGTTTGTTTTCGTAAGTCTGTGGCAAGTTTGTTTTCGTAAGTCTGTGACAAGTTTCTTTTGTTTATCAAACTTACAGGGAGTTTGTCTTTTCAAGCAAACTGCAAATTTGTCATAACAAACTTGTAGCATACTTGTTCACAAAGTACTAGCAATAAAAACCGTATAACCTTACTCACAGTAAGACCCTACTATACTTTAAGACAAACCAAAAATCCAATTTGTTTAAATTTGTCTAACAATAACAAAAATATTGTCTACTAACGAAAAAAAAAACTGTGCAAAAAGACAAAATTTTTGGGCAAGTTACGCTTGAAAAATGCAAAATGTAAAAAAATTTGTTTTTTTTTTTATTTATTTAATTTATTGTTTTAAAATATTTTTATCAAAAAATTAATTGTTTCAAAAAAATATTCTTATATGAAACTTATGTAAGATCGATACTGCACTTCAATCTTTTATTATAAACAATTATTTTTGCTATTGTTATTAAGCAAATTTTGTGTAATTTATTCTGTTCATCACAACCACTTTTATTTTATTCAAGTACTTTTAACTGGTAAATCACTCTTTACAAAGACACGTTTCGGCTAGCTTATCACAATTAAAATTATAAACAGTTTATTTACAAAAACAAGTTTGCAACAAGCTTGAAGCAAACTTGACACATCAACGTTTGTTTCTCAAACTTGCAGCAGTGTTGATATATACTTGTCGCGTCAAGTTTCACGTGACAATTATAAGCAAGGATAAATCAAAAGTAGAAGCAAAAGTGAAATAAACATGTTTGAAAATAACAAGTTTGCAGCAAGTTTAAAGCAAACTTGAAACATCACTTTTGTTTTATCAAACTTGTAGCAGCATTGTCGAATACTTGTCATGACAAGTTTGACATGGCAAGTATAAGCAAGCGTAAAGCAAGTTTGTTGTAAACTTTCATGCTATCTGGGCATGTTCTACCAAATTTTTGATTTTGGAAAAATTATAATTACAAATTATTTTGAGATTGAACTTCACTAATTGCTCTAAAAATTAAAGCCAAAAGGCCGAATATTTTAATAATATCTAAAAGTATTTAAGAGATATTGCTGTTCTAAATTTTTATAATATGTATTACTTATACTTTTAGTATGAAACTTAGTTAATTATTTGCTGTTTTTGATGTTTGTTAATAACTTTTGTTATTTAAAAATGGTAAAAGTTATTTTAAAAGACACCAAAGTGTGGATTCATATTATTAACAAAAAGTTTCAAAATTTTAGATTTGTATTTGAAAATCCGGTCGGAAGTTTAGAGCCTTATTGCAATAAAAATAAGTTTAATTGAAATAAGTAATAACTAATTCTTATTTCAATCATTTATACAGTGCGCGTATAAAGAATCAAATAAATTCATTAAAAATTAAACAATTTTTAAACCATCCATGATTTTTTTTTATTGTAAAAGCGATTTTAATTGTTTAAACCACATTAATTATAAAAATTTAGTTATTTTACAGAAAGAAAATATTGAGAAAAAAAAACTGTTATAATAAATGTTAAAAAGTTATAATAAATAAATTTTTAAACGAACAAAATTAATTCGAAAAACAAGTATGTGAAACAAATAACTGTTGGAATTTTATTTGGCATAAAAAAAATTCTTACAAAAAATGTGTTTAATTTTTAATAAATGTATTCTATATTTTTGACGCGCACTGTATAACTTGATCAAAGAGAACAACAAATGTCTATTTATATAACTTGATCATAAAGAAAAAGTATTCCAGCGGTTCAATTTCAAATAAGCTACAGTACTATACTAGATTCACGTTAAAGATGAAGCTGGAATAAACACTAACACGTGCGGTTTACGTGATCTCCCACCACAAGAGGCGTATCTGTTCTTACAGGGCTGTCTTCAAGAAGTGCATGCTCATCTGATAACGTTTCTCACAACAAAACCGAACTATAACTTAAAAGGACTAACTCAAGCCCTGTCTTGTCACTCAAGCTACGCCTTTATCTGGTTCTTCCATCCAATAATTTCTATACCACCCCACCATGGGATACCAAACACGAGGTGATCATGCAGTGTTGTTTGTTTATTTTAGCTTTATCTTTAACGTGAATCTAGTATAGATACTTTCTTTGAAATATTTTGTTTCTTTCTCCATAATTTTTTGTGCAAATTTTTTCTACAATTGTAATAAATTTTATAAAACTTTTATCAAAAAGACTTATTTTGATGTTAAAATTCTTATATAGCTATTAGTTTTAAATAGTAGTGATAAAGGTGTTTTCTTGAAGGTGATGAATCGATTGGAACATTGTAGTCAAAAAGGGTCTCCAGATCCAATAAACAATTTTTTTTGGCTAGTGGTAAAACTGTGTGAATAGTTAAATATGATAGTGTTTTTAAAATTGTTTGACATAATGACTCTGGAAAACCAGAGAACAAAATGTAAGCAATTTCTGATGTCAGAAATACAAACCTTGTGGACAATTAGGATCAATGTTATGACCAAAGTATATTGAAGATATTCAGCGGGTCTCCTCTCATGTCCTGAAGTTTAGAATTTTAATAAGTGTAATTGCCATTTGAACGCTTTAAAACATTACACAATCATATCAACAATTCTAAATGTAGCAAAGCCTCTCTAGCAGACAAAGTTTTGCAGCCTTGCCTTAAAGCTATTTTGTCTTCTAATGTGAACCATTGAATTCCTTTTCAAAACACTTTTGATTTATAATGATAATATATTTTCTTTCAAAGATATAACAGTTAAAATCCGTAAGTAGAAAACTAAAAATCAATGATAACATTGACATTTGACGTAAATATTTTTTTGGCAGTCATGTACTTCAACCTTTAAAAAAAGACTCTAAATTGAAAAGATCAATGACTGCTAAAAGTCTGTGAACTGTATAATAAAAGTTCTATACCGGCTATCTATATACTTGTTCAAGGTTTCTGGTTTTGTTCAATATAAAACTTAGTATTTTATTTCAGAGCACTTATTATATCGCACTGGAAAGGATAAACTCGGATCTATCACTAATCCAAGATCAACAATTTTGCTACATTTTTACACCTAAATGTTACATATATTACAGTTAAATGGCAATTATTGATTAAACGTTAATACGACATGGATCTGGATTTCTTAGCATTAACAGATATTTTTTTTTCAACACCAACTAACTAACTTATCAAAATCATAGTGCAGTTTTGTACAGTTTCAAATGTTGATTACACATTTTGTGTTTTTTATGTCGCTTGCATATATTAACTTGTTACAACTTAAATCTAGAGCTTCTACACTATCATTTACAAAGATTGCAAAAAGTGATGGACCTCACATTGAACTTTGACATACTCTATTTCTACAATTGATTTAAAAATAACAACTTTTATATTAAAAATATTGCTTTGCTTCTTGACATTATCATCATTGACTCAAATACTTTAATTAGGCTATTATATAGTTCATTTATTTTAAGTTTATATAACAATAATATGTGGTCAACAATGTCAAATGCTTTGCTCATGTCAGGGTAAATTACATTTACTTGCAATTGGTTGTCCAGTACATGTCTTACAAACTGACATAAGTTGGTGCATATGATAATACCGAGTAAGGGTGTTATACTCAAGAGTACGTAATGGAATAAGATGATGAGACTATTTTAAATGAGCGTGGCTTGTCAGTGAAATTATAAAATTTAATTCCAAACAACAATTTGAGACAACTGAAAAATTTTAAATACCGCTGAAACACTAAATTGTAGTAAATTTTTCTGTGCTTACCTTGACTGTTTCAATATTTTGGAGACATATATTTTTATATTTGCTCAGGCTATCTATAGATCTAGCATAACTTACAAATTGCCAAAAATTGTAGTTACCGACGTACATGGTGAAAGTTATTGTGTGTTTATATTTTGTCACGGTGAAAAATTGTCTATTTAATTATAACACTCTTTCATACAAATATATAATAAAAAAAAAGATGAAACGATTAAACCTTTGTAAATTTAAGACGCGTACCAATCTCGGTTGAATTGAACAAAGTGTCTTGAAACATATTTTTTTGATCCTCATCACCCTATAATGGTGTTGATAACGGTCAAGACTGCACTGTATCTCTCGTCAGAGTTGATCTGATTTATAACTTTTGATAGGAATGAAATTTTCTTTTATTTTTGAGTATTGACTTTTAACACGGTTTTTCATGACAACTTGTAGCGTTCTTGCAACTGACTACACGTACAAATACTGACAAAAATAAAGATCAAATTTAAATTATACATTTTTTTCTTGATGCTTTATGACTTGTATTGGTCATAGTCAAAAGCGTCCTCCCAACGCAGATTTAGCGAGTACAATAAAATTAACAAACAATATATCTACATAAAATCAACAAAAAGGAGTTTTAATGAGAATGGAACTAGAGAGAAGCGATTGATTATTGCAAACTGGTGAGGGAACGACATTTTCTTTTTCTAGCAGAGTCACCGGCAATGATTGCACAAACATCTACCGCGGATTAGATATTGGTTGTCACAAACACATTCCTGAATTTATGTATTGAATTTTATTACTTACTACACATCATTTTTTTTTAACATTGTTAAACAAAGACGCCTAACCCAAAAAGAAATTAAAAGGACACAAGTCACCGGACGTTACCATTAACACAAGACCTGTAGAACACCAGCGAGAGCACCAATACCTAGATGAACCTAGACCTTAAAAGTCGCCGGTCAAGGAGGAATGACACAGACTACAGAGGTTCCTAATCAACTGATAGATGCCTGAAGGGTTATTTCCATTGATCTAGACCACTCAACGTCTAGACGTCGCAGGTCACCGGTCTTTGTCGCTACAGTCCTGAAAGACACAAAGCAGTGACCTAAATACTAGACACAGGCTTTAAAAGTCACCGGTCTACACATTTAGCTTACCTATACAAACATAAACGTTCGTTCCGTTGCTGAATTGAAAAGTGTTGTATGAAACACATTGCAAAATGGCTGGTTTTTAATGTGAAACCTGTATGTCTGTGGGTAAACTCACCACATTTTCTGGCAACGCATTTCTTGGTTTAATCTGTTTGGCGTTGTGTTATTTTGCTCGCGACACCGAGCGACTGAGCTTGGATACTTCAGTCGTTCAGTTATCATCAACAAATTGCAATAGTAATACTGTCAGAGGCAACATAGACAATAACTATTATTGAATCACTGATCAAAATAATTAAGTTGTCGAAATCGAAAATAAATTATTAAATTTAATGAAAATAAATTACTATTAAATAAACAGTCCTCATTTTCAGAAAAAAATTTTAATATTTTAGTTTTTTATTAAGCTATATTTAGCTCTTGTTGTAATCTGTTTTTTTATGCATATTACTAACTTGTACAAAATAATATTGATGTTTTACATCGCCGCCTAGCAGTGTTAGACCACTCGTCGCCCAATCTTCGCGTCTAGTGCAAAAAACGCTTATTTTGCAACTTGATGCATAACTTGTTATTAAGTGTTGTTTTTTTTTTATTAAATCTTTTTTATTTTGTGATATTTTAGTTTAAGGTCAGTCAGCTATTAGACATTGTCTTTTTTCAATTCAACGCAGATATAATTATTTTTTGTATTATTGCACATGCAGACATGAGTGTTTTCAACTTCCAAATCTCTAAAAATTTTAACACTATTTTGTCTTTATATTTATCATAGTCTAATGCCGGTATTTATAGTCGTATCTCAAGTTCAAGCTTGAGTCCGTCTCAAGCAAGGACTCCGGCAATGCTCGGGAAAGCGTTTGCGTGCGTTTTGAAATAGTTTTATCGCTGATTCCGTCTCAAGCAAGGACTTCGGCAATGCTCGGAAAATCTGATATTCATATCTTGAGCTTGAGATCGATCTCAAGTCCGGATCGGTATTCATGGACAAATCTCAAGATCTAAATATCAAATTACAGTGTGCGTGAGAGCTATTGATGCTTGATGCGCAAGCGCACTGAGTCAATCTCAAGCTCGGTCTCAAGCAAGGCCTTGTCTCAAGTCCGACTCAAAACGCTATTTGCAGGTTATGTCATCGTTTGACGTTTGAAAATACTGAAAAGAGTATTATGTGTTGCATTTCATAACAACGAACATTGACATGTTGGACGAGTTATGTGCGGGAACCCATTGGAATTTTTTTCCAACTTTGAATTGAAGCGGCGCTACAGATTCACAAAGGACAGTGTAGTGAATGTAGGATTGCTTTCAAATTAGTGAAAAGACAATTATTAGTTACACAAAATTAGAGGGCTTGCCACATTTTGCGCAAAAATGAAAGCACTGTTTTAATAATAATAAAAATCACAGATATTTATTAATTGTGTAGTATTATTTTGTAACACTTTCTACTGGTAAAAATAAGTACAGAAAAAGTAAAATTTTTATTAGTTTACATTATAAGTGTAAGGTATTGTTTGCAGAAGCATAGTAGACAAAACGGCAGCCGAAAACTTTCATCTTTACACACTTCTTGAATAGCTCCTACTACTAACTACTCTGATAACTTTTCTGCATCACATTTCCTCCAATAAAAATGGGTAAAGGTTTGGTAAGATTTCTATTAATGTTGCACTTACATTGTCTCTCTCAAAAGCGCGCAGTTTGAGCTCCGCTAGTTTCTGTTTGGTCTCACTTTTGCAGCTTTCGTGTTTTGAGGAGAATGTAATAATGGTCCAGATCGTTCGCTTTTCTTGAACTATTGCGGCATTCGTCGTATTACTTTCTACACTATTGGGGTTGTCCATCCGGGCCTACAAGGGTTTTGCTGTCTTTGCATACGCAGTTTTTTCGTCTATAATGCACATTTTATGAAGTTACCATACATGTATTCTGTCAGTAGACATGTACTCACCCGACAACACAAAACACTTTCGATATGAGCCCTGCGGCATCGAGTTATTACTCGACCTGTCACTTTAAAGTAAATAAAAACACGCAGAATGACGTTCATGCGTCTAAAGTGTCAAACCTAACACCACAAAAATTACGATTTTTGTGAAGCATGACGCCAGCAAAACGCAAAAGCTTGAACTCAAGCTTGAGCTTGAGATACGACTATGAATACCGGCATAAGATAAATAGTTTAATTACTTATTTCACTCATAACTTTGTAATAGCTTTTTTTAATATATATTTGCGCCATTAATTGACAAGTGAAGTTCATTTTGACAAATAATAATTACTCTGACAGTTGAAATTTGATTCTACAGTTAAAATTTACTTTGACGGTTGAAATTGTGTTTGACAGACTTCTACGTTGTGTTTTTGTTATACCCTTGATTCTAAATGTAGTGTGAGCTCGCTTGCAGTACTATGGAAAACAACAAACAGATATTTTATGTACAAACATATTCCACAAGTTTTCAACAAACTACAAACAGATTTTATAAGAGTCTGACAAATAAATAATAAATACATAACCAACAATAATATAATAAAATTTATACACATAAAAATTACAATATTTGGAAGACCCAAGTCACTCAAGACAGTATTACTTTACTTACCAAGTACATTATATATAAATGAAATATATCAGAGCACACATAAATAAATAAGAGTCAAATAATCAACACAGATAATTAAGTGAAACGAATGCATGAGGACTTCAATACACAAACATTGACAATATAACAATTATAAACAAAATGGGACTGAATGGCATTGTGGTTGTCAGATTTGTATTGCAACCAAATGACTGGCAATGATTCCCAAATGGCAACTTACTAGCAGGAGACAATTTCGCGAGCACTAAGAGGCGGAGAATCTTCTTTTTATTACTACTTTCAAGTTGTTCTGGCTAAACACAAAGTCGGTGAACACTCCTATACATAATCACTTAAATATGCACAAATCAAATCTTTGTGTCACTCTGCTGAGGGTCTCTCACAAAGTCGAAAAAACACAAAGCACATGTGATGCAAAAGCTAGGTTAATAATAATGAGATGTAGGAAGAGGACTCTAAGAGAAAGCAAGTAGAACCCACCAAAGAGACTCAAGAATCCTAATTACCTAATGCCTTACTATTTAATTAACCAGTCGATCATTTAAATCCCAAACAATAATACATTACCCAATGAACAGTTGGTTGGTCAACGAGATATTGTCAGCTAAACTCTTGTTCAACTGATCTTCTCCCGAGCTAGCATAAAACCTTAGTGCGGACACGAAATTTTTTTCAGTTAATTTGGGGTAAAAATAACAGAAGAAGTTTATTCAAACCAAAGAACGGTTTGAACCCCTATTTGCGTCTACGACAATCCTAGTCAAATAGCCTTTCCCGGGTGTCCAAAAACTGAATAACTGTGTCCACTTGTGCTTAGGAACAGCTCAAAATTCTCTATTTGTTCGGAGATAAGAGACAAATCTATTTAAATTAGCTATAAACGCTTTGCATTTCCTCTCTAATACGGTTAGAATATGTTATAACGCGCAACTGAAAAGTATGACCTCTCGATTAAAACAGGTCCACTTATTAAGCGCTATTTGCGTAAACGTGTCACTTACGTAGTTAATTAAGCAAACAATGTCATCAGCTCAAATATTATTGACATATATATTGCGAATAGTATCGGTGGCAGTGCCTTGATAAGAAGCTGGGGTCCTAGAACATCCACGGCGTCATTTACAGGATTCTCACTGTAAAAAAGCATTATCTTGTATGATGGCGCTCGCCCTTCAGTACTCCGCCTGGTATGACCTTAAAGTAGTTTCTAAGATAAACAACCGGTTATGGCAATATTTGGGTTATTTGTTGTTATGTGCATTTCCCCATGCTAACTAAACTCAAGCATGAAAAAAAGGGGAAATAAAAAAACTGCCTTCTTCGCCTCTCCGACATAGAAGAGGACACATTGGTAGCATACGAATACTACATGAGCAAAAATTTACTGATATTGTGACACAATATAGATATAGGGTTATTCAGTGTCTTTCAAAAATCGATCTATACATGACTAGTGTGAAGAAATTAACTTGAGCGGTATGTAGAGATTGTCCATTATGATTTACAGACACCGAGGATTTTATTTGTAGACATTCTTTTATGATTGAATGATTTGCAAGATATTATTTCTTTAATTTCACGATGGTATTTATAGGACAAGATGAATTGTCAAGAACATAATCACATAAAAAGGGTTTTATCACGTGGGATTATTTACATTTACTTAAAACAATTCTAGATACACAACAATAACGGTTGTCAAGAAAAATAATTAAATAACACCAATTATTATACTGCAAAAATAATATAGATTACCCCTGAAGCCCCCCAATCGGACAAGAAACGGCAATAAGATTTCGGGTTCCTTTTCGGCAATTATCCTCTTGTCGTTGGGAATATTTAAGTAACGGTCATTGCAATTATTATTAAAGCCTGATTCCCGCGCCCCTATAAAATCAAAGCCTTAGATGAGTAGGATATTTGCAGATACCATGCCGTAATAACCACAAATAAGTTTGGGTTATTTTGCGAACGCGACTGACATTGAATGTTTACACAGCGCGACTTACACAGAATACATAAATAACCATTTCTCTAAACAAATAAAATGTACATTAAGAGTAAACTTACAATTAATAATGGCCGACACCTCGAAACATCCTTTTTCTGTAGACACGTCTATCTTTGCCAACGTTCGAACACCTAACACTCCTTCCCTGTCCTTTCTCCTTTGTCTTGCTATTTTTTACTTTCCTTTCTCATTTGTTAGAATTGCCAATGTAACCAAAGCAGTCAACAAAACCACTAGCTTTTACAGAATTAACATTTTATAATTCAAATACTTGAGCACTATTGACATAAATAAATCTTCTAACAATAATAAACTTTTGACAAAAAACGTGGGGTTTTACATCAAGTGACTTCAACCACTAGAAAACTTAAAAATTAAATTAACTATAAAATTAAAAAAAAACACTGAGCAATTGTCTGTTCAATATTTGATACAACTGCGCTAAGCACACTCGGTTTGAATGTCTAATACTGGATATGTTGGTGCTGTGGCCCTATGTTTTACATTCCCAACTATGGGTTTCGTGTACCATATATAAGAGAATTTCTGTAAAGTGTGCCTGCAATGACCCCTCAAACAATTTTTTTCACATGTGTGCAAAAAAAAAATTATATAAAAAGCTACAAATATATAATTTATTAAAAAACTTTCCCAATTTTGCTTTTGCAAATTGTTTTTTGGGGTTTTTTTGTTGTAGCAATCTTTGCAATATTTACGCCCAATAAAGGTATTTTTTGGTAATTTCTTGAAATAATGAAATTTTAATGGATTATTGCAAAAAATTTGTTCTAGTGGATTTTTCAACCTGACATTTTCTTCTTTAGAATTAAGAAGTGTTTTCACTATTTTCTTTCTAGATTCTATAATTTCCATGGTTTTGTTGGTAACAAATTTGTATAAAAAATGAGCATTGACAGTTGCGGGTCTTAAGATCATCTGAATGACTACTTTTCTATAGCACTTTACAGTCTTACTCATCGCTTGCAAATTGGTCAGACAAACCAACTGATGACTTGCTCACATTATAATCGAATATCATTTTGAGATTTTGGAATTTTTTTACTATTTTTACCATTTCATCTGTAACTTTGGTTAAGAGCATGAGTACATTTCTCTGATCTTTCTATTTGAATATAGATATGCCAGTATCATTTTTTTAATCCCTTGCAAAGATCTTTTTGAAGAGTTTCTTTAAAAATTTTCTTTTTATTTTTTTTAACGTTTTTAATAAATAAGTTGAAGAGTTTGTAAAGTTTACGTTAAAAACATGCTAGTATAAAAATTGTCAGTTACAATAATGGTACTCCTAGAATTAAAAAAGCTCACTAAGTTCCAAGACTTCATTTGTAAACACACATTTTCTGTTATCAAAATTACTGCCGGTATAAATTTTAAAATTCAAAGTATATCCGTGGTTACAACATAATTTAAAAATTTTTTCTTTATACTTATGCGCTTTTTAAGGTATATACTGTTTCATAATAAGCCTACCTCTAAATGAAAGAAGACTTTCATTAATATAAACAATTTCTTTGAATGTTAAAGCTGATTTACTGCTAATTAAAAATTTTTACGCAATAGGTTACACTTTGTACACTCTATTCTCTTTCAATGCTTTATTTTCATTGTCTGAAAAATGAAGCATGGAGAGCAAAAGCTCAAACCGATTTCAAACCATAACTTTTCATACAATATCGTTTCTGTATAAAGCATCTCTACTCCAATAATTTCTTAATTTGAGCATTTTTAATTTTTTTGCTGAAATTTTTTTTTAATTTCAGTTCTCGTAGCATGCTTTTGAGAATTTGCTGGCACATCTGTTAATTTAGTAAGACATTGAGTAGCATACGCGTAAGTTTTGTCTACTATACAATGTAAAATCTTATTATCTATAAATACTGAATAGAAATCTATAGGTGAGCAATGTTGCAACCCAGCTAACAGTGCACGATTTAATCCACTCTGACCAAAAAAAACTTTTTTTTTGTTTATCTTCAACTGGTCTAATTTTTTTGTTACAGCTTGTCAAAAGTTGCTTGTTTGGTGCTCAGCGCTTAAATGCGCAATAGATTTGCCGGGTTGAAGAGTGAGGACAGCATTTCATTGCAAGCGTTTGGCTAGCTGCAGCTCTGTCACTCATAATTTTATCACTTTCTTTCTTTGCGCATCTCAAGTCCCACGCTACTTTTGAGAAGCTGGTACTCGGTTGATTAGTATATTTTATTACCTTGAAGATTGTATCTTATTTTGGTTTTTTTGATAACGTTGTTATTATCTTCATCTGAACTTAAAGTATACTGACGTGGTGGCGAATACTTGACTTACCCAGGACTACTGTCACTAGAATTTTCTTCCAAAAGTATATGACTCATTGCCAGAATCCTTTAGAAACGCATCTATATGCGATTCAGATTAGATCTGAATCTGAATCTAATAAAAAATAAATTGCTGAAAAAAAATTTTTGAACATGTACAATATCCATTACAAAATTGTAATTAATTTAATCAAAATAATCAAATAGTATGTCTGAAAAAAATGTTTATATGAAAAACTTTTTTATTTGTAATGCTAAGAAAAAAAGTTATTTTTTATACAAATGTTTGAATGGACTATAGACGAGGTTTGCCAAAAAATATGAGTTTGATACAAGAGTAAAATACCTTTGATTTTACAATATCAAAAAATTTCATTATAAAAAGTCGTTTGAAATAGAATACTATGTTTTAATATGTAATACTTGTTGAATAAGAGAAAAGTTGACGTGTGTCACAGAACTAAAATTTGCAAAATGTAAGTTGAAATTGAAGTAGTCAAAATTCTCTTATTGATTTTTTGCGGACATCTTGTACATCTAATTTAATATTTTTGAAAGCAAAGATTTTAACTTTTTTTCGTAAAGCTTACAATAAAAAAGTTTTCCATGTTTTGCCAACTTTTTGAGGCATACTGTATATATAAATTATACTCTGAACTTTATATCATTACATATAAATTATATTCTAAACTTTATATCATAAAGTGTCAACGCTTACATGTTGAATTGGGAGAACCAGCTTCAAGAGCAATCTGTAGAATTTCAGCATTACGACTAATTTTGAGTGTGTAGAGAACTCCACTAGAAATGACAAAAAACAAAAAAATCTGACTAAAAAACTCAGATCAATATATAACTTCCAACAGGAAAAATATGTGACTGCTTGATGCTAATTGTGTCTATTTTGGCGTCCTGAAGTAAAAAGTAATAACAAAGCCAAAATAGACACCGGTGCCTGCAATCAAAAACCATCAATGGCCCTGTAATGGTATCTCCAAAACTTTGCTTGGCGTTTAACGTGTTAAAAATTTGATAGTTTAAATTTTAAAATAAAACAATGTTTCAGTCCGCGGAACTGATCAACAAATTTTTTATTTTTAAACATAGAAAAATGTAACTGGTGGAAAAACTGAATGTTTTTTGTGTTTAATTGTAAGGTTTTCTATGACAAAAGTTTTTATATATATTTAAATTATCATACTATCTTGGTTTGTTTATAAGTAATTATTTTTTTTCATAAATTGCGTTCAAACAAAATTTAAATAATTCAATTTACAAGCAAATCAAAAATAGAATTAGAAAGTAAAATAGAATAGAAAGTGAAAACCAAAATTTTTTTTTGTAAAGTATCGCATACTAAAATTTTTTTTAGAATAAATAGATATTAGCAAAAAAGGCTTTTTTGACTCAAAAGTAGTTTTTATGAAAAGAAAGTCTTCTTAAAAAAAATATGTAAATTTATCTAATACCTACTGTATGTTAAAAGAATGTTTGGTTAAATAATAAAAGCATGGCGTAACTTGAGTATTGGGCGTAAATTTGTTTTGAACGAATTGTTATAGAATGACAATTTTGACAGCTCTTGATTGCAACCTAAACATTGTTAAAGTACAACCCAAGATACTTTCAAATAATTTGTTGACAAGGTGACAGTAACCGCTCAGTTTGCTGCACCAATTGTTTGAGAGATAAATGGAATAAACCATTTCAATTATTTTTTGAGTACGATAAAAAACACAGACATACGTAACGTTTTTTGAAACATACAGTATAAAACCTTACTAATCTATTAGAAAATAAATATAAAAAAAAATTCTATTTTATATTATTGGGTGAACCTATCCTAAAATGTTCAAGGTGAAATTACATTGTAGCTCTTAACTTATTTAATTAAACTAATATTTGTAATATATAAATAAATATATGTTTATTATAATATTTTTGTAATCTAATCTGCATGCCTGCTTATTCACAATGTCTACAATTGAATTTATTTTAATACTTTAACATAATTATATTATTTTAAAATTATTCTACTACTAGTTACAATTTTAGAAAATCAAATGCGGTATAAGAAACTGTATAATAATAATAAAAAATTACTTGTTTTTAATAAATAAATTTATTATCTATTGTTATTATTTTTTTAGAGATAAAAACATGAAACGAAGACGACGATCAATTTGCAATTTTTGCCTTCTACTCCTCGGGATACTCTTCATAAGTACAGGAATTTCCACTTTTATATATTTTGAAGCAATTTATGATTTTATTATAAGAACGGCCATGACATTTGCACCGACTACTGAACCTTATAGAGTTTGGAGAATCAACGACCCTCCTTTAGATATGGATATTTATTTATTTAATTGGACAAATCCGGAAGAAATCAAAGTGAAAGGGGTTAAACCAAAATTTGACGAAATTGGACCTTATAGGTTTAAAGAAGTTAAAGAAAAGATTAATATCACATGGCATGACAGCAACAATACAGTAACTTATAAACATAGAAAAAGTTATTACTTTGATCCTGTAAATAGCGCAAGGAATCTAAGTGATTTGATTACTACCATTAATATAGTGCCTTTGGTAAGTTTATTAACTTTTTTTTTGTACTTTTTAATCTCAAACACTTTTTTTAATTATTTATATAAAAAGGAAACGCAAATGATTACGATTATTTATTAAACAATTAGCAATTAATACTAAGCAATTACTATAAACACAGTTTTATCACTTGCCAGAAAGTATTTTATTTAATTTTATTAAAAAACAAACAAAGCTAAATATAATGCATGTTTATTTTTAAAATTACTTTTTGAAAAAAAATGTGAGCCGAGTAGATGTAAAACAGCAAAATTGTTTTGTAGAAGTAAAATGATAATGGCTGATGGAAAAATCATATTCCATAATAATATATTACTAAATTTTTGCTAAAAATGATGATGTTTATTTAATAATCATTTATTTTCATTAATTACAAAAATTAAAAACTTATTTCTGAATAATGGTCATATTTAATGTGGTCTGTGATGGTAATCTGTAACAATAAAATTTGTAAATGGCGTCGTCACAGGTTGTGGTAGAAACAGATCTGCGCTCTAAAATGACAAAAAACAGACTAAAATAGTTCAAACAAAACGCCTCCTACATGTGAGTGATATTTTGTAATTTCAAAACAGTTTTTTGCCTTGACAAGTGCTTTGCGTGTTTAATGTATGTACATTTATGTTTCCATAAAAATTTATATTTGAAATTAAAATAATGTTTTAATCACAAAACCAAATTATTTACCTAACCACAGTTTCTCCTGTCAAACACGATTTTTCTTCAACCCGCGTGCGAATCTTGTTTCGTTTAGAACGCAAACCTTGATTTCCATGGCAACTAAGATCACACTTTTGTTCACTATTGGTCGATTATAAATAAAGACTTAATTATCAAGGTTCTGTGTTGTGATGCCAGGCGATGCTGTTGGTTTAGGTTTACCCACGGCTATCGATGTTTTACATCAAAATAGAGAACTTTCTGCTTTATCTATTGAAAAATCATTAAATATTTATGTTGTCATTGAAGCTAGAAAGAAGCCTGTTGCTCAACGGTTCACACTTAACAGGTTGAGCAACAGGCGACTTTCTGTTTACTTTTGTTCATAGCCTGCAGTCTATTTTTTTTAAGTTTTTTGTAGACTCGGCGGTTTGGAGTTGTCTATAATTTTTTCAATTATTTAACAAATTATAAGTTAAAAAAGATTAATCCAAATTCGTTGTTCTTATTGAGATTCAATCAGCAAGTCGCCTCAGCAATAAACTTTTTATTTCAAATTGTATCTATCAATAATTAGCGGCATGAAAAATGCATGTGTTTTTTGTATATGCTCAATGTGTGCATTGAAACCAAAACGTATGTATGACAAAATGCAAAACAAGACTTCCTATTTTACAAGTTATGTTGATCGCTCAATAAGCATTATTAGAACCAAGAAATTTGACTAAGCTTATTGCCACCATTAATGGGCAACAACTACATTTTAAGGCAATTTTACAAATTAGGTTTTTTTATGACAAAATAGTTAATTCAACAATTAGCTTAAATTTATAGAAATTTACTAATTATTTAAATAAACTTTTGAACTAAGAAATTTCCACAAATTTTCGAATTGTGCAGCAATCATTATCGTGGATTACAAATTGCTTACGAGGAAATTTTGTACTTAATTATTGAACTTTTGGGGTTAGAACCTATTGCATAATAAATATTGTAATCTCAGTTTTATCAGCTAAACTTTTATATTTATAACTTCCTGGAATTTGTAGTTCTTAAAAACGTTGACAGTTTCAATGATAGAATTTTTATATTACATATATTTTTAATCGTTTTTAGTTTCTCAACCAGTCGAAACCTATAAACAAAATTATATTTTTGGTGACAGCTAATTGTAAAAATAAAGCAAATAAAGCTTTTAAAAAATTGTCAGCAAGACAGACTAAATAAATATGTAATAATTATTGTTAAGCATTATGAAATTTTAATAATATATGTAAATATTTCAATTCTAATAGATGTCATCAGCCATTTTTAACTATTAAATAATTAGCATATTGAATCATATACAGAGTGAGTCATGACTTTGAGTTTGGTCTCTTATGCCTTTGCTATTAATTTAATGTAAATTCTGATTACATAATAAATTTACAAGTGTTTAGAATTATACAAAAATACAATTTTCTAAGGATCGATCCAACTTTTTTTCAAATAAAACATAAAACATGGAATTTTGGAACATTTTCAATATCACTATGTGTTGTAGCTTCTTTGTTTCAGGGCTTGCAAAAACGTCTAAAAAAAGACCATAAAAAATAATTTTCACTGTTGAAAAAATATATGTGTCTAGTATAACTTTGCGTTTAAGTTTATATTTGATAAACCGTGAAACAATTAAATGATGTATTTATTAACGTTTGTCAAACGTTCCAAGAATTTTTATATACTAATATTATAAAAAGCAAAAAATTGAATTTTTGTATCTAACAAATAAATATAAAAACTGCATGATTGATTTTTAACTTTCTTTTGCAATTATTAGATAAATACAGTATCACTGAGTAACTAAGGAGTATGTTTATTAGTAGAAAAAATTAGAGATCTTCAGAAATCCTTACTAAAACCAATCTAAGGTGTAAGAAAATTATTCAAAGATTGTCTTTCTTTGCATACGCTACAGAAAGTCTTAATGGTAGAACAAATAAATGTCTTACAATATTATAGAACATATCAATATCAAAGTTTTTAGTAACTTTGCAAAACCATATGTTCAACTATTGTAGTTATGTTACTATAACTAGTTTTTTACATTTTAAAAGTTGACAGCTTATGTTTCTAGACTGTTGCAATTCGTGTTGATTACATTTTTAATTTTGAAATCGGACATTCTATCTAACGCATAGTACGAAATTAGTAAAAAATACGCACCAGCGCACCGGTGTGGCTGCCGTGCGAAGCCGAGACAAGCCACACCGAGCTAGTATCTAATGTTTCTAATAGAAATTTGGAGGCGGTTGCATAAAAACATTTTATTATAGTTAGACCTAGTTGATAATTATTAAGTCATAAATACCTATTGATAATTAAATATTTGATGGCGATCGATTAATAATTGAAAATTTAATTTTCATTTATACAACCGGCTCATAATCAATCTAATTATTGATGAACGCATTTCTAAGGTTTGTTTTATTTTCCAGACAATCGCATATAAAGTGCGAAATGCTGCATATTGGACCAAACGTGTTGTGTCCGTATCGTTATCTGCTTCCTCCAGATTATACGTAAGAAAAACCGCTGGAGAAATTTTATTTGATGGCTACAAAGAAAGAATCTTGGGTGTTCTAAGTTCTATACCCTTGGTTGATGTGAAAGACAAATTTGGGCTGTTTTATGGAGTAAGTTACTTTTTGAAAATATAATAATTATAAATCTTAATAGTTAATTAGTTACAAAAAGTCTTAAAATAATTGTTTTTTGACACAAAACTTTTTTTAAGATAGGTTTTTCGAATTATTTTTTTCTCTTGCTTATAAGGTGTGCATTAGTACCCTTTTAAACTGTAACACCTTCGGGGCGTAAGGTAAGATTTAGTGGCTTTGAAGAAGTATTGGTTTTTTCTGCTATATTTGAATTATCGATATCAATGTATTGTAGGATTTAGTTATTTGACCAATTCTAATTATATTATGTTCACGTGAAAGATGAAGTAGAAATAAACAATATCACGTGCGGTTTACGTGATCTCCGACCACAATAGGCGTGTATGTTCTTACAGTATTGTATTCAAAGAGTGCATGCTTTGCATCGCAAGACGTACTTATTTGAATCTAATGTTCTACTAAATTTTAACAATAAATATGAGTTAAATAGCAGTTTAACTTTCTTTCTATAATAAATATGTCAGGATGTCTATGTTCTACGATTATTAGCATTAAATATTCACTTTAAATCAGTGTACAAAATAGCAACAGCCAGCTACATTATCATCAACAATCTGCTTCAACTCACCCCTTTATATTCATTGTTATACAAGCGCTCGAACAGTCAGATGAATCGATTGGGTGACACATGAAACATATCTACACATAATGTACCTGCCAATAATACCTGTACAGTAACTCACTGGGGGCTATCACCCCCTTGCGGAATACTCATCTTTTCGAACAACTAATAGACATCCCGGGTTTATTGAATTTTGACGACCACTTTATTTCTCGATTCACCTCTATTTAGGGTACTCTTCACCTCTTTTTTTGTTTCGTTGTCTCAAATCTATTGCGCATAGTATAGTGAGAACACACAGAAACAATAAAAGTTCAGCGCTTCTACACATTATTAGCTGTTCTTATTTGACATTAAATAAATAAAGAGCAATAGTGGAAACATTACAAGCTGTAGATAGATAAAATGATTATGTTCAAAAAACTTAAAAAGAAATAAAAAGTGACTTTAACTCAAATTAATATATAAAAATCTTAATACTTCAAGTTATAATTTTAACTCAGTTTTACTCTGAAGAGTCATATGATTCACTCTGGCTGTCAGAGTTTATGTTTATAATAAGAGGTTCATTTGCTACTTCTATAATATTGTCCAAGTCCCACATTTTAATTTCTACTTTCGCGCACACGTCTTGGATACACTTTTTTCATTTTTCTTTTGTTATGCACGAAACTGCATCCATAAAAAGTCATGTCAGTAAGCTTAAAAGATGTATTGCAAGAAGCTACATAATTTTTAATTTGAGCCCTAACCCGCTCAATTGAGACTTTTAAAAAATTTCAACTTAAAAATAATCGAAAATAATTTAAACTTTCTATTAAAATTTTTTCAACTATTTCAAAACATTTAAATATTTTTTTAAGTAGTCTTTAATAATTTATTTTTACTTTTAGTAAATTTTAAACGTATTAATAAAATTTAATATGAAAATTTCTAGTTTATTTTTATAAATTAATGAAAAATTAAAATTTTTTTTAAAAATATTAAAAAATTTTTAAAATTACTTAAAAGATCATATTAAGATTTTAAATATATTTTAAAAAATTTAAAACATGTTTTAAAGACGATTAAAAATTCTTAAATTAGAAATATTATTTCTAAATTAAAGATGACTTTTGAATGGCTATGGGTGTTTTGTAAATGCAGGGAGCACAATAGATCAGTGCAATATCCCCTTTTAATCTTAAATTCTTACAAGATTGATAAATTAACTTTTTTGATAGGATTTTAGCTGCATATAGTAAAAAAAACAGTATTCAATTTTTTTAGATGCATCCATCCACCGTTGACTCAGTCGTCTTAATTTTGCCCAATTTACTTATCCTAAATATACTAATCAAGACCAAGCGGACATTTTTTTATGAGTTTTTGTGTTTGAAATTGGTTAAAAATAAAATTAAAAATTTTTGTTATAGAAAAATGGGTCAATGGGAGACGATGGCGTTTTTAGCATGTGGACAAAGGTGGATGAAAATTTTGGCAAAATTGTCACGTGGAATCATAAAACTAAGTCAAATTATTTCCAAGGTGATTGCAATGCCGTTAAGGGCTCAGCTGGAGAATTTTATCCACTTAACCAGAAAAGAGACACAATTGAGTTTTTTTCTTCAGAGTTGTGTAAATTCGCCACACTCGAATACGCAAATGATGTGGTAGTTAAAGGAGTCAAGGGATACAAATTTACTGCTAAACATATGTTTGATAACGGCACTTTACGGCCAGAAAATAAATGTTTTTGCCCAGGAGAATGCATTCCTTCGGGAGCATTTAACGTTAGTAGGTGCAGGCAAAATTCGCCTACGTTCTTATCTATGGCACATTTTTATGGCGCAGATCCGTATTATACGCAAAACATTGAAGGGATGAAGCCAAAAGATTCTCACGAATTTTATATCACGTTGGAACCGGTAAGTGGGATTTTAATTGAATATTATATCATAATGCTATCTCTAGTACAAGTGAGAGAAATGAGTCTTTTTCTCACGCGTGTGAAAATTTATCACAACCGAGAAGAGCACGCTAACTAAAAAAGTATTGCTCATGTGTGCTAAACGATTTTTTATTCTAAACACTCCAATAAACTTTTGCACATAGTCAGTGCATACAAGTCTTCAAGCTGCTGTCCATAGACCGCTAGCTTTGAACAGAATTCTTTTGAAATTTTGCTTTTGATTCTACCATCTCTGCTTGAACGGTTATTTGCATTTTTTTTTTCTAAAATTGTATCTTAGTCTACTTTTTTGTTCTATTTCTTTCATTACTGTAGTACTTATTGAGTTTCTATCACTTTTGCTAACACCCTCAGCTAGCACAGCAGTTTAAACTTTATTTTAGTGCCTCTCAATTTTCTTCTTTATTATCACAAACCCCTTTTTGCTTATCAATCTTTAAAAAAACTTTTTTTTTTAACATCCAGTTAACATCACACTCAAACATTATTTCTCATATGTTGCACATCAAATCTGCTAGAGTTTAATTTATTTTTGCTGAAGATAATCTCACGACTTTTTGTTATTTTTTTTTACTGCATTTTTCGTTTCTTCTCTTTTATTATATGCTTTGTACATCTCGCACATTTTTATTTTTTTGTATTTACTTTCGTCTCCCACCAATACATCGCTCTTTTTTTACTTTTTTTCTCACAAGCTTTTTCTAACGGCATAACACATTCTTGGACCGTCATTTTTTTATACTTTTTTTATTACACTTTTAGCCATTTGTAATTTTGCGTTGAATTTTTGGTCTTACTGTGTGTTCTTAACACTATACAAAATACACGCATAATCACTCAGATTATACTTTATCCACTAACATCTGACGGTATATTACTGGGTTCTATTGTAATATATTTATGGTAATTTTAGTTTTTTTTATAAATGTAAGTTTATTTTCTACGTTTATAACTATCAGATTTTTTTTAATTTTTTATTTTTATTTTCTGCTATGATTTATTTTTAAGGATCTCTTTTAAGACGGTGATTTTAAATTTTAGGTTTTTTTTCTTTAATATTACTCTCTTCTGTTTCTTTTTTTTATTATTGTATTTTTCAGGCTCCTCAGCAGCTCCCCGAAGCCCGCTAGATTTGCAATTGGAGAAGCGTAACATAAGTACAACGCCCATTCATAAAATTACATTTATACAAAATCTTCTGCTATTTTATCAAGCTTTCTCACTACACGTTTCTATTGCCATATTTTTCATGCCATATTGCCATATTATAATTTATTTCATAATCTATTCAGCCACTTTCTTCTTCTCACACACTTTTGCATTTAGCTTCAAACTTACGATCAGATATATTTCTTTATCCACTGCAATCTTTTATATCGCGTAACTTCTGTTGTTTACTTAAAGCATTTTTATCTTTTTTTTTTGTTTTGTTTTTTTCCTCTCTTTTATTTGCTGCTTTTTTCTATATTTACTTTTTTCATAGATCGGTACAGTATCCGCCTTGTACTTTTTACCTCCGCACAAACAGAGTACTTTAGCTTTACGGCTTTGCACACTCTTGACAGGAGATCTTTATTTCAGCGTCTTACATACTCATCCCTTGCATTTTTGGCTACCTGGCCAAAGCTCAGGCATTTGAATAATTTTTAGAGACATGAGTTTATTGCTTATCACTATCTTGCTTTTTCTTTCCAAGCTTTTTCACCGCAATTTGGTTTATATTTTTTTAACTTTTTTTTATTATTTGAGAGACTTTAACCGCGCATTAAATTTTTTTGGATTTACGCTTTTTATTTAGGAACTTGTTGTTTTATTTCCTCTTTTGTCACTACAGAGTTAAAATAAATATTTTACTGCTTATTTTTATCTCACATTTTCTATTTAAAATTATTCTATTTTTGTTGTTGCTTTTTTTAGTTGCTTTATAATTTTTTCATTATTTATTTCGTTTATTAATCTTGCGATCATATTTTTTTCTTTTGTTTTTTTTTACTCTTTCTACAATCATTTCTTGTATGCATGCTTTCTTTTTCAGTTGATCCAGTATTTTTACATATACGTTTCTTTATTTCTTGTAATAAACACTTGGTGTTTAATTTTTTTCTATTTAATTGTTTTTTTTATTACTTTTATTTTAACGACGCTTTTCTAGTAGGCATACTGTATTATTTTTGTTATAATCTATTTGTTTGCTATTTTACAGCATACAAATTTCAGATGTTGATCTTCTGCATTATTTTCAACCATTATAAAGTTCAGTTTAACATTATTTGAATCTTCTTTTAAACTTTCTCTAATATTTTTTCAAAAACAAAAAAGTTTTATAATTTCAAAAAACAAATATTTAGCTTTTAGGTATAATACAAATTTTTAAAACTTTTATGCATGATTATTTTTTTAAAAAAGCTCTATAATTGATAAAAAAAACCATTGATTGGTTCAAGCGGATTGACATTTTGTATTTAGCCCAGTAACAAATTATTATTAGTTATATTCAGTAAATAATACGTGGATAACTCTTGATAAACGCTATTATATAATATATTTGAATCTAACAACTGATTGATCAGTTCTAAAAAAACATTTTTTTATAACAAAACTTATTTTTTTGTTCTTGTTTTTAACGTTTAAGTTTTTTTACACATATCTACCAAACCTTTTATTCTTTTAATTATTAGCAAAATTAACACCTTTGATGGTTATTTTACATCACTTTAATGTAAAACTATTAATTATTTATATTTATATCGTTCTCGTTCTGCCCTAATTATAATCTAAAACCTCATGTAAAACTCAGCTTGGCCTAGATCTAAATACCTAACTTAGCTATTTGGCTGGTGACTGTTTAATTTTTCTGACTAGGGTCATTTTCTACAAAACAAGAATATACAAAAAAAATCATTAGAAAATCAGAAATGAAAATAATTAAATAAAATGAGCGATCTAGTACTTTTAAAAACAGAATTACAGTAATAAAATAGTAAAATGACAAATCTACAGAAGATAAAAAAAATATATGAAGTATTTTAAAGAGTTATTGACAAGAATGACAACATGGATAATCATAGAGATAAAGAGCAATAAGTGGTAAAAAACGTACATAAAACAAAATGAAAAAAATCTTTAACAATGGTAAAAATGGTAAGGCAACGGAAAGTGATAGTATAAATATAAAAAAATGACACAGTTACTTGGAGTTACTATACATCATTACATAAAGAGCAAATGGAAAACGGAACAAATGCTAAAATAGTGGAAACTACACTAAGACACCAATACATAAAAAACAATACAAAAATTGAAAAAAACAATAACGCACAGTAACGCTAGAAAAACACTGGAACATAATTAAATAAACAAAAAAGTAATAAAATACGGGAAAAGCATTTATATTACATATGATGAATTAAATATTCAGAAACGATAAAATGCCAAAGAAGTGGCAGCTATCGGTAATGTCATTACTTTCAATGAAATAAAGCGTAACAAACTGTAAAAATTTTTAAGATATGGAAATTTTATAAATGTATTTTAACGGAAAGTTAAAAACAGAATCAATCAAGGCTAAAATAAGACAGTTAATATTGCAGCAAACAATCAGATTATAGCGTATGACTAGATAATGTACAAGATTCTACAGATATCTCTAAAAGTCTAAAGCATTTGATTAAGTAAATTAAAGTCATGTTTGAAAAATGTATCACAAAGTGAAAATAGTAGGAAAATTATTATGTAATAGCGTTAATGTAAATTTAAAAGAAAAAACTGAAACTATATTAGAACATAGAATAAAATATTTTAAAAATTTACATCTACATCTAGGGTAAGACTGAGAAAAACATTACGTCCAAAGTAGGACAAAAAAAAACAATAAATTTTGAGCTATTATAAATAATAATTTTCTAATAATAAGATTATTATAAAAAGAAAATGTGAGAAAAAAGGTTGAAATAATTATTTGTTTGTTTATCATAAACAAATTGTTTTAAAATAAATAAATTAATGATTAAATATGTTGATGTCGATTTTTCATATTTTTAATTTGTTGCTTGTTTCTATAATATCAAAATATTATCTTTAAAAACACTAATTCAACAACTACTATTTAAATCTAGATTAAATTTATATGAGATCACATAATAAGGAACATCAACTTCCAAATAAAACAAGAAACATTAAAACTGTTTTTTAAAAGTTTTATAGGAGTATGCTTTACAATTTTGAAACTAAAAACTTTCTTAAAATGTAATTTTACATGTTACGAATTTTACAACGGTTTACCGTTTTATACTTCTATTCATTGATTTAAACATTTTGTATAAAAGTATTATCTGTTTTTTGAGCTCCAAAATGTTTTACATATTAACTAAAAAATCAGTTAATGTAAAAAAACATTTTTTAAATTATATTGCTAAATTAATTTTCAAATAGCTCTTATTACCTGATTCAATTCTATCTTACTGTAAGAAGGTTTTGTAGTCGAATACAAACACTATATTTAATGTAAAAATTTTATTATTTTTACTTTAATTTTTAGCATTGTGAAGAAATTGGTGGCAAATATTATTTTGTCACTAAATTTTTGACAAATAACGTTGCTGCAAGTTTGCTCAAATCTCATTTGAAAGTCGTGCGAGATTAAGAGTTTTTACACAAAATTCTAACACAGTAAATATCATTGCGTGTTCCTGAAAATGTGTGTCTTTAGATCCGTGTTTTTAACGTTCTATGTGTGTTCATCTTTTTATTATATGTTTTTTAATCTTAGTTGAATTTGCTTTCTATTTGATACAAAAAAGATTGTTGCATAAAGCAACAATCAAACGTTCTAAGAAGCATAAAAAATGGTTGTTACTTTTACAGATCGGAAAAATGATCTTGTTTTAGATCTTTATCTGATCTCTAATTGATAGATCTCAAAACGGAAATATTTAGCTCTTTCTACAAAAGATTACTTTTCTAAATTATTTTCTGATAAAAAAACCAACGGCGGTCACAGAGACTGTGAAATGACAAACAAAAAAATTAAATTTTAAAATACATTTAAACTGACAGTTTTCTTTTTGTTGTGTTAAAAAAATTGACTATAAAATAATTAATTAATAATTTATCTAGTTGATTAGTTTTTAAATTAAGCAAAAAAAAACAGTTTGTTTGAATCAATTAAACAAATAAATTAATTAAATATTATTAGAGTTGGCTTATAAATAAAATTAAAATTTTGTTTCAAATTTTCAATATGTTATTATATGTTCCTTTTGTTTTGTATTTTGTGTTATGAAAAAATTAATAACTTTTGTGATTGTTGTTGCAGAAATCAGGAATTGTGATTGACATAACCGCTAACATGCAAGTCAATATGCTACTTCAACCTATTGATGGTATCACGTAAGTATAGTGGTCATTATAGGTAGCTAACTAAAATTAATTTCTCAACTTTCAGGATGTATGAGAAGGTTCCGAAAGTTTTTATACCAGTTTTTTACTTTAACCAATCAATGCCTGCTACCGATGATCTTGCTTCAACTCTAGTGTTAATCCAGAATCTTCCTGAGATCAGTAACATTGCGGTTCTCATAATTATTATTTTAGGAATAGCCTCTCTATTATGGATCGTTTTAAACGTGTACTGTTGCTGGTCTCAGAAAAAAACTAAATCTGATTTTATAATACCTCAAAACAATGTTTTGGAAGAAATACCTTTACGTCGATGTTGACATTTTTAAATATTTTTGTTATTGTTTTTTAAGCATTATTTATAAAGTAATATATCGTTTTTAGAAAACAAGAAATTATAAATTTTTGTTTCAAACTTTTATCTACTATTTGAATAAGGAGACATTAATTATAGTGAGAGAAAAGACTATTTTTCTAAAGACTAAATTCTTCTTAGTCTGTTAAGTATCACTGATAAGAACTAGAAAGCTCAAAAAATGGCTTAGTCTATAAGTCTTTGGCTCTGCACAAATCTTTTTAGCTGGTAAAATAAACAGTAAATTAGATTCTCGTTAGGTAAAAATGTTCAATTTGCATCATATTGCCGGAAATTGTTTAGAAAAGTACTCAAAAAACCAATCAAAGTTTTTAATACATTATTATAAAAGCGTTGGGACTCACACTATTAGGGTGCTAGATGCTTATCTTTTTCTGATCGGTAAAAGATTGCTTGCGACAATATGTCTGAACGCGAGATTGTTGCTTCCGACAACTTGGTTAAAGCTTTTTCACGTTTAAACATTGTTTATTAATAATTGTGTATGTTTTTGTTTTTTTTGCATGTTAGTTTGGTTATTCATAGTCTTCTTGTTTTGATTGTGTTTTATTTAGCTTCATTCAGTTTTTTCACTGCACTCCCAATTTTTTTTGTTTTTTTCAAACGTTTATTTCTTCTTCATCAACAACATTGCCTTTTTGAATTTTTACTTTTCAAAATACATATTCTTACTGCAAAATAGTTTAATTGTCTATTTTTTTTTATTTAACCTTACTTTTATTTACATCTTTTCTATCCTTTATTTTATTTGTTTTCTGCTTTTTTCTCTTGCTTATCTACATATTATACTCTTCTGTATTGTTTTCAGTTTTTTTTATTTATATAATTAATCTAAGCATTTTTTCATTCTTTTTAAAATTTTTGTTTTTGTATTTCTCATTTCTATCTAGGTTTTTTTCCTGCTAATTCACCACCATCAGCAAACTGTTTGATTTCATCAGATTGTCCTATTTACTATTTATTTTATTATACTCTATTTAACTAAGATTAGATTAAAAATAAAGTGTCATATTGGTCTTTTGTGCTTCTCTTTTTTGAGATGTTTTAGGTATGTCTCAGTTTATAGCTCCCTATCCAGCTCCAAAACTTTAATAAATTCCAGCAGCTGTAATGGTTTTATGTAGCACGTGTTTTGGCCAATATGCGTTCTTACCCAAAATATTTTTTACGTTGGGCTTTTCGTTACCAGGTGTTGCGGAGATTCTTCTCTTCTGTTCTCTCTATTCGTCATTATCTTTTAGGCCGAGTCTCACCAGGTGCTTTTCTAGAGGGCAAAGACCGGTAGGTAAGCCTGTGAAGATGCGAAACTTATTTTTAGTAAAGTTGAAGTAAACTTTGAACTTTGCATAGTCGAATTTTTCAAGAAGTTTCTTAGAATGTCAAACCAAGAAGATTCAGCCAAAGTTTTAATATGTCTGCTTTTTTTTTTTATTTTGAATCTTTTCCTATAGGTGTCCTATCCTATATCTGTTAAGTGATAATAAAATTGGCGTTATTTATGCAAGAACCGCAAGACTTTATGAGGGTGTTATTAAATTGCTAAAAAGAAAAATCAAATAATTTGGATTATATTGATCAACTATCAAGTCAAATTTATTGTAAACTGACATGTGTAAGTATTGACCAACACAGTTTTATTTCCGTAAATGTATATGGTTCGCATAAAAGCGCCTTCGACATTTTTATAGACATTTTTGTCTAGTCTAAATTGTAAGATTAACAATATAATCATTAGAAGAGATTCACAATGTTTATATCAATTCGTAACACAAAAGTGTGGATAAATTAATTAAATTCTGTAAATGCTACGGATTGTTTGCATTAGCCAATTCTAATCTTAGAAAACATGCTACTTTGGGCAATATATTTGGCAACATACCAAACGAGACGATTAAGTTTTTCAATTAAATCTGTCACTCTCTAACCAAACCGAAATCCTCATATAAAAGTATAATAATTACTTGTAACAAAACTGATTGACTTGAGTCAATCAGGTACCCAAAATGGTTAAAAGTACCTATAGTAAGCTCAACCAAAATAAGACTTTTTTGTGGCGATTGTTTTTTTTAGTACGGCTTAATTGCCCCTCTAAACAAGCAATAAAACGTTGGGTATAACTCGCAGTATTCAACTGCATGCTGTTGCACTGGTCGACTCAGTCAATAGCCAAAGCCGACGTGCTGAACGACTTAGTCAATGAATGAATAAATACTTGCTTCATTGTCATTCAAAAATAATAGAAAATTTTTATCGACAAAGCTGAAAAAAAATTTTAAATTAATATATCAAAATATGTCACAAAGTATGGCTAATGTAAATATACGCTGCTCAATAACTTAATTACTTTTAAAATATTCAGCTATTGTGTAGAAGGGTTTATCTACATAATAAGATTTAGTAGTTTAAAATTTAGAATACGTAGTGCAAGTCTTGAGTTGGGCTTTAAGCAATTATTGTAAAGTTTTAGAGCTTTATAAAAGATCGATTATTTTATCAATTTAGATTTAAGAAATGGTAAATAAATGTTATACATAGTTTAGATTCCTCACTTAATAAAAGTGCTGCGGTCTTTCTGAAAGTTTGTCTAAAAGTTCGATCGCATGCTTCTAGACCAGTCAAACGGGTTCAAAAATAAAAAGAGCTAGAAGCGTAAAAATTTTAATTTTTTTAAAATTATTTTTGCATTGAGTATTTCTGCGTAATCTAAGTAAATATCGGCTGGTAACTGCTGTTTACCCAAAATTAGAAACCGTAGCGGAGGTGTGCTGCAAATAGCGAAAAATACATCATTTTAGCTGTTTGGAGATTAAGTTCTCATAAAACGGATCATAGAAATACCCTTAAAATTCAATAAAACGGGTTTTTCAGAGTTCAAACGATTTGAATCAAACCAAGATTTGACAATAGTAAAATGTTCTAAAACGCATAGTTTTTTTTATATCCAAATAACAAATGTCATTGATAAATAGAAGAAAAAGTACAGGTCTTAAAACAAAACTTTTAAAACATTTATAATTGCTTTGCACAATCAATCAAATGTTTTAGAAATATTGCAGAAGACATAAGCTTGTTGTTGAATTGTGTGTATATGTGATGTAGAAATGTAAATATGGTATCCTAAGTTTAACGCGCTGCCAAAAATTTAAATGAGCTAAAACATTATATCTACCTATGTGAAAAAAATAATAAACGACTTTCTATTAGTTTCTCAATAATTTTAGAAAGAACTGACAATAATGCAATTGTTTGTAAGACTCTTTTATTCTAATCTTACGTTTTGCCAAATTTTAACAATTAAATTGAATTAAATGACAGTTAACTCTTTCTCCATAATTAATTTGTCAGGATGTCTATGTTCTACGATTATTAGCCTTAATTATTCACTCAAAAACAGTGTACAGAATAGCAACAGCCAGCTACATTATCATCAACAATCTACTTCAACTCACCCCTCTATATTCATTGTTAGAGAAACGCTTGAGCAGTCAGACGGATTGATTGGGCGACACATGAAACATATTTACACATAATGTACCTGTCAATAATACCTGTAAAGTAACTCACCGGAGGCTTTTCTCCCCCTCGCAGGATTTTCTTCCTTTCGAACTGATAGTGGAAGACATCACCAGGCTCATTGGACTTTGACAACCACTCCATGGACTCGATTGACTCAATTTTAACCCCTTTTCTTTAGCATCGTGTTCTTTATGATGTCTTCTGTGTTTCGGTACCTGGTTCGGGAGCAACGTGGACGGTGTCGCTAGGCCTCACTCACATTACGCGAAATAGACTGGCCAGGAATAATGCGTAATAGGAAAAGGTATAAAATAAAGATTAATAAGTGAAGAACCTGAAGGACATTACGCATTACTCCGTCATACTAGCAAAAGGCAAATCCACAACCTCTTTATACACTGATAGGAACATAACCATAGCGGTTAACAGGCTCCAGCCCACCCCTCTACCTCTTCGCTTCTGTTCGAGGAAGTAGAGAACCAGGATAGCAATCTGTAAATGTCTACAGACGTCATGGGAGTACCACCTCAGTCTGACATGAATTACCACATAGACCGTACCCCAGGTATTAAACTATAGTTTCTGCCGTGGGTATTTCATATTAACATATTGATGTTTATCAATAAAACTTTACTCATTATTCCTCCGAATTCAGGGAGTTAGCACTGAATTCACAATTATACCACAAAACAACATATGATCAACAAGATCAACACGTTAATTATCTTTCTCTTTCAATAAACAATTAACAGTTTAAATATTCATAATACTGCCCGTCCGACCGCTCTGACTCAACGTTCTCATTCTCGCCCCGCTCATTTTTACTGACTGACCGGCCTCCACCTTTCCAGGGATGCTAAGCCCATGTTCTCCCTCTTTTGCTTAAGATGCCATATGGCCCTCATCGAGATCATTTAATTATACAAGCGATTTAGCGCCTAATTGGCTTATTTTTACTTAACAAAATAACTATAAATTATTATGAAATCAAAAACTCTCACACGGTATCCAATTGCATGGAAGATTTTTATCGCTAATTTTCTATAGAAAAATTACTATTGCGGTTTCAACTATTTGGAAAAATTGTTCCATTGAGACCAGCATTAAAGGAGACATTGATTCGGCAGGTGAGAGAGTTCAAAGCGTCATCTGGAAAATTGTAGAATATATTAATTGATCAACTATCAGTGTTGCACGATGATTTGATTTTAATTTAAGCTATTGGAATTGAATTTCGAAAAGGTAAGAAAAGACCTTCAATAATTGGAAATAAAAATTATATTAAGTTTGTAGCAACATTGACAAAAAATCGGTTACACAATCTGGATGAGGTATAATATTTTTTCGTAACTAAGATTTATTTCTTAAATCATTATGACAATAGACCAAGTCTCTTTAGCAACGTATTTTTTAATTTTGATAACAAATAGTTTTTTCTAAATTTGATATGCAGAGATTATATGTTCTGCAACAAACAATGTATTTGAAATTTTAATCATTTTTAAATTCTAAAGACTCTTCATTTCTACCGAAAGCAGCCAATATTTAGCTATGGTTGTAAAAAATATTACAAGATTTTGGAATTAACATAAAAATATCTATAAAATATGAAATTTTATCCGGCCTATTGGCGACAGTTTTTGAAGCAGTTAGTAAAACGCGATCTTAATATAATTTATCATTGCCATTTTTTAAAAAAACTTGAGGAACATAACTATAATATTGATTAACTTTTTTCACTAAATTAAATTTAAAACTAAATTTGAATAAACTATTTTTGCAATCACGCTATGTTTTCTTTCTATTAACTAGTACTGAACAAGAAGATAAAATAATGAAACTCATTTTACAAATTTTATTAACGATTGTTCTTTAATTATAAACTTATAGTAATTTTTAATGTTTATAACCCTTTTTTGAATAGCTTTTGAACAGTTTTTGGATAAAGTTGACCTTTCTCAACCCACAAAATTGGCAGCTTTTAATCTATTCCATCTAATTGAATTTCTTTTACAAATCTCTTGTGTAATATTTTTTGTTTAATTTTTAATAAAAATTTTTATCTTGTTTATCTAACTTATCTTTGATAATTTTGTAATAGCGTAAGACCGGTATCTGTGTTAAAATAAATGTTGCTAATTTATTATTCGCTTTATAATTATGAAAATAATTTTGCAACTTAAATATTTGGTTATTTAACAATACTGATATGTTTAAAACACCTCTGCTTTTGTTTTCCCAAAAATTTAAATATCCTTCAAAAAAAGATAAAATCAAGGATAATAAGAAGGATTCAATTAAATTAAAATAAAAAGTTAATAAAAGAACAACATAAGAATTCATTGAAATATTGACATCTTTCGGAAAAGACTGTCTCAAAAAGCTTAATGAAATTGTCAACGTTTTGCACTCCATCGGTAAAAGCGTCATCAGGAAAAGCAAATAAAAATTATATTGGTGAGCGAGGAAGAGAAAGCGGAGGGAGGAGCTAAAGAGAAACTGGCGGAAGGCTAAGAAGAGAGAGCTGCGGAGAAAGCGGAAGCGCTTTGTGTTGATGGCGGAGAAGTGGTTACGAACAAGGACTTCCAAACGTTTGAGAGATAATAACCTAGATCTCTATTAAAGTTGTTTGGGTGTTTTATAATTTCGATTGCTTCTATAACTTTTCTGTCATAGAAAAATTTTGATTCACAAATCAAGGAAGATTCATCTCGACAAATTTTGTAACCGGTGTCTAGATGATGTTCAGCTAGTAATGACTGTGACAATAAACCCGAATTTATGCACCTTTTATGTTCAGAAACTCGAAGTTTAATTAAACGACCTGTTTTCCTAATGTAAACTTTGCCACAAGAGCACGGAATTTTATAAACACCTTTTGACAAAAGTGAGTCAAATCTGTCTTTTGGAGATGGTAAAATTTCCAAGATTTTTGTAGATGATTTGAAAACCGTTCTCAATCCTTGTTTACGAAGAATTTTTCCGATTCTGTCTGTAACCCAATGAACAAATGGAAGAAAAGCAGTTCCAGTATTATTTCTCGACTCTCTCGTTTTTGTGCGAGGATGTCGATGGTGGTTTATAATACCTTGAATATCCTGTTTCTTATATCCATTATTCATTAGGCTAGTTGTTAACCGGTCTAATTCTGTTTGAAGACTTGATGTTTGACAAACCGAAAAAGCGCGATGAACCAAAGATTTAATCACAGACAATTTTTGAGCAGGATGATGATGAGATGTCGCAAGAAGATAGCGATCTATATGAGTAGACTTTCGATATATTGTATGACCCAAAGACCCGTTAGGAAGACGTGTTACCAAGACATCCAAAAACGGAAAAGAATTTTGATTTCTAATTTCTATTGTAAATTGAATATCTTTATTTAAACCATTTAAATGATTTAATCAGGCCAAATGATAAACGTGTCATCTACATATCAAAACCAAACTTTAGGTTTTAACATCGATGTTTCAAGTGCTTTGGTTTTAAAGGATTCCATGAAGATATTAGCAATGACAGGAGACAGAGGAGAACCCGTGACTTGTTTATAAAATTTATTATTGAATCGAAAATATGTTGAAGTTAAATATTTTTCTGTCAGATCTTTTAGGATTTGAGGAAAGTCATCATCACATAGCAACTCTCTGACAATAGCCACTGCTTCTGGAACAGGAACTTTTGTAAAGAGTGATACTACATCAAAACTAACCAGCAAATCTGAAAGATCCAAAAAAAAAAGTGGATAACAGTTGAACGAAATGAGAAGAATTTAAGACATGAGACGAAGTTTTTCCACTGTAACCTTTGAAAAGTGAGGCAAGATAACGGGTCGTTTAAAAAGTGGGAGAATTAATTGTATTGATAATTGGTCGCAGTGGAACATCTGGTTTATGAATATTTGGAAGACCGTACAACCTTGAAGAAACTGAATGTTTTGGAATTAATTGGGTTTTTATTTCAGGCAAGATACCAGAGGATTTTATCAATGTTGAAAGTTCCCTTTTAATTGATGTAGGATCTCTGGATAAAGAAAGATAGGAATCATCTTGAAGAAATTCATCAATTTTTTCAATAAAATCAGATTTATTCAAGATGATTGTAGCGTTGCCTTTATTCGCAGGTAGGATGACAATGGTAGAATCGGCTTTTAAGGATTTGAGAGCATTTCTCTCACCCCTTGAAAGATTGGATTTTAGAGGTTTTGCAGAAGACAATATTTTACCTGCTTTAACACGAACTATATCGGCGCTACTTTTAGGTAGAGCTTTAACAGATGTCACAACAGTACTGACAATGACTTTTTTTAGAATTTTGTGTGGAGCAACTGCATAGTTCAAACCTTTTGACAGAATTGAAACTTCAGTTTGGGATAGGGTTTTGGAAGATATACTCAGAAACATTCAAATTTGAAAGTGCACCGAAATAGTAAATAGAAATTTAAAAAGTTTATTTAGGTGTTTGCAAACAGCAGTATATTATAATAAAGTGGAAAACAAAAATGAAATAAATTATTTATATAAGGACGCTATTTGTTATAATTAAACAAATTAAAAATTTAGAATAAACCGACTTCATTATGATTACCAAATTATTATTTTATTTATTCAATTAACTCAAATTGCTTATAAACTACTTGAAAGCAATTTTTTACATTTTTATTTTCTCTCGTGTTTTTATACTCAAATAATTGTTACTGTCAAAAATATATGTCAAAAAAAGCATTAATAAAAATAATTTAAAAACTACTAATCAGATCTTCATAAAATTTAAATGGGACCAGATAAAAAAAGCACCAGCTCTCAACTAAAAAAAGAATTATCAAAATCGGATCTGATTTTTAAGTCGGTTAAAAAGAAGAGAAAATTTATTAAAAACACATTAAAAAAGAGTATTTTAAACCATTACAAGTAACAACTAATTACAAAAGACATTTACAATTTTCCCATTAGCTTAAATTTCAACGACGCCTGTTACAAAACTGCATTTTTGATAGAATTGTTATAAACATGGTCTACGCCGAATAGTTAATTAACGACGTCATTTTATAACGACTAGTTACAGAACAGCACTGATTATGTCATTGCCTATTCACAAGGCATTTTTCATCATATCTTGGCTTTATAGCCTTACCTTATGGTATGTATCATACCTTATGGTATGATTAAAACTAGGTTTGTTAACATGCATTTTACATTCCTTCAAAATCTGTTGAATGTGTAATTTACTTATACCTATTTGCAGAGACCGTCTCTTCAAGAAATATTAAGACAATCTTCTACTGAATCTAAAACTACCACAGTAACAGCATTCTATTAGTTTTGGATTATCTTATTTTTCTTTAGAATGGTTACGGAACTCGTTTCTAAAAATTTTTTGACCAACTTCTTGATACCATTGAAACAGCAACTTCAAAAGACTTTTTATTAAATTCTTGTATGTACCGATAACTTTTACCCCCCGTACAATAACATTGAATTAAGCTGATTTTTTATTGCAATGTTAACATTTTTGACTATAAAATTCTCACAACTTTCAATTGTATGTGACATTAATGTAATATTTGACATTTTAAATCTAAAGCCTACTATTAGGTATATACGTTTACAAAATTGATGTAAATAAGTATACAAATTAAAAATATGGAATAAACCGATCTTAATATAATTAATTATAATTTTATTTATATAATTGATTCAAATTGCTAAAATTAATTATGTATAAACTAATATTTAATAAATTAAATATATAAACTAAATATTTAATTATATTGGAATCAATTTTTTAAATTTTTCACAAATTTTTATAATCAATTGTAAGTGTTAAAAATATATGTCAAAAAATGTATTAAGAAGAAAAACTTAAAAACTACTACAGTAAAATCTCTTTTGAACGGACACCAACAGAACCGAGTGAAAGTGTCCGTTCAAGAGAGGTGTCCGTATAAAAAAAATACAACAAAATAAATCGTGTTTTTTATGAAATCTGAACATGTATATTAAAAAAAAATATTTATTTAAAACGCGTATGTATATAAATGTTTCTAAAATAAACAAAAACTTTAAACTTAAAAAGAAAGAATTGTTACCTTTAGATATATGTACGTATTCAAAGTACATACTGTAAGGGGTATTTTTTTGACGCAATTGGAATAAGAATTTTGCAACAATAATTGTCAGATGGTGTCACCATATTCTTTTTCCGATTAAGAATACAACTAAAATACTGTATAAATACAAGATTAACCGACTACATCATTATCAACGATCTACTACAACTTACCTTCTTTGTGACCGCCGCTAAGAAATCTCCTCAAACAAAACAAACGGATTAGGTTAACCATACTTGAAACACATTCACACATAATCTATTTGTCAATAATACTTGGCTTCTTGGACTTTGACGGCTTTATTCTTCTTCTCCATTCTTTACTCTATTTTCTGTTTTCGGTACCTATATGAGAAGCCCTAGAGGCGTTTTCAGGCCTGCACCTAGCTATAATAATCTAGATATCTACAGATTTTTCCGGCGAGGAAAATAAAGTTAAAAAAGTTGAAAGGTAAGAAGCTGCAAAGTAAGACACTACAACCTTCCATTGCCACAACAAGGAACCACCTACACTTCTTTTTAGCTACAAGGCACCAAGTCTTGGCAGCGGCACCAAGCCCGGTTTCAAAGATCTCTTCAATCTTTTTAAAAAACTTGAGAAGTTGGATCTCAACTGAAACACGCGATTTGTGTTGATTGGCGTCAAGAGTCTAATAATAAATAATAATAAGTGTAGTAGTAAAGACCGGCTCAAGAACAGAACTAGTTTTCTGCTGTAGGTTTTCATTCTTAATCATTTTACATAAAGAGCAATAATAAACAACCTTGTCAATTCTGACACAAAATAATCTACATGCTCTTTAATAAAACCAGTATGCTAATGATAACATAGATGTATGCATCATAATACTCAATATAATGTAATAAAGTCTTAAAGTGCTCTTTCTCAGGATTAGAGCAAGCCGTCTCAGTACTCACAAACCTAGCTGTTATGGCCAAACTAGCCACATTGTTAAAAGGAGGTAGAATCTGCCATCAGGCTAGGTTACTAAAACAAAAAGATTAACACACCTAATTGGCACACAATAACATGTTATTCGTTGCGAGTGTAATGATAAGTATCACTAATTAACAATCGCTACACGAGAACTGATGTCTCGAAAATTATGCCTCCTGTTCTCTCGGCCTGACTTGATTAGCCACGAGGACGGTTCTCCTAGCAGTACTACTCGCTGACCGCTGTCTACTGCTCGACAATTAGTTTCATCCCTCAGATAAGAGCTCTGCGCAATCTCTGTTTAACTATGTCTTTTTTGCATTGTTTTTTGTTATCTTTCTAGTTTAAAGCCGTTTTGACTTAAATAATTTTATAATTTTATAAAAAGAAAACTCTTACAATACATACATTATGTTTTCTATATGTAAATAATTATGTATATAATTATGTTTATGATCATGTATATAATTATGTATATAATATGATTATGTAACTAATATATACATAGATGTAGCAACACAAAACCATAAAATAAAAAGTGTCTATAAGTTAAAACCACAAAATAAGTATCATGGTTTTTCATCAAATTTGCGCAAAGAGCTCATGTTTCTGTGGAACGTGGATATTGATAACATTAGCAACTCACGTTCGATTGTAAAATTTTAAAGTGTAGTCTAATAATTACTTCGAAAATTTTGAGAAACATATCTTGACTTTAGCTTTCAAACTTCTTTTTGAGGACAACTGTTGTTTTAATTTATTTGCTTTTAAGCTTTTTTTATCAGTTTCTGATAAAAAATTTTAATCGGCGGAGCGGATCAAAGCATATTTTCGTAGGAAATTTGACGCTCTACAAAAAAAGTCCTTACAAAGTTTTCGATAGTCACACTCCTTCAAAAGTTATTCGAACTTTTTTGTAGAACGTCAAATTTCCTACAAAAATATGCTTTGGTCCGTTAATTTAATAAGCCGTTGCAAAAATACAAAATTGCAAAATTAAAAAAAAATTATTTCTGTGTTATTTAAACGGGAAATAGAAATTCCCTATGCGCGACCTCTTAATAATAATATTAAGGGCTCTGCTTTTTACAGGCGTCTTTTCACATCTTCTCAAAAGTTTTTATGTGAGGATTTTGAAAAAAAAAGTAGCCGTTATTTTTGAATCAGCCTAATATATATATATTATATTTTTGTTTATTTAAAATTTTAGTATAAAATTTATCAATCCATGAACTCGGATTCAAGTACTAGTTTTTGTGTATTTAGTACATTGTCAAATATGTCTGAAGTCAAATTACAATATTCTCTAACATCAACATTGCTCTAATAAAAAAAAAATAAGAATGTTTTTTTCTAAATCATTATTGCATTATTGAATAACAGTTAATAAATATTATGTGGTAAATGTGCATCATAAGTTATAATCTAATTTTGACTAAAAGTACCGTATTTTACTGATAAGTAATGGCTAGTAATTACAAAAATGATAGTTTGTATATTATTGTATATGTTATTTAATTAAATTATTAATTAAATATTTGAACATTAGGTAGTAAGGCTACTGCCAGTCTCTGGATAGTACAAGATTTGTTCAATGATCTGTTCTTAAGTTTAATGGCAAAAAAGTACGTAGGAGTTCTGAACACCAAACATTTCTTAGTAGACGGTGTTGACTTACACCTAAAAGTTTTTTTTTTTTTGAAGTGAAAACTTCTTTAGCGGCGCTGAGCACTTTTTTTTGTATGGGTAAAAACTTTCAAACTCGCGTCAGGGTCACGTGATGCTGATCGAAAAAGCGTAAGATCGAGGGGAAGGGAGAGGAACTAGTATCTCCCACTCTTTCTACCGTGCCTGAGTGTGCTGCTCTGTTTAGGCGGCACAGGGCGCTTTTTTATTACTAGAAGGCACAAAAAATATACATTTAGTTGATCGTGTATTTTTATGTTACTTATTGTATTCTTATTTTTGTGTATGCTAATGTATTTTAGTCATTTATAATGTACTATTTGAGCAATAACGTCGTGGCTGACTTTGATCTTTCCAACATTCTGTTCTTTTAGTGTGTAAATCTTATTGTGTTTTTGTAGGTTATATATTAATTATTTTATTGTTGCATTGTTGTAAGATCTGTTAGTATGCGTTGAAAACTTGTAGAATATATTGGTACATAAAATATCTCTTTTATGGTTCCCCATGATACTGCAAGCAAGCTCAGACTACATTTAGAATCAAGATTATTACAAAAAGCATGCAGAGGGATTCTGATTCACATCGGAATATCTCGACAATCTGGTTAACCCGATCTCGAAAACGATGTTCAAAAACGATTTTTATTTTGCGATTCTGATTCAACATCGGATTGCATGTCGACTACGAGGATGTGGCTACGGCCGTAGCCGACTTTAGAGCATGCGTATTGGGTCCTTTAACGTTATTTTGTGTTGAATTTGACGTCTGCTTAATCTACTTGTGTTGATTGCTCTTTTGCTACTTCTTTCGCATATGCAGGGCCGTCCCGTGCCGGGGGTGCAAGGGGTGCATCGCACCCGGGCGGCATTCTATGAGGGGCGGCAATATTACTTTTTGCTATGACGGCGGCTAAATCGTACATTTTATGTAGTTATGCAGATTTTGTAAAATCAGATATTTTTGGGACAAAAATATTTATTTTGTTATGTTTTGTTGTTTGTTGGATCTTTTGTTGAAAATTTATTCTCATATTTCAAAAATTATTTGTCGTCTGTTTATTTAAAATTTGCTATTGAAGGGGATCTTCACGGTGGATAAAATGCTTGGAAACATGGGATACGTTTTATGAGCTTAGTTTTTACGCAAATCAAATGAAATTTTGAATATAAAAGTTTTAATGTCTTCTCACTGGATTGCTTGATTTCGATTTTTGAAATTGTTATCAGAAAGTGATAAAAAATCGTAAAAATTGGTAACTCGAAAATCTAAATCAACGGTTGTATTCAAAATGTAGTTTTAAAGGTAAAATTAAGATATACGTTTTTCAAAATTTTTGTAAATAAGGGAGTGATTTGCGGATAATAGTTGAAAATTTTAGCTGGTGAGGTGTGTCGTTTGAATGTATCTGACTCCTCCTCCAAGAGCTTTATTATCGACGTCACATTAAGAGAAATCACGGATATGGTTTCAACTTATCTGTCAGGGTGTTAAGAACCACTTGTCTCGAATTACTATACGAGGATACGATGATTGTTTTTATGTTTCAGACCTAACGTTAGGCTAGATAAAGCGATCACCGCTTTTGTATTTGTGCTTTTCATAAAAGTAAATTATTATACATATTATTAATTGATAATATGCATTTTATTAAATTGTGTATCGCAATGAAAATTTTGATTTAAATTTATAATAAATATAATCATAAACAAAATAATAGGTGATATTTAAATAAACATTAATCGTTTAAAGAATATCAACACAAATAAAAAATAAAATTGGCAATAAATATATTATGAAGGAAATAGCCGGGCTGGTATAGCCATAGCCTCAGAAGGTATAGTTTAGCTAAACATTTAGTACGATTACAATTTTGCCTGCTTACATACTTTGCAACCCCTATTTGCATCAAACTGGTAGCCGACAAATGCGTTTGTAGTTCTTGTCAACATGGACCGTAATGAAAATTTTAGCCGGACTAAATTTCACCGTCAAGTTGAAAAAACTGTAGTCGTTACGTAATTTGTTAAAAATAGTATCAAAACTAATAATTCAAGTTAATAATGATAGTAACAGTGATTCTGATATTTATGCAGATGATAAAATAAAAATTACTAATGTTTTAATATTCTACATAATTTTTATATTATTCAATAATAAATAAATCTTTGGCTAGAGAATTAAATGTAATTTTATTGTTATATTCAGTAACATGCAGGCGAAGAAAATAGAAGCAACCTGAATACAGTCCTGGCAGTATCTTTAAGATTCTGCACAGGCAAAACCCTGCGCTAAACCCTCATAAAAATTAGTGAAGATTACGTAGCAATAAAACCATATTTGCACAAAATGTTTAGACAAACTATACTATATAATAAAAGCAAAAAGATACCCATTGTTGAAGCACGTTCAGTTTTTTCCCACGAAACTAGCCCAAAACCCTTACTTCTTAGAAAGGTAAAATTAAAAGAAAATTCCAGAACCTTCTTTTTTTTTGGAGAGGGAAAAAAATAATAACATAAATCCTAATATATGGACCGAATTGCGAATTCATTTTTCATTTGGTTTAACTTAGTGAAGAGAATAAGTGTTCGAGTGCAGTTTTAAAAATAAACAACAAAGTGCAATCCTGGAAATCAAGCGTGAGTATTATTGTTTGTTATAACTTTATACTGGTTGTGATGAGTTACTAGTTGAATATGTAGTTCCAATAATTATCAATATAAGTCAGTTAATAAAATTAATTAAAATCTTAAATAGCTCCAAACACAGAAAAGTGAATTTTCAATTATTATACTATATTGAAATTATTTAATTAAAATAAAATATATTCTCAAAGTTATTAAATTACGAAGTAAAATATCATTAATTAATGTGTATATGAGGGTTTCCTTATTCATGTCAGCTGACAATACATGTAGTATTGTCAGTTGATTTAGTTATTAAGTAATTAATAATTCAGTCATCAATAAATAAGTATATCACAGTTTAAATTTTGCAATTAACATAATTTATTTCTACATTAATAGTTCTGATAAAGCATTGGTCAATCTAAAGAATGCTCTAGTTATCTTTTGTAAGTTTAACTCAATGCACATAATAAATAATAATTTAATTAAGAAGCAAGATCTCACAGTAGTGTCAAGACTATATTTATAGTAAATAATTGAAAAAATCAATCAGATCACTTTAAGTCTTGAAAATTACTTCAAAATTTGATTTTAATTATCAAGATTAATGTTAATACAGTTCAAACTAATTTTGTATACTAGAATTGATACAAACAGACTTTGTTAATATTAATCAGTTAATATTCAAAATATCGATTATTTTACTTCAGTCACTAAAGTACTTATTAGTTATATTCAAAAATTAGATTGTTAACGTTAATAAACGTTTTATAAAATAATTTTAAAGCCTACAAACAAAACGTGTATGTTGTTGCCTTGGGCTGATACAGCAGGCTAAGTTTCTTAAAAAAAATTTAAATTTAATTTATTTGCACCCTCCATAAACCCAATTTCAACAAAAACACGTTGGTTCGATAAACTTTTTTCATGTCTATAATAGTTCTTTCTAGATTTACTTGTTGGTACTGAATAAATATCAAAGATGCCACAAAAACGAAAACACACAGAAAGTGCTAGAAAGCGTTATAAAAGGTAATATAAGTCAATCGTTATTATAGTAAATAAAAATGCAACTAATCATGGTAATTTATAACTTCTGCGCATATAAACGTAGGGAATTATAGCTATATAAAGAAAAATAATGTGTAATTTATTTCCAATAAAAACAAAAAAGCTGCATCGAATTGATTATAGTATCTGTCCGAAATTATAATGTGTATTGTGACATGTGTATTATTTCTCAAAAAACTTTGATTTCAGTTAATTAACTGAATATTGAATATTGAATAATTATTGAGAAATAATTACTTACTGGTCTATTCATTCTAAAAAAATTAATATGATAACTTAAATGAAGCTTTATTATTTTATTTGTACTAACGTAGTATCTTGAAAACTAAATTTATTTTACCACATTTTTGTTTTACTTTTAAACATTATATATTGTCAGCTATAATTTCTCACGTATATGCGTCTAAGTTATCAGTCCGTGTTTAAATATTTAGGTATTAAACAAAGCCATAGCTTTGGATGGAAACCTGTAAATAAAAAATTGCATTTTATTTTGGCAAAACTTGGCACATTAGTTTAATTTTTCTTGTTGATGAAAAGTTTCACAGTTCAAGGTTATATTTTTAGATGTTTTTACTTTTAGACAAATGTTAGAAAAGCAAAAAAAAACAAATTAAACTGTTTTTCTATAAATACATAGACAACTTTGCATTTGCAGGTTTCCAAAATAAACGATCGTACTCTAATATGTATATATTAGAAAAACATTATCACAACCTATTAACAGAAGTACATTATTAATATGTACTTAATTTGTTCACATTGCTCAAAGTAATAAAGTATTGATTAAATGACTTTAAAAAAGGTTATCCGAATTGGGTGCTAAAGCTCGCACAAAACCTACCACCACAATAACTCTTCTCAACCCACAAGAAACGGATTTGTCTGTGCCTGAACCTGAAACTACATATTTGAGGGAAAATTTGACGTAATATTATTTATGAAACACGTGTCAATGTAAATTTAATGTAAATTGTTTGTAGGGTAGAAAATGCTCAAACTGTTCTTGAGTCTATTCCAGGTGAACAGTCTAACATGGCCAGGTTTATTGTATTTTCATAAAAAAAAACAGCTGAGAACAATAATTTTAATTGTAGGCCGTCAACCTCTGCAGAAATTGATAGTGTCATATATGAAACAGTTCCACCCAAAACGGAAAATGTCGAATCTGTCCTAGAAGGCAGAAGACTTGTTGACATACAACATTTTTTCAACAGCATAAAAAATCTCAACGATCACAAGCCATTTGACTGTCATTTTTCACATATGTACTTTATGCGAGAGATTAAAAAAGGATTATGCAGTGTATTCGTTTTTAAATGTAGTATGTGTAATATAGAAAAACGCGTGTCGACCGAACGTGTACTGGAAAAAAATGAAACGGCTATGGATGCAAACGCTGCAGCAGTTTTTGCGGCTATATCGACTGGATGCGGATATGCACAACTGAACCAACAACATGCGCTTTGTAATATTCCTTCATTGACGACACGGCAGTACTCTAAGTACAACGAATTAGTTTCGCAAAGTATTTTAGACTCTTCGTGGGTTGCAATGGAAGAAGCTGGAAAAGAAGAACTTGGTTTAGCACGCGAAATCGGCGATGTAGATGCGGATAATAACGGACTCATAACTGTGATAGCTGATGGGGCTTGGTCCAAGAGATCGTACAAAGTTAACTACGATGCACCTTCAGGAACCGTAAGTTACAAAAATATACTTCCATCATTAGCAGTATCAGTAATTTGTTATATATTTTAGGCATGCATAGTTGGCGCTAAAACTGGGAAGTTGTTGTTTGTTGCTTCCAGAAATAAATATTGTGCAATTTGTGCTAGAGCGACTAGTAAAAATGTAAACGCTCAAGATCATGTCTGTTACAAAAACTGGAACGGATCTTCAACTGGAATGGAATCTGACATAATTCTAGAGGGCTTTAAAGCCAGTGTTGGAATGCATAAGTTGAAATATGTGAAGTTGGTTGGTGATGGAGATAGTAGTGTTTATAAGAAATTATGCACCGAAAGACCTTATGGTGGTAATTGTAACATACAAAAAGTAGAATGCACTAACCACCTCCTGCGAAACTATTGTACTAGACTTCGTGAAATATGCACAAGAAGAAAGAGCAGCTCAAACCAAGTAATTCCTTTAAAGTTAAGGGCAGTGGTAAAAGCTAACATTCATAGATTGAGAATTGGAATAAAAAAAGCCTTATTACATCGCCGTAAAGAAGCAGTATCGATTGAAAGTCAGCTTATTCACTTAAAATCAGATATTTCTAATTGCCCTCATCACGTGTTTGGTAATCATGAAAACTGTGGTACATATTTTTGTAAAGGCAGCAAAGAAGCGGAAGTAAACTATGTACCAGATTTTCAAAACTGCGGTCTTATGAATGATCTATTGGCTTGTGGAAACAGACTACAGCAAACTGCACCCAGTTTACTATTGAATATGAATAACAACGCTGCGGAATGCTATAATTCGGTAGTCGCAAAAGTTGTTGGTGGCAAACGAATAAATTTTAGTTTGAAAAACAGCTATGAGGTAAGATGTCGAATTGCAGCGCTCCAATTTAACGAGCACGAAAATTATATATCCACGATCTATAAAACAATGACAACGACAAGCCCGGGAAAATACACAAAGCTGTACATTGACAAAACTAGACGGAAAAGATTGTATAATTTAAAAAGAAAACAACTTTTTTCTACAAAGATTAAACCAAGAAATACATTTTCTAGTGCAGATGCTGATTATGGAGCAGTCGGCGAATTAAGCCCTACCACTCTAGAAAGTAGAAAAGAAGAACTGTTATCTCTCATTGCTACTTCTAATATCCGGGAATTAGAAATTAAAACTAGAGGACAGTCCAGCAATCCTTTGTGGAAAATGGAGCGCATGTACAGGCTTACTGCTTCTAACTTTGGGGCAGTATGTAAATTACGAAAATCTACCGATCCGAAGAAACTTGCCAAAAGAATTGTGAATTCAAATTTGACAGGATCTGCTGCAACGCGCTGGGGTATCGATCATGAACCTATTGCCAAAGCCAAATTTATAGAATATTATAAGATCGAAGAAGCAATTACCGAATCCGGCCTCTTTGTTGATGCGGACTTTCCACATCTAGGAGCCAGTCCAGACGGATTACTTTCGGGGGGAGATATTATAGAAATTAAATGCCCGTATTCAAGTCGGCAGTTAACTCCAGAAGAAGGAGTTTTCCAAAAAAAAATTAAATGTTTAGAAGCATGTGCAGATGGAATCTATCGCCTTAAAAAAACTGATAACTATTACAACCAAGTACAAGGTCAATTAGCGCTCAGTGGAGCTAAATTTTGCTACTTTGTTGTGTGGACGCCTTTAGGAATTATTGTCGATAAAGTAAGATATTGCATAATTAACACAATTATGTTATAATATACTATTATTTTTTGTTGCAGATAGCATATGACAAAGACTTTTGGAACGCAATGTTGCCAAAACTTAATGAATTTTATTATAACGTAATGATACCAGAAATTTTAAAACATAATTAATATAGGAGAAACCTGCTATTAGTATCTCCTCGAAAAGAGTGCCAGCGGTCAGTTAGTAGAGTTCACCCAAGCAAACATGAGCTCAGAAGAAGCGTGATCTGCCCTGAGGTCGCTTTAAGTTTCATGTACACACCGCACCGATTGGTTAATTTAAATTTACTCCTGACTTTGCTAATTCAGTTTGCATATTTTCCGTAGCTCATGTTTACTTGAGCGAGCTGTAGAGGTGTTACTAAACTGGTTAGGTGAGAACAGGCGTCACCGAACAGTGTCGGCACTTCTTTTGAGCGTAAATAATAATATTTGATATAAATATACATTAGATTAGAGTTTATTCCGAAACGCACGGTATATATTTTAATTTGTTCAATATGTGCGTTTTATGTGCTTTAGTTGAACATGTTTTACACATGTTTAAACATGTTAAACATGTTGCAAATGCTTCTGATATCATATGAAAAAATTGAAAAGATTTTTCGTGTTTAGAGTTTTATAAAGCTTTTATATTTTCATCTTTTGCCACACAGTTCTTACACGGGATATCAAGTAGCGCTTATCGGCTTTTCTAGTTTATAAAGTTATCAGCAGCCGATGCTTAACTTAAAAGATCATATTACAGTCCACGTGGACTTGAGGATATGTGTCATTCTTGTTTATCCAATCAGATGCAGTTCAAAGCGATAAATCAACATTGAACATTTTATGAACACACCCCCGAAAAATCACAGTTTCAAGTTCATTTCTAGCGTGAGGATCCCCTGAAGGCCCTGCAGTAAATTTGCTTTATGTCAACTTGATACTCAAGTGGCGTTAGTCGTAAGTGGTTGAAAAAGGGACACATAGTTAGGTATAATTTTAAAAAAAGTTTTTACTTTTTAGTCATTTTTTAATATAGAATTAAAAAATAGAAAATATTGAATTATATTTTGAAATTACTACAATGTCGTTTATACATGCTGTTGGTAAATATAGAAAATATTCTGGGACGACAATATTGAAACTTTATAAGGAAAGAAAAGCAACAGAGTGAAATTCGACACTCGATGGTGCGAGACTGCTCTGTCTGTTGTCACCATAAATTAAGGCACTTAATAAGATAAATGTAGATTTTGTAACTTTTGTTCATGAATGTGAGACGATTTGTTGTTTATGTCTTACGTTCAGTCTGCTACGCTCTCATAAAAATGTCAATTTATTAAGGGCCAGCGTGGCGGGATTATAGAATAAGTTTATAAACAAAAAATTCTTTGTTAATAGTGTGTTAAGTGGTACAGAGTGTACAGTAGGTCTGGACGTCTGGACCATTATATTTTAAGAAATAGAAAAGAAAATTTTTTTATACATAGTAATAAAGTTTATAAAAAGTTATTTTACTGATTTTTATTTATTTATTTTTTTTAACATATTAACAGCTATCAATAAATTAAAATCAGAATTTCAAACCAACGCAATTATTATTATTATTATTGAGCGGAATATAACATCGATGTTCTGATGGGAAAGGGCGGCGAATTTCATCTTGCACCCGGGCGGCACATACCGTTAGGCCGGCCCTGCGCATATGTAAGCAATAAAACAGCAAAAACAAGTTCAATTTTATAACTTTTTTGAATTCAAAAATGTAGGTACAGACGGGTATTTACCCTCATTATTATGCACAAATTTTAGGACAAAATAACAACGGACCGGCACGTACATCGTACCTAGTGTTTTCCTTTTAGTTATACCTATATAGATTATATTAAGCAAATATCTTTATTTAGCGACTAAACCTTTTTCGCTGACGTAAAAGTCAAGCATTTAAATGTTCACCTTTCTTGTTTTCTTTTAATTGCTTCTTTGATTAATTACTCTTAACAGTTAAACCATAATAAAAACAACTTTTAAGTAAATTTTTATTTTCAGTTATTCTTTTCTAATAATTTAAAAAGTTTGAATTAAAGACTTTGCAATCGTTTTGTTTTTAATCATAAATATTATTGTGCGTTGATAAATAAATTTAAAGTTTTTGCTAAAAAAAAGAATTTTTATATACATAAAACTTTTACATTTATTGTTATAATAAAAGCATTTCTATTAAAAACGTTTGCTATTTTTTTTGTTTATATAAACCAATAATATTCATATTATTCTACGGCAAATGTCAAATTTAATAAGAATAGATAAAGATAGAAACAATTTTAAAAAAAGACAGATATGCCGAGTGGGCTAAACGACACCTCCAGAGGTGTCGACTGAAAATGACCCAATATCTCGACATCACGTGACCACAAACCGATCTCGACATGAAACAGAATCGCTCAACTCGACCAAAATGGCCGATCCGATCGTTCTACTCGATCCGACATGAAACAGAATCCCTCTGATGGTAAGAAACTGTCAAATTAAATGTCACTTGTCAATTAATAGCGCCAACTTTAAATTTAGTAAACAGGATCATTACAGTACGATTTATTATTCCCATTAGATGCGCAGTGGTACTGTTGTTTAGCGCAGGGTACAGATAGGCTTAACCCAGTGGCGTAAGACTATCGTTATCACGAGTTAGCGCATCTAAGCATAACTCAAGCGTCTAAGAGTATTTGAGCTCTACAGGACTACCTATTCCCACTCCGACTAAAAATCTTACTTGTGAATCAACTAGCTGATATTTATATCTAGATTATGTCCGATCGTTGTACATCTTTTGCAACGTGTAGCAATTGATTTATGCCAACAGCTTTGTGTGGAGTTGTCTCCTGAATTTTTAAACTTCTAAAATTGTTTTAAATTTTCAATTTTAATGGCGGTTTTAGTAATATAATCTAACTTAAAAAAACAATTTATCAATTTTTTAATTGATTTATCCATTATTGTTTGGCTAGTACATAACTTGGTTTCAGTAGCCATATAAAAATTAATTACCTACTATCAGCGCACACGTATAGATTATTTACAAAACAAATTTAAATGTGGTAGGTTTTAGTTAAACTTTGTACTCAGTGTAGTGTGGATAGCAAAAATAATAATTTTAGTATTTCCTTGGAAATGTATTCAAGGATAAGACGATTATTTTCACTGTCTGGGTTTCAAATATAATTCATCAATTAAAATTAATATTCCTTCTCAAGCATTGTTTGAATTGCTAATATAATAATAATATTGTTTATTAATTATAAGATTATTTTGATGTCACTATATTGTAACTTAGGCAATGCGTTACTTGTGTACTATCCTACTTTAAAAAATACGAACACAAAATTTATTGTTCTTACAAAAAATTAGTGTCAAGTTATCTACCCAACAATGAATACTTTTTGCAGAATATGTTTTGGATTATCAATTGTAACGCTTGGAGTGATAATTATGTCAGTGTCGTCACATATTCAAATATTTATTATAAAAAATATATTTGTTTTAACGCCCACAAGTCAAGTTTTTTTTGTTTGGAAAGAATTTCCAGAAGATATTCCATTAGATTTTTATTTTTTTAATTGGACTAATCCTTTGGATATTTATAATAAAAGCACTAAACCAAGGTTTCAAGAGGTTGGCCCTTATCGGTTTTTGCAAAGAAACACTAAAAGTGATGTTATTTTTAACAAAAATAATACAGTGACATTCAAACAATTGCGATATTGGTTTTTCAATAACGAAATAGTGAAAAGTAACCTTCAAGATAACATCACTACCTTAAATCCCGTTGCTTTGGTAAGTAGTTTTTATCATTATAAAAATTGTCGTATAGCTAATATTGGCTACTTAAGCGGCACTATTTGACATTTTATTTCCCAAATCCGTGTAGTGAAAGATATATTTATTAGACTTTTTTTTTTCATACACATTCATGTAGTATTTACATTTCTTGTGTATACATTATAAGAGAAATATTTTGATGAAAATATTTAAAATTTTTCGATATTATGATATTGACCGGGTCAAAACTGTTCCATAATCAGTAAAACATAAAAAACTATTATTTAAACTGTGAAAAAAAATTTTAAGAAAGAAGTAGTTTAGGTATGATACAAGTGTGGGAAGTAAAGCTTTGCACGAATTACACAAGTGCTTTAATTAAAGAGTGCATAAAAACTTATCAAGCACGTGTGCCACACAATATGTAATCTATAACCTAATTAAAAAAAAAACTTTAAACGGTTAATTTCTTCAAAACTTAGGAGAAAGCCAGGCATAAATACCAAAACAATCGTTTAATAATGTAAGTCTTGAGACTAACATTAATAAACCATATCTACAGCGTCGCCAAGCAGCAACGAAGAAAACAAAAGTAATTTTGTTAATCTGGACTGAAATTTTTGCAGTCGTATCGGTGACAAACAACTAACTGATTTTAAATTCAGTGTTATGCTACATATTGAATTATTTTAGAGAGATTATTATAAAAAACTAGAAAAATTTTGCAACTGGTTAATCCAGGAAGAATCAGCGCAGGTGTACCGAAAGCTATTACTCGTCCTCAATTTTTGTATGCGATCTTTTTTGAATTGCTTCACTGATGATTTAAATGCATATTGCCATAGGGCAACCCTCTGCCATATTGTTGAAACCAAAAATTTTGAAACTATTGCAAGAAATTGTTATTTTTTGTTAAAAAACCAATAATTAAAAAAAAAATTATTTTTTAAAATAATGTTCGTAGTTTTAAAAATTTGTATTTTTAAGAAATTAAAAAATTCTAAATTTATGTACTTTTGACTCATAAAAAATATATGTATAAAAAAATGCCAAAAAAATTCTTGTTTTATATAACGTAGCTGCTCACAAACTGTAAACTATTTAAAAATGTGCCTATTACGAGTATAAGATGGTCGTAGATAAAATTACTTTTTTATTAGTTTATTACTTACTTGTTATTAGAACAGACAAAGCTTTTGTTTATAAATAAAGGTAGCAAAGTTTTATTTTTTTTTTATATCCAAAATACGTGAAAATTAATGTTTTATAATCGAAATTTAATACATTTTTTAAAATGTATGTTTAAGCAGTGAATGCAATTAATTCTATTAAACAATAATAATAGCTTTATTTTCTGCAATTTCTAGCTTAAAACCTTTTTTTAGCACCTTTTTTATCTAATCAATTCTTTGGTATTTATTTATTAAAACTTCTAACTCTTGTTCTGTCTCTTTCAGCTCCTTACAATTTTTTAAATGTTCTCATAACTCTCTTTCTTCTCAGCACATCCTACACAATCGCTTTTTTTTTATTCAATATTTATTTCCATTTACTTTACTTCTACATCGACACTTCGCCATAGTTTTTTTTTTGTTTTTTTTTTCAAATCTTTGTGATACCTCTTTAGTCTACCACTTTACGTATTATTTATTGTATTTTGCCGCTTTCAGTCTCCTCTTTCTTTTTACTTGTCTACATACATCCTTAGTTCTTTTGCTTCTATCCTCACTTCCTTACCTCAACAGTTTTTATTCTCTACTTCCCTCACATTCAGTCTATTTATCTCAAAATACTTTTTCCTGTATCTTTGCTATCAAACATTCAAGAAACTTCTGTTAACTTTTTTTTCTTCTGTTCTTTTTTAAACCTAAAAGGTCTTTTGTTTGCGATCACTCTTATTTTTTCCCGTTCACATCATGTATTCTAGCGTTTTTCTTTCAACTCTCAATACCCACTTGTAGTACTTTTTCTGTATTTTTTTTACATTCTTATATTTTTGCATCATAAAATTAATACACTCGCAACTATACTCTCAAATAGCATATCTTTTATATAGTTTTTAAGAGAAATAATAAATAATGATTTAAGGCAAAAGAAAGCCGATGCAGCGTGTAAGTCAGAAAGAAACATACTTGTAAACGCGTGATTTTTACAATTAAAATCATAATACAACAATATAAACAATCATATATAAGACACATATAATCAATAAAAATTTGTTAAATTTCTGTTAAGAATATTTCTAACTATTGTATAAAAAGTGGTAAAAAATTTTAAATATATTTTATGGATCAAACGCCCTTTAATTTGAGAATTTCCAAACTTTCAAAATTTATATCTTGAAAAATATTAACTTTCGTAAAAAGTCATAGAATGTTTTTTGTATTGCCGTAAAGAATATAAAAAAATGTCCGACTGGAAATAACTATTTCTTGCAATTGTTTAAATAATTTTGGTTTAAACAATAAGGCACCGGGTCGCCCCTAAGCAACATGCATTTATATTATTAGTAAAGCAATTTAAAAAAAATCGCAAAAAAAATTGAGGTGGTATAGTTTTTAGTAGTCATGCTGTACTTATTGTTGTTATTAATTATTCAAAAATCTCATTAAACGTTAAAATATATTTTAATTACCATAAAAAATACATTACTTTCTGTAAAAAAAATTTAAAACAAAAACATACTATTAAATGATATTATTTAACATACTTAATGAATATGTGAGTTTTGTCATCTTTTAAATTGCAAATATTTGAATTTAAATGTGAAAAATTATAGTATTTTTTGCTATAATTAAAATAATTGTTTATTAGATAAATATTAAAATATAATTGTTATTATTATACAATTAAAAACAAACAATTAGTGTAATTTCGAAAAGTTAATATATTTTTGTCTATTATAGAAAATATGCTACATATTGTATCTTTCAATTGATGAAATATAAAACAAAAGAAAGTTATTGGCAATTACCTTTTTTGCCTCATTATCAAAGTTACATTAATTGGCAAATATAAATAGTGTGACTGTTCACGTCTTTAGGAAGCCAAAATATTAATTTGTCATTGTCTAGCTTTTGAAGAATTTTGTTGGTGTAAGTATATGAAGAACTGACTATTTAGATAGTCAGATAGTTTTGTCAGGAAAGAATTAAAAACTCAACTCAGCAAAGAAAAGAAACTTTAAACATAACTATTGTATTAATGACATCTGATCTTCAGTTGTTTCAATGCTTTAATCAAAGACATGCAAAATATTCTGTAGCTATATTCTGTTGAAGGTGTACACATAAATGTAGTAAATATGAGGGTTGTTGTTGATTTAATAATACCTATAACATGTGCTGTTTGCAAAACTAGAAGTTTGTGTGTTTTACTGTAAATTGTACAGAAAACACTGTAATTTGTACAGTTTGTTAAGGAAAGTTTGAATGAGAAACAGCTTTTGTATGTTAAGCAAATGAACAGCATCTATCCATCTAATCCTAGAATTAGATTTAAAAACTTTGTTTGTTTGGCACGGCTGCTAAAAGTAGTTTCTGTCTGGCCGTGGGTATTTGTAAATGTAAAGAGCACAACAGATTATTAAGGGCGCAGTGCAATAGATCTGTTGTTTTAATCCGCACTCTAATGTAGATTAGGTTTAAGTCTACTCAATATATTGTAAAACCAACAACAATCGAATTTGTCTATAGCACGTTCCGCAGGAACATGACTAACCTTTTTTTTCCAATCAGAGTGCAACCGAGTCTACAACTTGACATGACCTGACAACAATTTTCTGTAAAATAAAGTAAAATTATTATTGATTTAATCAACAATTACTCAAATTTATGATAAATTGTGATTTAGCTTGCTTTTACAAAGCCAATAATTTTATAAAGTAAAATTAAACAGCTTTAATTTTCGGTTTCAAGAAGGGCCGGCTAAACTTCAGCGGTACCATCAGATTTTGATATAGAAAAAATCGACATTTTTTCAAGGCTTTCACAGTAAGTTTAGAATGGAAGTTGAGCTCGGTTTGCTTTAGCAACACTATCAGCTCTCGTTTAGGAAAAGATCAATCTTTGAGATCCCTCCAAATGTTTTTAGTGCTTACAATGAAGATGTAGTTTAGTCTACTATAGCAGGAGATAAAAATCAAGTCAAATGTTTAAATCAACGGTGGTTTATCTATGCTGCTAAGATTGTATTAAGCAAATTACGAAAAGCAATATATAACAAAGGCTTCTGCGATAGATACTCTTTTGTATTTTCCTGGTTTCGCGTTTATGTTTATAAAACGGTTCCTTTTTATGATTTTACTAAATGCACAACAATGCTTTTGGTTAGGTTTTGATGCTTGGTTTTTACTACAGAATAGATTCGTCGGTTGGAAAATTTTAAGTTTCATTATGGTACTCCAATTTAGGAGAAAATCTTATTGAATTTGCTTAAAGTGTAATCTAATTATTTCCACTTATGTTTGCTGATTTGTATACCTATACTCCTTTAAAAAAGTATTTTATCTAGAGCAGATACTCGAAGGGTAGTCTTTAGATAGTTTTGACCATCTAAACCATTTAAGGCACTGCTTAATAATGTTGTTTTTTATAATTGTAATGAATAAGATTTATTTGTACATATAACGGCAAAGCTATTACCATACAGTATGTCTGTTTAATTACATAATTGTTTTAATAAACCAAATAAATTATCACGTAGCTATAATTAGAAAATGTTATTAATTTTAATTAGTGAGTCAGACATTGGACAGAGTTTAACAAACATCGTTTTTTTTATCTACCGACCGTTATTGTTTCTAAAACTACACCAAAAAACATGTCTTCCACAATTTGTTATTTATAGTATTACTGTATCATTCACATTGTTCATATTATTTATATTCCTACACAACAGTTATAATTATTTTCTATTGTTATTCTCAAAAACATTATTTTTTCATATTTTTTCTGAATTAAACATCATTGTCGCACAGTCTATAATAATAATATACCGAATATTTATGTGACGTGAATTTTTAAGTAGGTACTGTAAGGAAAGTTAATTTTTCAAGATTTTTTTGAAGTTATTGCTTGAGTTGGCTACCCCGAGCATAACAATGGGTCTATATATTGAAAGTACTATTTCCGTAATTTATTGAAAAAGAAAATAAAAAAAAAAATTAATAAAATCTTTAAGAATCAAACTTTTGTAAATTATAAGAGTTTCTCAACAAAAATTCAACAATGCAGTGATAAAAAAATTACTGACATTGTCATAATTATGGCATGCTATTTGTGAGCAATTATGGATTACAGAAAAAGAACGCTAAAGTTATAGAACAGAGCTTTTTACTAGTTTCAGGCAAAAATATCTCAATATCAAATTTCCATTCAAAATTTGTGACATTTGATATATCAACCCATATGCCATTTCTGGCATCTGGAGTTATTTAAGCATTATTTTAGAAAATAAAGCAAAAGACAGTTTTAAATATTTTCCTAAAATGTAGAAAAGGTACGTAGACAAAAACTTTGCAATTTTTAAGAATTTTTAAAACAAAGCATGTTTTGTGTCAAATTTAAATAAGTGTTTTCCTCCAGTAAAATTCACTCATGAATAGAAAATCAATAACAAATTAAGCAACAGGCGAGTTAGAATTTAATATAATTAAAGAAAAAATTTGTCATTTTAACATACATACCTCATGACTCAAATGATTGCTTTCAACATAAAACAGTATGTTTAAGTTTTTTAATAAATAATATTATTTAACTTTTTTAAGGCAAAAAAACTTTTATAAAACAAAAGCATTTATTAAAAAAGTTGGCAAAAAAGCGGTTTATCAGTCAGGATCAAGATTAAAAAAATTGTTAAGAGGTCCAAAGTACAACACCCCATTTTTATGCCGGTATTCATAGTCGTATCTCAAGTTCAAGCTTGAGTCCGTCTCAAGCTCGGACTCAAGCAAGGACTCCGCAATGCTCGGGAAAGCGTTTGCATGCGTTTTGAAATAGATTTATTGCTGATTCCATCGCAAGCAAGGACTTCGGCGATGCTCGTAAAATCTGATATTCATATCTTGAGCATGAGATCGATCTTAAGTCCGGATTGGTATTCATAGACAAATCTCAAGATTTAAATATCAAATTACGGTGTGAATAAGAACGCTTTTTGCTTGATGCGCAAGCGCACTGGGTCTATCTCAAGTCGGTCTCAAGCAAGGCCTCGACTTGTCTCAAGTCCGACTCAAGACGCCATTGGCAGGTTATGTCATCGTTTGACGTTGGAGAATACTGAAGAGTATTATGTGTTGCATTTCATAACAACGAACATTGACATGCTGGACGAGATATGTGCGGGATGCTGCGAACCCATTGGAATTTTTTTCCAACTTTGAATTTAAGCGCCGCTACAGATTCACAAAAGACGGTGTAGTAAATGTGAGACTGTTTCCAAATTAGTGAAAAGACAATTATTACTTGCACAAAATTAAAGGGCTTGCTACATTTTGTGCAAAAATAAAAGCATTGTTTTAATAGTAATAAAAGTCACAGATATTTATTAATTGTGTAATATTTTTATTTTGTAACACTTTCTGCTGGTAAAAATAAGTACAAAAAAAGTAAATTTTTTATTAGTTTACATTATAAGAAGTGTAAGGTATTGTTTGCAGAAGCATAGTAGACAAAACGGCAGCCGAAAACTTTCATCTTTACACACTTCTTGAATAGCTCCTACTACTCACTACTCTGATAACTTTTCTGCATCACATTTCCTGCATCACATTTCCTGCAATAAAAGTGGGTAAAGGTTTGATAAGATTTCTCTTTGTCTCTCTCAAAAGCACGCAGTGTGAGCTAGCTTCTATTTGGTCTCACTTTTGCAGCTTTTGTGTTTTGAGGAGAATGTAATAATGGTCCAGATTGTTCGCTTTTCTTGCACTATTGCGGCATCCGTCGTATTACTTTCCACCTTATTGGGGTTGTCCATGCGGGCCTACAAGGACTTTGCTGTTTTTGTATACGCAGCTTTTCTGTCTATAATGCACATTTTATCAAGTTACCATACACGTATTCTGTCAGTAGACATGTACTCACCCGACATCGCAAAACATTTTCAATATGACCCCTGTGGCATCGAGTTATTACTCGACCTGTCACTTTAAAGTAAATATAAACACGCAGAATGACGTTCATGCGTCATAATTGTCAAACCTAATAACACAAAAATTACTACTTTTGTGACTTATGGACGACGCAGGCAAACGCTTTTCTCCGAGCATTGCCGAAGTCCATGCTTGAGACGGACTCAAGCTTGAACTCAAGCTTGAGCTTGAGATACGACTATGAATACCGGCATTAGAAATGTCTGCAATTTATCGCATGGAAGGTAATAACTGTGATAAATGTTATACAGGGCAAACGCGTAGATCGGCTTAAACCAGATACAAAAAGCACTTAGCTTACTTAAAATACGGCATATTAGACAAGTCAAGTATAGCCGAGCACATTTTAACTAACAGCTTAAAATTCATTTAGACGCCGTCAAATTTATTAAAATCTATAAAAACAAGACAAATGTTCTCAACAAAAATAACAGTTTTTTTAGCTGGGTTATTATAAAAAACTCACAAAAATTTTAAACCAGGTGAATTTAAGCAAATAATAATGAAGTTTTATTCATCTCTTTATGATAATCACATGGTGGTTGAAAAAGCTCTTGAGGAGCAATAGTTTAAACAAGTTTAGAACTCAAATTTGATTTGGTAAAAAATGTTAAATCATATTATACAAATGATGTAATTTTTTCTAAAATAGTATTATATATAAACTATTTTGGAATAAAACATTGCTAACTGCTTTCAAAATTAAAGACAATAGACCAAATACTGTAATAATATTTAAGAAATCTAAATCTGCATTTTTTATAAATACAGCTGTGCCAAATATTTGTAATGTTATTCATACTTTTAATGCCAAAATGACGAAATTTTTTTTATGTTTTCGGTGATGATAATGACTTTTAAAAATTCAAGAACATAAAAATTCTGTTTTTATTTATTTTAAATATAGTTGTTGTACTTATACCATTAAATGAGAATCTTAAAACTCAGATATGCACATGCAAGCATGGTAATTTTTTTTAGAAATGTATTTTATGTAAATAACAAACTTTTTATTTTACGTACAAAAGAGGTTTCTACAATCAAAAAAATTTTAATTTATTTTGTAAAATACAAAAAAAAATGCCCCTACATGTGGGGCATATAGTTGACATATACTACATATTTACAAAGCGTTGGATGTTAAATAGTAGCTAAGAAAACATTTCACATGTAAATCTTTATTACACTTTCTACATCTGTATGACCAAAAGCACATTTTGCTTGTTTTTCAAAATGATTCGTTCGGTCGAAACCTTGAATGCGTGAACAATGATCTGTTGCTTGTGTTTATTTTTATTATGTTGTAACATAGTAACAGCAATTTGTCTTCTAAATTTCAGCTGGTTTAACACGCCACCAGTTTTTCTGTGTAGTTGCCACGCTTTATGAGCAGCTATATCTCAACAATTAACAATTAGAGGAAAATACCACTTTTTCCCTCTTATAGATACTTATTGACTTTTTGATCACTCCTATCTACACCACCCATATTAGCGTTATATAAATTTATTAAATGTGGCTTTGTTACCTGTTTACTTTACTTTTCCTTTTGGGAAAATCTTCTTATATTATGAATTGAACATACTCCGGCTTAAACTAAACACAAAATTACTATGCTGTTGTCGTGCCACTTTACAACGATATGTCTTTATAGGAACTTGGTTTTTGCAAATTGTGCCAGTTCAAGCAAAGGGATTGTGAAAAAAGATTGTCAAAAAATAAGTGCATTAACGTCTGGCTCTTTTTTCTCAAAACATCGGAGTATTCTAGAACAACAGATGGGCTTACTCCTAGCTCACTCTATTTTGTACTAATGTTAGTGGAAGCTCCTTGGTACGGTTGAAGCCAGTTGATGTAGCCTAATTGTGTTGCTCTAACTAATAGTTTGCAGCCATATCTGATAGGCTTTTCATGAATAAACTGTTTGCAGCCATGGCGGCCAAAATAGTGTACCATAGCGTCATGGACAGAATGCATTTGTTTACATATACTGAATTTTATAGTATTTTAAATTAGATAATCTAATAACGGTCTTACTTTTACAAATTTGTTTTTGGTAGTGTTTATTCCGTATTATCCACAACTGGAAATTCGACAAAATGTATTCAAACTTGTTTCGAGATAAAGATTCAGATCCCAAATAACTGCGAGTATTGGCTTTATTTTCCCAAAACATGCGTCTTCGAGGACGTTGAACAAATCTACTTGTAGTGTTTTTTCTTTACGCTGCGACATTTTCGCGTCGCAAAAGTTTTTCTTTTTTTTAGCATTAACAAAAGAACTTCATCTTCCGATGAATAATTGTCATCACTAACAACAGTGTCCACATACATGTTTACTTCTGCAGGGCTCGAAGTTGAGAACCGGATAAATTATTTATATAGCATAAATCTTTGTCTCCCTAATCTTCGTCCGTCTGATTTCCTGCAGCACTTTTAGGAGGAAACATGGTAGTCTGCGAAATCAATCACCTGTGTATAGTTCAGGAATTAGTAGGCTAAAAAATGTTGTAACACTTTTTAAGATGAAGAAATTTTAAACTTAAATAATATTTTTAAATATTTAGAAATTTAAATTTTTTTTATTGAACTAGGATTAGATACCCTATAATTAAAAACGTAATTAAAAATTTTAGACTATTAAAATTTAAGATTTAAAAATCTGCAACTTTGCACTTTCAACAAATGTGTTGATGCCCATCGGCTGGATCGTGCATTTTCTGCTTCTGTATTTTGTATTTCAAAGAAAAACGATTATTTGGCACATCTTTGTGGCGCATACGCACAAATTTTTGTATAATTTCAATAAATTTAATTTTCTTAACTTTGGTTTTTTTATTTGAAATTGATATAATAACTGCAATCATTAACATCTTCAGTATGTATATTGTATATACTAATTTGTCTTTTCGACAATCTTCAGCAATTCCAACTATTAAAATAACTTAAAACAATGGTTGTAAACATTGTGTTAAAAACAAAAAAAATTTATTGAATGTGTTATTACTGCATATCTAAAGTATATTTAACCATTTTAGCTTCTTTTAACAATCTATGAAAATTTTTTTAGTAAAAGTTTTTGATTTTTTGAGCGGTAATTTTCTGCATTTTTTTCAAAAAAGAAATCGGTCTTATAAATTTGCTAATGTCTACATTTCTATTTTTGAATATATCCATTCGCAACATCTAATAATAGCTTCATATTATTGAGAGCTTGAAATCTTTTGCCTTGTTAACAAAATAAGCGAGAAGACCTGTTTCGAACACCCTATCTTCTTGGAGTTGCTCTATTTGTCAAAGTTATTATAACTAGATTCGTATTGTTTACGAAACAACTAACGGTATTCCCATAGCATTTTTCCTATTTCTGAAAATTATAAAATCGCAATTTTAAACATAATTTGAATCAAACACTTTTTGCAACTAAAATGGAAAATATGTTGTATAACCCACATTGGAAAATGACAGACTTTTTGCCCACGACTTGTTGGACTACGAATGTTAACGAGTCTTCCAGTCTAGTGCAAAAAATACGTCCATTTTGCAACTTGTTGCATAAATAGCTATTTATAAACTCAATTTATCACAAAATTAAATTCCGAGTAGCTAATATTGAAACATGTTCAAGGTTATTCGATAACTTGATAACGTCATATTAAATAACGACAATCGTATTGAAACAATTTATGATTTTTTTTCTTTGAATAATTCAACTAATAAAAGATCAACACATAAATTGTTATTATTTTTCCATTTTAACAATGGCTGTTATAGAAATTGCTTTTTTAATTACCGACGTCGTCTATAACGACTATAGTTACAGATTCAACTTTTATTTAATTTTTTTTTCTGTTTGCTTTCGAACTGATTTTACTTTAGCAAGTATTGGCTTTGTTTCGGTATCGGATAGCTTCCACAATTGATTTTGAATAGTTTTCGGATCTTCTTTGTTAAATGTTCAGAGCATTTAGAAATAAAAAATCTTGTTCGAAATACGTTCGCTGCCACAGTTTTAAATATTCGGTTCTTTTTAAACCTTTGAGGTGTAGTCCTTGGGCTGAAAATAGACCTCACCTCTCAAAACTTGACTGATATTGAACCTATATCAAAAACTACTATTCCAGCATTTCTGTTTTATTCAGTTTTGCAGAATACTTTTCTTATTTGAAAGCTTTAATTTTATAATAAAACAATTTGAAGAAACTTTTTTTCTATGGAAAAACAGCTTTTTACATTCTTAGACAGAACAGAACTGTTAACTAACTTTTTTCTATGGTGATGGAATTGTAAAATTACAATTGTGTTATTCTTTTACATATACACATTTTAGTTTGTTAAGATGTAGTTTAAAAATTATGCGCATGTTTTGGATGCTTGCTTTTTGCTCTTAATAGAGAGTTAGATGTGTTGTTGATGCAAGAAGAATATACGTTTGTGTATGCTCCGGCTCTAGAGCCGGCCAGGTTCTTTTTCTTATATTGATCACATTACTCCTCACAATTTGTTTACTGTCTAATTTGTTTAATTATCTGTTATCAGTATTGACCCAGTGGACTAGTGCAACAGCAATCAGTCGAATACTGTTTACGTATATCCAATGTTTGATTGTTAATTTAAAAAAGTGCTCATGTGCAACAAACGGTAATAAAAATAAACAATTGTCTTAGGAAAGAAACTTGAAATTGAGCTTACTATACCATATGGTTGAAATCCCCTGTTTTATATATAAAAATTATTATATCGGTTTTCCAGCATATTACTGGTAAAGTAGAACAAAAAAAAGTCACAATCTGTAGCTTGTCACTTTTCTTTTTTTAATAAACACTAGTACTAAAAAAATTTTATCTGACTGTTTTGCTATTACATTAAAATCTCATGAGCTTTCTATGTCGACAGCAAAAGTAAAATATTTTGCTCTCTTTAAACCGCATCTATTTATCTTTTCAGAAGAATTGTAGTCCAGACGTTTTTCTCGCCATCTGCAAGTTGCAAAAAATGAGAACGATACGATCTAGATTTGGCCTACAGAGTAAAAGTTATTGTAAACCCTTCTTCTTTAAATTGAAAATACTTTTTCTGCTTTATTTATTCCAAAATCCATTTGTTTACTCCATGTAGGCACATCTGTGATCTATCAGAAAGACTATGTTTACCTACAATCTACATCTATCTAGCTCCAAATTTAAAATAATCAAAAACTACATCATTTACAGTTTATATTATATTTGTTCGACAAACTTTTTTATACGGTTGATGAATTAATTTTCCAACAACATTTAGCTTAATTTTTTTGTTTTTATTTGGTTTTTAGCTACTTAAATATATTGTTTTGTTATGCTTTATGTTTTTGTTTTATCTTTGTTATACTAGTCCCTTAACGTTTTATGTTTTAAAACTGTAAAAAACTTTTTAAGACATTAGAGCTAAACTAATTATTATTGTAGATTTAAATGCCGGTAATTGACTTTATTACTGTCTAAATTTTATTTTCGCACAAAACATTGCTACAATAGCGATACTAAAAGATCTACAGCTGCTGATAATACAGTCTTGTTTTTAATTTAATTTAGTTTTATTATGTTATACAGTTTTATTAGAAGTGTGCGAGTAAGCTTAGAAAAATGAAATATTGACAATATGTTTTAAATAAATAATTTTAATTAAAATGCTTGTCATAAATGTATAGTAAACAAGAGACAAAATAATTATAAGAACGATTATGTAATATCATTAATTTTTTTTATAACAATGAATAATTATATATTTGATATAGTTTTTTACCTTTATGGTAAAGTTTAGATATATCTACAAAAAAATTTTCACTTGTCATAAAAAAAAATATAATAACTTGTACCTGGCGTCATTTGTCGAGTTAACAAACAATCACTTATTACTGCTACAAGAAAAACTAAAACATCGCCTTCATATCAATAATAACTATTTCACATTTAATAATTGTTGCTGAAACTGCAAGAAAAACAAACAACTAAATTTGCTTCTTTCATTTGCTTTTTTCAGATATGACATTTTGTTTTGTGGCAAGTCAAATTTTCATAGTATTATATATACTAATCTAATAATACTAATCAAAGACATCATAGATGAATCATAGATTAGAATTTTAGAAAATCATTCACACTTCACAAGCAGTGTAAACTTATATTACAAAGTCAAACTACATTGACCAATTAAAATCTCATAAGCACATGATAATCTAGAAATAATTATCAAATTCTATAATCAAAATAAAATGCTGTACGTAAATTGAAATTTTATAAATGACTTCGAACTTTATACAAACTAAAATTATATTATGTAATTAGAATTTTTTAAATAAATTGGCATTTACTAAATTATTCAAATTTTACAAACAATTCAATACTCTATTGATAAACTTAATTATAACAACTTTTTGCTATTGCTACAATTAGCTATACACGGTAAAATACGGTAAATAAATCTCAGTTATTTCATAATAGTCAACTGTACTTTTCGGCAGAACGGATTGTAAATTACTTTGTAAAGCGATTATATTGTAAAGAACACTTTACCGCTAATTAAGTTAGTGTGTAGTACGTGTACGCACTTCTAGGTTCTCATGATTATCAAATTATAAAACTATTAGACATTTATATAATTTAGAACTTCACAAACAAACTCAAATTCTATTATCAAATTGAAATTTCTATAAGTGAATTGCCAGTTTATGAATGACTTTGAACTTTGAAAACACATCATGAGTTTACTGGTAAATTTAATTTTATCAACTCACCGCAGGTGCTCTAACAAACTGCACGACACGTGACATTAATCACTTTTAAGTCAACCATTTTTGTTGTGGGACTTGCAAGAAGGGTAGCTTTGAATCAAATTACAAAGCGATTATAATGTAATAGTCGCTCTAACGCAAATAACGCCAGTACGTTGTACAAAGACGCATTCTTTCTTCTTACCTATGCATGATATTCAATTATTAAAGGAAGAGGTCTTTTTATCTTTATATAACGTTATATAAGACATCAACACTTGAGTTTAGAAATTGTATTTTAGTACGCAATGAAAACAGAAGAAGTTGTGTCTTCATGTTTAGAGTATGATTAGGTGTATTCTGCCGGAACAGAATACTCGGCCGATATTTTGAACTGCTACAACAGAACAGGGAACATCGTACCGTCGTTTATGTAGGTACGTTTAGTAAACGTTTATTAAACGTCAATAATCTAATGGTTGAATGTTAAATTAGTAAATTCATTGAAATATCTTATTTTTAGATTTGAGCTGATTAATAACAACAATGTTTGTTTGTACTAATTTTAGTCTAGGAAAGGAAAGTCTCATTAATAATTAATATCAAGCTCCTGAAAGATCATCAGCAACTCAAAATGATCTGATTGATATAATAATTTATCTACAATAAATATCAGCCTGACAATATTGTGAGATGTTCCTTATTAAATACATTATTAATTATTATGTGCATTGAGTTAAACTTAAAACACTTGAAATAATTAGGAAACTTTAGTTTCACCAGTACTTTAGTTCTTTTACATCTAATAATAACGATAAATTACGTTAATTACAAAATTTAAACTGTGACATAATTAGTTTGATTTTTGAACTGTTAATTACTCATTATTTAAGTAGATAAAACAACCTAATTAGAAAACATATCATATTTTTATAGAAGTTAGGTAGTAATTTTAATTCGTTATTTAAACAACTTCAACGGTATAAAGGCAGAAAAGATATTCAATGTGGACTTACGTTTAGAGTTTTTGGCAATATACCTGAAAAATTAAAGAAAATTAATTATTCTTAAAAAATAAAATTAAAAAAAATATTCCAGAAACTTTCTTTTGGGGTAGAGAAAGAAATAACTAATAAACATAGTTTCAACATATGTACCGAGTTTATTTGGCATAAGTTTGTGAAAAATAAGTGCACAGTTTGAAAATTAACAACAAAGTTCAATCAAGGAAATAAACCGGTGAATTATGGTTCTAACTCAAAAAATTCAAATACCTAGCTAGTAGTAAGTTTAAAGAGCTACTAATTGAATATTTCTAATAATTATTTCATTAGCCAGGTACTAAAATTAATTAAAATTTCAATCTAATAATATATAATCTAATAATTTAAATAGTCCAAGAGTCAAGAAAACTAAATTTTTAATCATGTTGCTATATTAAAATAAAAGATATTCTTTCAATTTCATAAGTGTTCACTTTTTTTTAATCTGATTGAACAACGGATTTACTTAGCGTCGACCTTTATTAAACACTTTCAAAAGCTTTTAGCGAATGGTCTGCCCGCCGGGTTTATTTATTTATTGCTTATTATATATTTTTAAGTGTTGAATTTCTTCAAATAAACTAATGTATGTTTAAATAACATCTATTTACAACACAATTTTCAAAATATTATGTTGTTTACGATTTTATTTATTATAAATTTACATCAAAATTTCCATTTCGTTACAAATGTTACCTAAAAAGCAGGTAGGAGGATCTATTGCTTATTCAAGCAATAAGAGAAGTGGCAAATATTGGATAAACAAAACCACTAGTTTTAAAAATGTTAATAAAAAAAATTTATTTTAATTTTTTAATTTATTAATTATTTTTATTTTTACTGGTTAAATGTTTTGTAATTTAAATATTGTTTGGTTTTTTTTTAAATAGAAAGGCATTTGGTTTGAAAGGATCTATTTTTAGTTCAGAATTACGATTACTTATTATTTACCATTGCTGAGAAACAACTAATAATACTCCAAGCAGGCACATACGCAACAAATGCTGTACAATTCAATTACAGTCAAAAATGTAAATAGTAAATAATTAGCATTGCCTTGAAGTTAAAGTAACATAAGTACTTGAAACTTATATTCGTTTTTTGTTTTGTTTTAGGCAACTGCTCATGTTGCTAGATCGTGGAGCTATCTGGTGAGACGAAGCGTATCCTACTCATTATCTAAAATTTCAAAAACAATTCATATGAGTCGAACAGTAGGCGAAATGTTATTTGATGGCTATCCCGATACTTTAATAAATATTGCAAACACGTTCCCATTTTTTGTCAACCAAAAGCTGCCTCCTTGGAAAAAGTTTGGATGGTTTTACGAAAGAAACGGAACTACAGATTTTGAAGGTGTTCATACTATAGGTACTGGATTAAACTCTACTTTAGGAAACCTTTACAGTTGGAATTATTTGACAAAAACTCCATACTATGAAGGAAAATGTGGAGAAATTGGTACAGTATCAGATGGAGAATTTTTCCAAGAATTTAAAGGAAAAAAACTTTTAAGACTTTGGTGTACAGATTTGTGTAGATCTCTCACATTTAGTTTTATTGGCAAAAAATATGTTAAAGGAATTAAAGGAGATGAGTATGTTCTTGATAAGTATACCTTTGATAATGGAAGTGTATATAACGAAAATAAATGCTACTGTAATGGAGAATGTGTTCCTTCTGGTGTTGTCAACGTCTCAAGCTGCAGATTTGGTAGCCCATCTTTTGGATCTCTGCCACATTTTTTTAAAGCTGATCCTTACTACAACAGTCTCATAGATGGGACAGTTCCAAATGAAGAAAAACATGATTTTACGATTATTTTGGAGCCTGTAAGTAGACATAATTTAATTATATAGGGAGAACAGCGCTTTCTATCTGAAATGTATTAGTTTTATGTGTTCCAATAAAGTTACTTTATTTGATTATAAATAATTGGATTACTCAAACTATTTACAATTTGTTTTAATTTTAAGAATACAAACTGCAAACAATTTAGTCAAAGTGTAACTAAAGTCATTAACCTTTCAAATGTTTAAGACATACTAGCTTTAAATTGTTAACTTGATAATCTATTAATAAGTAAAGCAAAAACTTTGTACTTTTTGTACGAAAATTGCCGAACCGAAGAGTATGAAATTTCTTACATTTATAGTTTATACAGAGTGTCAATTTGAAAGCTTCCTACTCTTAATATCTTTCTTGCAGTTAAAAATATGCTAAAAAACATGGCAATTTGTATTTGTAAGGGAGACACTTAAAATGAGTATTTTTAAACGTCTTGTTTTAACTTTTTAAAAAGGGTAGATGTTATCCTTTGGATTTTAGAGAAAAATGAGGGTCAAGTCTAGCATTGTTTTAAAAGACGTTTAATTTTCTTTTCAGTGCTATCTTATTTTGTGGTCTTTTGTCCAGAGGTTTCCGAATCGTCGCTACTTAAAGGTGCAAAAACAATTAAACTTACCTGAATTGAGATTTTGGTTTTCAAGCCAGTGTTCACAAAAAAGTTGGGTTTCTTTGCATCACAAATGACTATAAAAGTCACACCGTTGAAATCGTAGAATAACAAAAAAAAAAGTTAGAGTAAACAGTAGATTATTTTACGTCGAAAAATTAACTTTATATCTATAAATTTATATAAATGAAACCCTTTTTCCGTTGTCACGACATAGCATCAAAACGGCTTGACCGATTTGGCTGATTTTTTTTGTAGTTTTTTAATACTCTGTACAAGGTTCTTACGGAAAAAAATATTAAGAAAATTTTTCAGAAAGATTGAAAAATATACATTTAATTTTGCATATTTTAAAAAGCGCGTTACGAATGTCAACGTCATTCAATTTAAAACAAAAAACTCTGTGGTGATCTATGACACCACAGACATAACCGCGCTAACAAATGTCAACGTCATTTAATTTAACTTCCCTTTCAAACATTTTGAAAAAAAAGTACGGAGGCGAAGATGTTTTAATCCCACGCATCCCTATGATACCGAACGATATGTCATTCAGTTTTAAACGTTTATAGTTTCCAGTGCGCAAGGGCACTGGAAACTATAAACGCAAGGGCAGTCGCTAAGTGTATGTGGCATCAACCTAGAAAATCTATATTTTTCACATGGTCAATTATATGTCGCCTGTTCCCGTGTCGGAAAACCATCAACATTATTTATTTACGCGCCAGAACATAAAACTAAAAATATAATTTATCAAAAAGTATTAGAATAGAGAGAAGCAGTGAAGGGTATAGAGGCTATTAGTTGCTTTCTAGAGCGCGCGTGATATTGAGCTCAGTGTTTACTTCAAAATGCCCAGTTGTTCAATAGCGATTTGTAAAAATATAAGTGAAATTATTGAACCCTACGGAATAAACACTATTATGAAAATATATATTTTGTTTTTTATTTAATAAAATTAGTAAAGTCCTTCTCAGGTATGACGAGACCAGGGAAATAGGTATTCATTTTTATATGGAGGATATTATAGATTCCAGTTCAAATTGAATAGGTACGCATACATAAGATAGGTCAGCTATACAAAATAAAGTAGTGCATCAAATTTACGCTAAGGCGGTACGAAGTTCGCCGTGTCCGCTAGTTTGCAATAAATTTCTTTAATAAAACACATAAGATCTACTCTACGCACTATTTTATAAGTTTTTCAAGATGTTTTTCATTTTCCTGTAGACAATAATAAAGTCTGTTTTGGAACTCTTCTCTAACATTTCGGACTACTTTGAAACAGGATTTTAAGGGTGACATCTACTATTTCTAGGATGTTAAAACAAAACGCCTACAAATACTCATTTCAAGTGTCCCGGCCTCTTACAAATAAATTTAACCTGTTTTTTCAATTTTTCATATTTTCAGCTGCAAGAAAGATAGTAAGAATGGGAAGTTTTCAAATTGACAGCCTATATAGAAAAGGAGTGCCGAATGCTCATTGTTTTCTAATTGCTTCTTATACCTGCATTTGCGATTACTGATTAGAATAAATAAGTCTCAAGAACAAACGAATCAGCCAGTTTTTACTCATAGGCAATTGTTTTTTGCAGCAAGTAGAGTTCCATTATTCAACGGTTTGAAGTTTTATCGTTTTGAATATATAACGGTCAAAATTATTTAGCAAAGAATGAAAGAGCTTTTGCAAAAAACATTGTTCACAGAGAAGTTTTGTATAATTTTTTATTCGAACCTTATATAATTTATTTGGAAAAAAATTAATTATAGTCGAATATCGACACTGGGCTACCATTAGTAACAATTGATAACTAATTTGGCTGTAATAGATCATAACGCAATTGATAACAAATATTCAAATCACAGCAATTGATCTTAATTTGAATATTTTATTATTTTATTGACAATTTCAGCGAAAAGTATTTATTGCACCTGCGTATTTCTGAAAACATTTGAAATCTCTAGTGATTCAAACAAATGCTCTACAAGCTCAGTATTTTTGGTTCACCTAGTAAACAGAAACTGAGAACAGTTTTCAAAAAATCTTGTAAATTTTACAATGTTTCAACAGTAAATTTAACACGTTGTTGTTTAAAGGTGTCTATAAAAATTTGTGCTTCAGTAAAAATGTTTACATTAGAAAAACCAAAATTTCAAATTTTTAAACATAAGGTACATAAAATTGGTACCAGTATATATCTTTATTAGCTGAATATTATTTACATACAGGCCACAACATTGGTTCTGATTGAACATTCTTAGTTTTTTTTTATGATCAAAAAATGTTTGAAGCTATATAAAATGTGAAACATCTCAATAATTTCCATCAAAGTTTGGGTTATATCTCTTTCTAAAATTCGCAACAACTTATTTGCCAGCGCTTTCTTTCTGTTTACGCCGGGTCCTTCAGCTATCACTTTTGTTTTTCCAACCGCTTTTTCATCTTTGCTTAGCAATATAAACGTCAGCAGAAACAAGGTTTAAATAAGATTCGTCTCTAGCGTGGTTCTCACATTCTGTTACAGTGCTTTTTCTCACTTTTATTTTTTTTTTGTCCTGATGACGTTCTTACCGATGGAGTGCCAAACGTCAACAATTCTATTAAATTCTACGACATAGTCTTTTTCAAAAAATGTCAATCTTTCAATAACTACTGGCTGTGAAAGTTTTTCTTCTACTTTTTACATATTTGCATCTTAAAAAATTTTTTAGATTCAACTCTAACTAAAAGTTTTGCTGGGTAAACACTCAACGCACGGCTGCAAATTGAAGCAGCTTTAGTGGGATCTATCTGCAAACAACCCAAGTGACAGTCATCAATGTTATTGTAAAATGTCAATTGACACAACCCTTCTATAGTTGACACTGGAACGGAACAACAAACACTTTCTCATCGACGAACTAGCAAGCAGAGAGAACGTATTTTATCGGAATAAACCGATAGGAGTTATAATGTTGATGTGTAATGTAAGATGTGTTTTCTTAAATTTGGCAACAAAGCTTGCCATGAATGTTTGAACTGGGAACGAACCTTTATCATCGAATCAGAATAACAGTTACTAATTTGACATCTGAACCTAAACTCTCCTTTAATTTAATATGTCGATAGTTCAGCACGTCAATGAGATTAAATTAACAGCACTTCAAAACACTTGTAGTGTTATAACAAGCGAAAAAATAAATTGGCTGAAATACTCGTTTACAATTTTATCGTCATAAAGCTGTGCAAGAAGTGGTTGTAAAATCTCTTCCTGGTATCTTGCAGCAGTCAATGTTTCATTTAAAAAAATGGGTCCAATAATTCACCATTTCTAATCTTGTAAGAAAACCATCTTAAATTTAAATATAAAGAAATTGAGCTTTTACACAAATTCGTAGGCATGACCTGCTATAAAGCCAAATTTTAAAAAACACCTGTTATAAACTGATATCTATGTTGTTATTCATCACTTTACTCATATTATTGAAAACAAGCGTTTATTAAATATAAATAAATTATTAAGATTAACTTGATAAGTATCTTAAAAAATTTCACTGATTTTATTTACAATCTAAATGTTGTAAAAGATGTGAGGATGATTCGCTTTATAGTTAGAAGCTGTAAAAGATCTAAGGCTATTACTATAAAAATGCTTTACTGCTCTTTAGTCTGATCAAATAGTCTGTTTGAGAATAGGAAAAAACCCAATATAAGCTTTACGATAAACTGTTTTTAAGTGAGATATTGAACTTGAGCCGATTAACAAACATAGTTATAAATCAAAAAAGTGCAGTTTAATATGCACAATTTAACGCGTGTGCAATCCAATTTAATTACGTAAAAATAATAACAAATTTTTGTCTGTTTAAGTACCGGTTATTGAAACTCTTTGCTCCCGTGTAGTTGAAGCCGTAGAAAGAAATTGGTCAGAGACTTGCAAATACCATGCGGTCCTAGAAACACCAGTTTTAGGGTATTTCGCTAACGCGGTCGACAAGCACAGTGCCGTGCATAAATGCCGGGCCGCATTTGCGCCATTTTCTGAATGTGAAATAAATTTTTAATTATATAAAAAAAAACGGGGAAATTTTCAAGCAGGATAAAAATATGTATTTCTAATTTCCCAGCGCTCAAAAACAATAACGGAAACTAATTAAATTGATACATGAATATATTAATTATAGATTTTTGTTAATTTGAAAATTAACAAAATCTCTACGCTGTTGCGTAAGCGACTTTATGTTTACAGATTGTTACCGGCTTTAGTATGAAATAAACCGATCTAAAGCCTGCTGTCAAAAAAGCACAACTTTCTTGATTTATTTTAATATTATACACCACAGCTATACACTCTGTCGTTTCCGCGTGCTATTTTTCTCTTCCTCTTTTTTTTCCCCGGAATAGCCCATCTAACCCAAACAGACAACAATACCACTAGATTTATTAGTTTAAACACTAACAATTCTATAAATAATTGAGCAAAATTGACATAACTAAAACATCAAACCATAATAGAATTTTTACAAACGTTATCCGGCTATGTAGCTAACATTTGTAAGCCAAATGGCTCAAATAAAATCTAAAAAGAAATGCAAAAACTTGGTAGCGAAATCAACAATTTAATATTTTGTTTTGGGCGCCAAAACCATCACAATTTGAATTTGAAATGAGTTTATAATTATTGTCAAACGGCACTGGCATTACTTTAAAAATGCTCTAACATCTAACACCTACACTTATTGTTGTGTCGTGTCGTGTAATCAATAATCATAATCTCAATTGTGTTGACTCTGTGCTGCAGTTGTAGTCTACTGTTCTATTTGTAAATAACCGCCTGCATTGTATTTAATTTGTACCCGGTGGATTTTCGGTTTTAGCAACGAAATGTCCAAGAGACAGTTTTTAGAAATGTAGATTGCTGGTCATTCTGTATTTTTTAATATTTTTTTATTTTACTTCAGGACTTGTATATTCTTTACAAATATACGCATTTTGCCATAAAGAGTCACTTTATTTCGTCTACAATCTTTTAAGGTTGATTTGAATTTGTCATCTATATATATAAAAGTCGTGTTTGTTACAACACTTCTAACTCGAGAACGGCTGGACCGATTGCCATGGTTTTTGATTTGTTGGATTTGTTTCCGTCTCGAATAGCAGAATACATCTGAAAAACAATGAAAACTCGATATGTGTAATGAATACTTAATCATTTCAATAGATGCTGATTTGTTTATTACATGTCAAACATTTGTTGTCCAATCCTGTCAAATAGTGCAACAACAATTTTTTTTTTGGAGCTTATGGCCTGGTTGCTGAGACCTTTAAGCCACAACTTTATTATTTTTTTGAAAACATCATGTGTGCGTTCAGAAATTTTTTTTTGTAAAATGTCTACAAAGTTCAGGTACTGTTATATTTGTTTTTAATTCCCGAAAATAATACCTAAGATTTATTCAACAGTAAAAACATAAAATCATCGGAAAGAAACGGAATTTAGGGAATAAAAAATCAGTTGGTAAAGGTTATAAGATTAAGAAAAAAAAATCTACAGGTTAACAAAAGTGTAAATGTCTTTTTATAGGTTGTCTATGATTTTTCTTGATAAGCTATTCATACGTAGTGGTTATATACTCTTTGAGCTATTGTCTATGTCTCGAAAGTTCAGGCACTGTTATTATATTTGGTGGTTTTATGCGAGTGCACATTTTAATAACAATGCCTCGTCCTAGAAGATCTAATCTTTCCCAGCGAAGCCGTAATGCAATTAGGCAACGGAATATCGCGATTCAATTATCTGTGAGAGATTGCACGCGTCGATACTTAAAGGAAAATTTAAAGATGAGGAAGTTCTTATTCCAATGATTCCGATGATCTCAACGGATATGCCCTTTGAGTTTAAACGAATTCAATTCCCGATTCGTCTTGCCTTCGCCATGACGATCAACAAATCACAGGGCCAATCCTTGACTATTTGTGGTCTCAATCTAGAAAATGCATGTTTTTGGTCAATTGTACGTGGTATGCTCACGTGTCGGCAAACCATCCGCTTTATTTGTTCTTGCGCCTGACCAAAAAACAAAGAATGTCGTTTACTACAAAGTGCTTGAATGAAAATCCTGTTAATGAATTAATCCGAGAAAAATGCTGTGCTTTTTCAAGCATTTTTTTTTGTATAAATTATGTTTATTTGTCCGGCCTTTAATAATTATGTATCTAGGCGTACTTTTCTTGCCACTCGCATCACCAACTGAGAATAGTATTTTTCCTGTATTTTTTCTTTATAGTTATGTTATTGCATTAAACATCATTATGCTCTTTACTAGGCATTCAAAAAAAAATTTTTTTTCATAACTTTTCTTAAACATTTTTCCTTAATAATAAGAGCAAAACAAATTCATTCAAATCATTTATAGATTATAGTTCAATATTATTATATTTAATCTATTTGTTGATAGTAATCAATAAAGATATTATATCGTTTGACACAAAAGGCGGTTACGTGATAACTTGGTGGTCCAATCAGCAATATATTTTTTGGTCTATTCCTATCATTATGTTTTAATTCCACGCACCTTTTTCAATATGTGTCTTTTCTCAGTATCTTCTATTAAATTAATATCCTACATTTTTTAACTCATTTCTTTTAAATTAGCCAGATATTGATAGCCAAACTTTAATTACTCTAATGACGTTGTGCCAAAACAGCTAACACGCTCAGATACTTACATAGCATTTCTTTTTTTTTGTGTCAAAAGAGTTTCAAAAGAGGGATTGACGTTAAATTTCTACATAAACATATCAGTAAACAGAATTTACGAAAAAGTTAAAAATACTGTTTACTGTTACAAAAATAAATAAATGATATCTAAATAAAAAAAAATTAATTTTATAGATTACTGGAGCTGTTCTTCAAGTTAAAGCAAGACTTCAAATAAATCAAATGATTCAATCTATTCCAGGAATTACGTAAGTATGTAAGCATTTGTGTAATTAGACTGTTTTTTTTTCGTATTTCAGAATGTACGAAAATATTCCAAGAGTATTTGTTCCAATGTTGTGGTTTGAACAGAAAGCTACTTTGCCCACAAAAACAGGCCTTGCTTTGTTAATTTTAGTACACTTGCCAACAATTGGATTTATTACTGGGACATTTTTAATTTGCTTGGGTTTCCTAGTATTATTCTACAAATTTGTTAAAAGGTGTGTTTTGAAAAAAAACAAAAGTATTCTAACTACTGAGAATCTAAGTTTAGAAAGTGAAAAAACTGCTTTAAAATGCAACGAAATAGATTAAAATAGTTTGTTTTTTTTTGAAAACAGAAGTGACTGTGATGTTTAAAATGTATATTTCCTCTATAGTGAGAGACAAGATATTTGAACACTCAATTGTGTTAAAAATAGTCACTAATCTTAACCATCAAAAAGACTTTCAAATTATGTTTTTTTAAAGATTAATTAAGCGGCAGCTCTAATGTCTTTTAGATTTACAATCAGCCATCTGAAGTAATCACTTACGCGTTTGCTAATTGTCGGTATTGAACTGCACATTCCAGCCAGATTGCTGGTTGTAAATCTAAAAATTATTAAACATGTTGCTCCAATATTCATCAAAAAACACGACTTAGAAAATGTCTTCAAATTTTAGTAATAATTGCATAGTGTCCATTATTGATGAGAATAAGCGTAGTTTTATTGTTTTATTTGAACAATATTTGGTTTGAATTGTGTTTTAATAGTTTTAAGAATTCTTATTAATTGTATAAGTCTTACAGTTTGTAAACTAGTGATTTCTTTGTAATCAAAACTTTTTTTTTATTAAATTTTGTGCTAGAAATAACAAAATTTACTTTACATTATGTTTTTAGTACTATTTAATATAATAGAATGAAAGGTTATTCTGACACCAAACAAAGCTGCTGAGCGTGGCAGAATGTCTGGCTATTGTAGTAAATTATTTTCATTCTAAAAATTAGTTATTTTGTGTTGAAAAATAAAAGTTATACCTCTCAAATGAAAATATGAAGAAAATAAAATAAAGTAGCTGCGGTTTTATGCTATAATAATAAAACAAGTTTAATAAAGTTTGATCTTTTAAAGTATTTTGACTATAAAAATTTTTTTTTTAAACATAGAAAAGAATAAAAATTGGAAACAAACAAAACAAAGAAAAAAAAATTTATAAATTCCTAGGCATAAGTTCTAACTAAAAGTTGATCAACTGGTTGAGAGGTAATACACAGAAGCAAATCCCTGATACTCCAAAGGTAGACAGACGCCGACACCCTTGAGGAGTGAGGTCTCAGGTAGAGAGAGAGGTTGTATATAAAGGGAGGCCAAGATGTAAAAAGGTTGTTTGGTGATTCAGGCGGTGTGCTGTTGGAGGAGAGGCGGTGTGCTGTCGGAGGAGAAGCGAGCTTACCATGATCGTCCTGCCTACTCCGCCCTGGCATCGTAACTATGTTCCAAGCCAGCGACCAGTAAAACACTCAATTCAGGTTTTTGAATGAAAGTCAATAAATGTTTAACGTACAAGTGTCACACTGAGAGAACGAAAAAAGTTTGAAACAGATCTAAAGAAGGATATTTGTAGTGGACGTTCCGAATTATTTTGATAATTGTGCGCTGAGCAACATACAACGGTTTTAAAACTGAATAGGTGCAAACCATCCCAGACGATAATGGTGTACTCCAGAAGAAAGAATCAGGACACCAACTAGACAATTCCTCCATCACGTACACTTTGACCTCATCTGACTTGCTGATAACATTTTGAGTGCGATATGAGGTAAAGCCAGATAGAATTGGAACCGCTATGGTAGGACTCCACCCCTCAGGTTCTGAAGTAAAACCTCAAAGAAACAAAAATTGGTCTTGTACCTCAAGACAGAAGTTTTGTTTAGTCCTAATTATGATGCTTGCTCGGCTTTCTTATCTTGCTTAACCATTTTTGGTTTAGTGGCTAAGAGTTGTGAGGGGAACACTGGATTAGCAAGCTCCTAAAAAGCTGTTTTATTGTAAACATTCAACCAGTTTTCTTTGTCTTGACGTAAATTTAACTACGCTTAAATTGTTTTTTTTTTCTTTTGCTGTCAGCCTATGAGCCATGCTTAAGTTTTCAAACTTGATCGGTCTTTCAATGTTTGAAAACAATGTGTTAAAGATCAACTCGATAGACTCTTTTAGAGTCTCAGTGATGTCTGTAATTACCAAATTGTCCCTCTTTAAAGCTGTCTGTAAAAAACAGAGTTCTGACTTCAAATTTAAATTTTTAGTTTTTAAGGTAGAACTCTTAGAATCTAGAAGAGTTATAGGTTGTTTGTTTGAATCTGTTTATAGCTTGTTTGTATCAAATTCTTGAGCAATAAATGTAGCAGATTTACTAAGATCTTCAAATTCATGTTTGTTGGGGTTTTATTTTAGAACACTCGAAGGACCATATAGTATAAGTTTATTTACAATTATACAACATAACGTGTGATGAGTATATTCCTCCACATGAGGTACTTTCTCTGATGGCTGGTGACTCCTACTCTTACTCTAATAGTTCTCATCTAATATCTTCACCGTCACCCTTAACATAGGGTGCCTGTGCTTTCTAAGTAAAGTGAGAGGCAGGCTACAGCGCATGTCGTAACATTCTCCCCCACTTTGAGATAATATTACTTAACATTTTTTTTACATATTGTCTCAACACTAATTAGTTTTAGTTTCACTCACTTTTGCTCTTAATTTTCATTGTCTTCTATTGGTAAAACACATACACGGTTAACTCCACGCTTTGTGACACCGTTCACTGTTTTCACTGAAATCACTCTAACGACTCCATCATTTCCTGGTTGAACTTCAATGATTCGACCCAGCTTCCAAAGAAGTGGAGGAAGATTGTCTTCTACCAGTACGACCATTGTTCCCACTTTTATAGTAGAAGGTGAATGTCGAAACCGCTTATTCCGTTTTTGTAATTCCTAATACTCCTATTAAATAAATAATTGAATACTCCTTGTGCCACCGCTTCCAAAAAAATTGACGTAGTCTTTCAATTCTTTGCCACCGAGATAAACTGTTTTCTTTCAATTCTTTAACATCAGGTTCAAAGAGTGCTGTTAGCAGTGTTCCAATTAGAAAATGTCCTGGCGTTAACGGCTCCATGTCGTTAGGATCATTACTAAGAGGGGTTAAAGGACGGGAATTAAGGCAAGCTTCAATTAAACATAAAAGTGTGTGCATTTTTTCAAATGTTACTAAGTTACTACCTACTACACGTTTAAAATGCCGTTTGAATGCTTTAACACCCGCCTCCCAAATTCCGCCTATATACGGTGATTTTGGTGGTATAAATTTCCACGAAATTCCGTCATCTGATAGTTGTTGAATAATATCTAAATAAAATTTTTCACTTTTTAGCATATGCTGTAGATCTTTTAGTTCTCTGTTGGCTCCTACAAAGTTTATACCATTATCGGAGTGCAAACTTTTTACCTTTCCCCGACGAGCCATTAAACGTTTTAGTGCATTCAAAAATGTTTCGGAGGTGTAATCTAATACAAGTTCGAGATGAATGGCTTTTGTGACCAATCAAATAAAAACTGCTACATAACATTTTATAGTTTTGCTCCCGCGGCCTTTCCGTTCCTTTATCATAATAGGACCCGCATAGTCTACGCCCCACTCACTAAATGGCCTAGCTGGCGTAACTCGATTCGACGGTAAATTGCCCATTAATTGTTGAAATGGCGTTGGCATTGTTTTAAAGCATTTTATACACTTATGAGTGATTTGTCTGGTAATACTGCGTCCCGATATAGGCCAAAATAGCTGTCGAACTGCCGCTAAAGTCGCTTGAACTCCCGCATGCAACTCTTGCTCATGAAAGTGTATAATTATAAGTTTTGTAATAAAATAACTTTTTGGTAAAACTATTTGGTGTTTATTTTCAAAACGTAAATCCGAATTTTTTAAACGACTGCCTACTCTGGAAGTAAAACACCTAATATTAGAAGATCAACATGGCTTTCTCAAAGGTAGATCTACTGCGACTAACTTAATGTGCATTTTTCATTTTATTTATAGAACTATGGATGCTAACTCTCAGGTAGAAGTTATATATATAGACATTTCAAAAGCATTGGATTGCAATAACCTCAGTATACTACAAGACAAGCTCAGTGACTATGGGTTCAGTGATGCTCTTGCTATAACGCTTTTATTAGTTTCACTTGTATATTTGTATGTATGTATGTATGTAATCGACCTTTTTAGGCTCTATTTTGTCCTACTTTAAACGATCAGATTTAATTAAAACGTTGCACACTTGTCAAAAACCGATGATAATGCAATAATCTGATTAAAATATCAGATTATCTGTATTAGATTTGCCAGGATTCATCAATTTTTTTCCACAACTTATGCATGGGAGTAACAGAGATAACGATAGTGCGCATATTATTGAAAAAAGCGTGGGGTGCATTGTGTCAATAGTTATAAACAATTTGTTGATAGAAATCAGTGAAAAGATCATCACTTTGATAATATCTTAAAAAACGCTTTAAATGAAATTTTTGTTTGTTTGTTTGTAACTGTTAACAATTGACGATTAAAACGTAGAAAAATTCCATTCCGGCACGATTATCATAAATTGAAGCAAGACAACTCAAGTGTGATGACGGATATAGTCCAGACTTTTTCCTTATCGACATTCCAGGAGTGGCAAAGGGGATGAGGATGAGAGATTATTGGAACACTTCGTTCGAATCAACCGTGGTTTGTAGACGTTTTACATTTTACAAATGTTGAACCATTTTATCTTTGTTCTGTTTTATATTTTTATTAATATACTGTTATAATTGAATAGACAATTCTTCCACCGTGCCAAAGTTTACATAACCGACTTGATTTTCACCACTTCAAACGGTCAAATTGCGGAATAAAATTTATGAGAAATTGTCCATTACTCGTGGGAATAGTACGCATTTTATAGAAAATTGAACTAAGAAATACATAAAAGTTTAAAAAATCTTAAAAAAACGCTTTTATAGAATATTCAAGTAAAAAATAGAAATAAAATTTTATAAATTCGGATTAAGAATAGTGTAAATAAGAAATAAATGTACATTATTAAAAAAAGCGTGGGGCGCATAGTGTCAATAGTTATAAGCAACTTATTGACAGATATGAGTAAAGGGATCATAATTTCGAAAATATCTTAAAAGGCAATTTATATGAAATAGGACAGTTTGAAGTGGTTAAAATCAAGCTCAAAGGTAGCGCTTACAAACAAACAAAAAATCAAAAAAATTGATAATAATTAATAATAACCATATGAGTGTCTTATAGACATTTGCGAGGAGAAAGATGTTAATATCTCGCATTTAAAAAATTATTTAATTAGACAATTAATCTAGTCGATAAAATTTCTGTATCTTTGGAAACTAACGAAATTGTTTTTTCTGTGAGAGAAGTCTAAGTCGGTTTCATGGATTTATGCTAATATTAATATTATTAAAGTTTTTCAATTGAGAAAATCATCAAAATGTGATAACTTCATCTCTGAACCTATGACTATAGTTTCGTGCTGTTTTGGCACTTATCAAATAAGTGTACCTCAAAATTAAGAAAATTATCAATATGTGTGGACCGGGCTGTACATCTATTCGATAAGTGCCAAAACAGCACGAAACTATTCATAGACTCAGAGATAGGATTATCACATTTTGATAATTTTCTCATTTATTTTTTAGTAGGATAATCTATAAAAACGTTCATTTTTTAACTTTTTATTTTATTATTAAAATTCTTATTTACATAACCGCCGTTGCTATGTCAATATTATGGGTTATCACTCGTTTACGCTGACCGTCAACTTAGGTGTTCCACAGGGATCTAATTTGGCACCGTCACTTTTCTTATAAATAACGTTGTTAAAGAGTTTGACTTGAAAGTCTTGCTGTGTGCTGACAATTTAAAATTATTTTTATCAGTAAACACAGTCGCTGATGGGGACCGTTTACATAAGAGTATAAACATAATGTAGGAGTGGGATACAAAAAATACTTTGTATTTAAACATCAAATTTTTTAAAGAGTCAACCTGTGGTAGTGAATTATTGTGTTAGTAATATTCTGCTGCAAAGGTGCAATGCGTTTAAAAATTTAAGAATCACTTTTAATTCGGATTTGAATTTTATTTTGCATATTGCAAATATTGTTTCATCTTCTAGGAGGATGATAGAGTTTATCTTTAGATCATGTTTAGAGTTTTCATCAATTTATTGGTTAGAGACTTTTACGTTGGTTTGGTCTCAACTATACTGCTCCGTCTTGGTCGCTTCACTATCAAAAGTATATTGACGTTCTTGAATTCGTTCAAAGAAAATTTATCAAGTTCGCGTGGCAAGTTTAACAAATATCCTTTAAGAGGTGTACCTAATGTCGAAATGTTAACGAGGTTTAATTTTTATTTCAACCTTTCCAACATAGAAGCATTAATTTGTCTTTAATCTTTTTGTATAAACTACTTCGTGGCTCTATTGACTCATCCTATTTACTTTCAAAAATTCACATTAATGTTCCACAATCTCACTGAAGAAGTTTTTGCTTCTTTCAACATTCATTAGCACTTACCAATTTTTAACATGTGTAAACTTTTTCACTTAATATGTGGTGAATGCTTTTTTTATTTTTTCACTTACGTCAACAATGTTTTATTTTTTTCATATGTTTTTAATTTTTTACAAACGTCAACAAGAAGACCTTTTTTAAAATGTTTATTTTTATAGAAATTGTATGCATTGAGTGCATAAAATGTGACTCTGTCACTGCTTGGGGTCTTTTTTTATTGCTGTAGACTGTTATATAGCGGTGTTTTGATGCAAGAATTGCAAAGGCTTGAAAATTATATTTAATAAAATATTATTATAACCACCATAAATTGGAAATATATGAAAGTTATGATTATTCAGAATATCACTGAATTAAAACAAACTAGAAGCGGTCTGGAATAGCATTGTTTGCGTCCAACATAACCTCCACGTTTGTTTACTGCAGACACGAGCTGTTACTGGTGGATGCTCAGTGGGGTGCTGAATTAGACAATCAGCTGATATTTTGTGTTTGCGGTTTCATAAATTCAGCCGAAAGATATAGATTTAGGTCGTCAACTTAGTGATTTAGTGAATGGTGAATTCGTGTATCGTTTTTGGTACTATTTTTGTAAAAAAAAATCATTTTATTTTATAGCTAAGACGCCAAGCAGAGGCGTCTTATGCTTTACAACGGCGGTAATTCTCAAAAATTAAATAAATTTATTCTTCTGTGATTAACTACGTATTAAATACGTTACGTAATCAATGATGTCTTTTCCTGTTTTGTAAATAAAACTTTACTGGCTGGGAAGAGCATATAGTGTTTGAATTATTTGCATAATGGAACCTATAGAAACGATACGCCACTGGAGCTGTGTACGACGTAAACAAATGAAAGAGATTATGTTGGCACGGTGTTTTTATTATAGATTCCGGATGTATTATTTTAGTGTAGTTTGTTATTATATATAAAATTTAGATTAGATTATATAACATTACGATTTTTCCAAAAATCTGTCACTTGTCGCTATATTGCCGAAGTATAGAAAAGCTGTTAAAAAAGTTAAATCTATCAGTTTATAAAATATAACAATTGTATAGGCATTGTAGAAGAAGTAGCAAGCTGGTTGTTACAAATGCCTTCAGATGCAAAAATCTTTTGTAGTTGGCAACCTTGCTTATATCAGTCATCAGAGGTCACACTGTAAATCTTTTAATATGTCAAAGTTTGATGCTTTAGTGTCTAGAAATGTCTGTTTTTTCTAAATGTTGTCGTTTGTCTACGGTTTTTTTCTGCTGTGATTTATTGGAGTCTTATAGATGCCGTCTTTGCAACGCCGAAGCTAGTGATATAAGCTGTTATTTTCATCACAATTGTGGATTTTTAGACCTTCTGGATGAAGCCAGTTTTTAGAGATGTCCACAATGTAAAGTGGCTAGTTTTTCGATGGTGTGGATGTTTTTTCACAACAGAAATTGTTATTTTAATGAACCAGTGGAAGCTTTAGCAAATAAGACAGAAGATTTTAATAAACATATAGACAAAAAACGTTTGTCAACTGAATCACAAAATTTTCAATGCGATCAATGTGATTTTACAACTATAAAAAAAATCTATTTAAAAAAACATGAAAAAAGAAAACATTGTTTAAATGAATTACAAAAAAAATTTCAATGCGATCAATGTAAATATAAAACTATTCAAAAAAGTAATTTAAAAATACATAAAATCAAGCACGTTTCACGCGAATTACAGCTAAAATTTCAATGCGATCATTGTGAATATACAACTATTTATAAAAGTAATTTGAAAATTCATAAAATGAAGCATGTTTCAAAGGAACTACAGCCAAAATTTCAGTGCAATCAGTGTGAATTTTCAGTTCTCCAGAAAAGTAATTTAAAAGCACATGAACAAAGAAAACATTTTTCCAGGGAATTACAGAAAAAGTTCCAATGCAATCAGTGTGGATTGACAACTATAGATAAAAGTTACTTAAAAAAACACAAAATGAAACATCTTTTGATTGAATTACAACAAAAATTTCAATGCGATCAGTGTCAATTTTCAACTATTTATAAAGAAAGCCTAAAAATGCATAAAAGTAAAAAACATTTTTGGTGTAAATTACAAGACAAATTTCAATGTGATCAGTGTGAATATACAACTATCCAAAAAAGTGATTTAAAAATACATAAAATAAAGCATGTTCCAAGAGAATTACAACAACAATTTCGATGCGATCAGTGTAAATACACAACTTTTCAAAAAAGTAATTTAAAAGCACATAAAAATAGAAAACATATTTTAAAGGAATTACGAAAAAAGTATCAATCCAATCAGTGTGAGTTCTTAACTATAGATAAAAGTTACTTAAAAATCCACAAAATGAAGCATTTTTCGAATGAATTACAACCAAAATTTGAATGCGATCAGTGTCAATATACAACTTTTTATAAAAGCGACTTAACGAAGCATAAAAATAGAAAACATCGTTTAAGTCAAATGCGCCATAAATGTTAATGTTACTCTTCAACTAAAAATAGCAATTAGTAAAGAAAAGCTTTACTGCATACTTTTCAACTACTGTTTAATCGTAATCTCTTTTGTATTTATGATTCATATTTGCCGTCACTACCTACCTACTGTATGTTATTTTACTCTCTTTTTAATTATCAACCGACTTGAAAAAAAGAAGGAGGAGGCTCTTAATGCGGCTGTATTTTTTTATGTGTTACCTCATAACTTTTTTTGGAAGAACAGATTTTGATGGTTCTTCTTTTATTTGGAAGTTGGTGCTTTCCAATTGGTCCCATTTAAATTTAATCAAGATCTGACCAGTAGTTTTTAAGTAATTTTTAATAAAGCCGTTTCGACTCAAGTAATTTATTAATTTTATAAAAAGTGAGCTTATATACTTACATACTCCAAGGTTATTACATCTAGGAAGTCGTAGATCAAAGTAGATTTTTCCAAAAAGTAGGCGCAGTAAGCTTGCTTCATATTGTATAAGTTAAAAAAAAGCTATAGCAACAACGTTTTGCGACAATAATGAGAGTTGTTTGACCTACATTGACATTATTCTAGAAAAGTGTCAAACCGGTTGTTTCCATTGCAGCAGAGGGATTCTGTTTCGTGTCACATCAAGAAAATGAGTCAGATACGGGATTTTAATCGGACATTTTTTTCTATATTGTAAGACTCTTTTATTCTAATCTTACGTTTTGCCAAATTTTAACAATTAAATTGAATTAAATAACAGTTAACTCTTTCTCCATAATTAATTTGTCAGGATGTCTATGTTCTACGATTATTAGTCTTAATCATTCACTCGAAAACAGTGTACAGAATAGCAACAGCCAGCTACATTATCATCAACAATCTACTTCAACTCACCCCACTATATTCATAGTTAGAGAAACGCTTGAGCAGTCAGACGGATCGATTGGGCGACACATGAAACATATTTACACATAATGTACCTGTCAATAATACCTGTAAAGTAACTCACCGGGGGCTTTTCTCCCCCTCCCAGGATTCTCTTCCTCTCGAACTGATTGTGGAAGACATCACAAGGCTCATTAGACTTGGACAACCACTCTATGGACTCGATTGACTCAATCTTCACCCCTTTTCTTTAGCATCGTGTTTTCAATGATGTCTTTACTGTTTCGGTACTTGGTTCGGGAGCAACGTGGACGGTGTCGCTAGGCCTCAATCACATTACGCAAAATAGACTGGCCAAGAATAATACGTAATAGGAAAAGGTATAAAATAAAGATTAATGAGTGAAGAACCTAAGGACATTACGCATTACCCCGTCATACCAGCAAAAGGAAAATCCACAACCTTTTTATACACTGATAGGAACATAACCATAGCGGTTAACAGGCTCCAGCCTACCCCTCTACCTCTTCGCTTCTGTTCGAGGAAGTAGAGAACCAGGATAGCAATCTGTAAATGTCTACAGACGTCATGGGAGTACCACCTCAGTCTGAAATGAATTAACACATTTTGCCCTCTCGCCCGGCTTAGTTCTTACTGACTGCCCTCTGCCACCATCTTTCCAGGGATGCTAAACCGATGTTCTCCCTCTTTTACTTAAAATGCCATATGGCCCTCATCAAGATGATTCAATTATACAAGCGATTTAGCGTCTTATTGGCTTATTTTTACTTTAAAAAATAACTATAAATTATTATAAAATCAAAAACTTTCACAATATATCTAATATCTTTGATATTATAGTGTGTTTTTTTGATTAAGTAACTTTTTTCATATTTTTTTATTAAAAAAAAATATCCGACTAAAATCTCGTATCCGACATAAAAAAGCTCAAAATACTTCAGTCAAGAGGCGTAGTTGACACACAATTTTCTACTATATCTTATTATGTCTAGATTATTAGCAACTTTTTTGATAAATGCGTTTTTTTTATTATTATTTATTTTCAGTTTTTTCTCATTTAAAGAAATTATTAAAAACTTTAACTTGCTATTTTATGTTGAAAACAATTATTTGAGTCATTAGGTATGTATCGTAAATTGCTTGTTTTTTTTAAAAATATATCAAACTCTAAATCGCCTGTTGCTTTTTAATCACGTTTACATCTTAAAAAACTAATGATGCATAAATAACTCAGTCAGAAATAACATTATACATTGACCATGCTGCCTCCTTCATTTTGTTAGTAAAAGTTATTGTTACTTGAAAAATTGATTGTTTTACGCATATATACTATATAGCTCCATTAATGTATGTTATATATCCGCTATAATTAGATTTGGTTCCGTTTTATTGTATTTGAGCAATTTTTTTAAATAAATTATTGTTGTTTTTATTGGAATGAAGTGACATTAAACGTCGCTAATTTTTTGTTATTGTTCAATTTTACTGTTTTTTTTATTGAGAAACTTATGGGAGTTTTTAATTGAAACTATTTCAAGCTACATGTTTAAAAGTTTTTGAGTTTAATTAATAAACATTTGGAAATATTATACGTGGAACTGTGAGACTGTTGAACAATTGGTCCGAGTTTTCTACCTGGTTTGACAAATCTTGATTCTAAAGATTATTATTTAGGTATTTTGAGATTAGAAATTTGCAATTTATAATAAAGTTTTTTACTAATTTAAGATTTAGATTTGTGCATTGTTTTAAAGAGCTTTTTTAACTTTGCGGACCATTTTTGGTAACAGTTTTTTCTAAATTTTTGAATAAGGTTTGTTTGCGATAAAATTATCTACCTGGCGGCCTACCACCGACTCGTGTGAGATTTCTCACTGATGAGTTTTGTCACAAAAATGACGTCATTTTAGTGAGAAGTGCTAAAACCCTACCATTGACGATGTGACTTTTCTCATCGATGACAAAACTCGAACGAAAACGCGTGAGTTTTCTCGACCGCTTTATTATGAGTGAGATTTGAGATTTCACCCAAAATGTGACAGCTGACATCGTTCTTTTTAGGTTAAGCTTGTGGCTTGTGCTCTGAGCCTTGGCTTGTGGTGTGGTTGCAAGTGAACTGTGAATCACATTTTTTGTTAGTTTGCTAGTGGCAAAGTGGCATTGTTCTAGTGGTCTGACAAACAAACTTTTGAATAAAATGGACGATTTAATGATGCTTAATTTAATTGATGATTTGGAAGAAGAAGTAGATGTACCATTGAGGCGAGCTGCTGGAGATCCTTTGCGGGAATTGCCAGAAAGGCAATTTGTCAAGCTTTTTCGGGTGTCCAAAGAATTATTTAATTTTATTGTTACTCTTGTGGAACCTTATATGCGTCCTAAAAGAAGACCCAGTGATTTATCTATCCATACTCGAGTAATTATTCTAATAAGTTTTTTCCTCTATTATTTTACTGGATTTCAAATTTAGGTGTTAGCAGCACTCCGCTTCTATGCTGCGGGCAGCTATCAAGCTGACGTGGGATACAATTGCTTTGTAGGCATTTCTCAACAAAGTGTAAGTAACGCACTTCATGAAGTGACGGAGGCCTTGAACCTGCCCCAAGTACTGAACACCTATATTAAGTTCCCTAATAATTTGGAAGCCCTTAGAAGTGTCAGACAAAAGTAATTAAATTCATACACTTTCCAGTGAGCACCTGTAACTTTTACGCATTTTTTTTTTTAGATTTTACAATAAGTATGGAGTCCCTGGTATTGTGGGTTGTATTGATTGTACACATGTTGCCATTGTTCCACCAGCAAGAAATAATCCACAATTGCCAGAACATATTTTTGTTAACCGTAAGGGTTATCATTCGTTGAATTGTCAGTTGGTAAGATAGAACAAATGTCTCCTTAGCTATTTAGTTTATTAAAGTTGCTGTACTTTGGTTTCAGATTTGTGATCCTAATTTAAAAATTTTGAATGTTGTGGCAAATTATCCCGGTAACACACATGACTCTTTTATTTGGAATAATAGCCTAGTGCAGGAGTTGTTGAGACAAATGCATAGAGAGGGGCATCGGGATTTTTACTTAATTGGTATACAAATACTTATATGTTTAGTATAACTTAGTTTAACAATTCTTGTCTCGCAGGTGATTCTGGATATCCTCTCCGGCCATGGCTGTTTACTCCAGTTAGACCTGAACCGCCGCAAGATACTCCAGAGTATAGGTATAATGAAGCAATAAAACAAATAAGGAGTCTCATTGAACGATGTAATGGACTTTTAAAAGCACGATTCCGGTGCTGCCTTAAACATCGTGTGCTTCATTATACCCCAGAAATGGCTGGAAAAATTGTAAATGCCTGTGTTGTGCTGCACAATTTGTGTGTCGATCACAACATTCCACCACCCGAAGGCGAAGAAGAGGTTGACGCGGTAGAGGGTAATAATCTATTACAATGAAGTTATTGTTATATATCATTTAACATTTTTAGGTATTATGAGAGGAAATGAAGATGTTGGAGGCTTTGGTGGAGCAAATCCAGAATTAGAAGCTGGGCGCCAAAATAGGGCAAGGTTAATTAGAGCGAGATTTGCAAACAATTAAGTAAGTGAAAAAAATCTACTATTTTCCTGCAAAAATTGCTTTTAAATTTTTATATAGACAATTCGGCTTTACCCGTACGTTATTAACAATATTTGTTTGATTCAAGCATTTATTATTAACAGCCTTTTTCGTTTTGAGAGTTTGTGCTATCAAATAAGAATAATCAAATAAGAATAAGATAGGTAATTTATAGATACCAAAATTATATTTTACGGAGTTAAAGAAAAACAATAAACAGCTACGGCTACAACTGCCGTAAAACAAAAGCATTAGCTATGGTCTGAAAACTTTCAGCTATTGATCTCATTATAGCTAATTTTTCTTCATAATATTTTTCTCGCATTTCTAATTTTTTTTTCAAATATTTTGCATGTTCAGCATGTGCGTTTTTTGCTGAATTTCTTTTTCTAATCGTTTTGTTTACAGGTGGAGTTTCTAATGCAGTCTTGTGCAGGGATGTACGTGGGGATCGGCGAGGGGAAGGTTGTGGAGCTGAAGAACCGTGGGGACTGGCAGGCACTGAAGTCACCGAACGATATGATGGAGATGGAGGATTAGGAAGATGGTCATAACTAGGAGCATTCAAAAAAGTTACTTCGGGGGTGGGAATATCCAAGCCTTGTACAGCGACTGGTGTCAACACTGCAGCAATAAACTTCTCGGTTTTTGATAAGGACTGAATATTGCCCACACCACCTCCTGTTTTATTAGCTTCCCTTCTATTTGAAGCACTTTTTTGTTTAGTTCTGGCGCACAAGTCTTGCCATGTCTGTATAAATTTAAATAAAATGTTGAAATTAAGCTTTTGTTATTTTAATAGTTTTCGAAGCAATTGAATTGTCTTCAAGAGTTTTCGGGTGGGTGGCCGATTATGTGAAGCATGTCGCTTGCCGAGTGCTTCAAAATAGACCGGGCACATGAAAATTATGAAAAAAACATTGATCTTAAGTTTTGGGGTTATGTTTAGTAGATGTAAAATTAGGTATACAAATTGTAAAATTGGTATATTTAGTTATATACCACTTTGCACGTTATGTATCTAAAATAACGAATATGACAAATTACCTTTCTCCACGCTTTCCAGTCTTTCTGTGGCCCGATTGCGCTATTTAACGTTTCCCCAATTTCTTTCCACAAAGCTTCACCATCTTTTTTGGTGAAGCTACTAGAAAATTTCCCAGAAATCAATTCTGGGCGAGTTTGCATAAACTCGACCAGAATTTCTTTTTGTTCCTCTGTCACTTTCATAATAATTTCAAAAATTATTTTGAATATCAACAATAATTGTCAAAAATGTTTATTATACAAATGTCAAATCCTATGTTGCTAAGCAACGAGTGCGAAAGTGCGGCGTTGCGATATCTAACATGTGACAAAACGCATCGGTGAGATTTCTCATCTCACTTAAAGTCAATAGTAGCGTATTTAAAAAATCAGTGACAAAATGCACGTGAGTTTTGTCACTGATGAGAAAACTCATCAAAGTCGGTGGTAGACCCCCTGTTCGTAATTGTCACTTTTATCTAATACAACAATCAGACAAAAGAAATAATTTTAAATAAAAACAATAATTTTTTTAAATTTTTGATGATTTTTTGCATATTTTGATTTGAATTTTTATGTGTCGTTTTTTGATAAATTTTTAGAATTTCTACTTTTGACCGCATTGCGTACAGAAGTTTTTATAGGGTTTTAGGTACCTACAAATTTAATTGAAGATTCTACGTTTTATATCTGGGTAAAAAACTAAAGTTACTTCTAACTAGAAACAAACTTTGCTCTTTATAACAAATGTTATAATGCGAATAATTTATTGTGTCAAAGATTTCAAACCAATCAATTAAATCAAGTTTTAATTAAATTGTACCAAAATTTTATTTATATGAAAAATATTTTACAGGATTCCTATTAATGATTCTAAGGACGCAGTTGGCTGTGAATTTTGAAAATACCGCCTTGTTGAAATGATACCTATAATTTGACAGTTTTCGCTGGTCATCAATGTGCTTTGTCACCTGTCACTGAGAGTTTTATCGTTCATCGTTTTAACGTTTTTCAATTGTCAAACACGATAGTTTGCGTTAATCCAAACTCAAGTTGGGCTGAGAAGCGAAGACTGTGAAAATGGTTTATTCTGTTGAACAAAAGACTTTTATTATGTCTTATTATCGCAATGAGACATTCAACAACATAGAGTGGGTGTATTCTGTAGCAGCTTGTAAGCAAGAATATCTTGCTAAATACACAGATCTGCAAATTCAAGAAACGTCATTAGAGTTCCACATCAGAGATCTAATAAACAGATTTGTTTGGATTGGCAAAGGGTCAACAAAGGAAGATTTTCTAGAAAGCCCCTAGTGTCTGAAGAAGTTGTTGAATATTTGAAAGCACTATTGGAGCAGACCCACAAACATCTTTGACAAGATTGTTTCACCAATCAAGAGTTCTTGTAAGCAGTGTCATAACGTATTTTGATTTTTTAATATAATTTTTAAACCTACGAAGAGCATTTGATTCTTAGGCAACCAACTATGCACGCCTGTATTGGGTTTGTCGTGCGTCTGATACGTGTCTTTGAACGATTTATTAAGAGTTGTTAAGTGGAAAAGACGGCATACTTCCTACGCTAACTGCGTCTTTAGAATCATTTATAAAAACCCTGTATAAAAATAAGGTGGTCTTTCAATTCAGAAAATTAGTAAAGAAATCAAAATTCTCAATTTAGATAGTTTATCTAGTTGTATAAGGAATATACTATATATTCCTATATCGCTTATAAAGACAAAAGATTTTAATTGTTTTCTAAATGCAAACAGTTTGTCAAAATGTTTTATCTCGTAGTAAATAACAAAACGGACAAGATAAAAATAATGATGTTTTTTAGAAGGAAATTTTGATAACTGAATCAAATTATGATTAAACAAATAAACCTCTACCTACTCAAATACGAGTTTGTTATGGAGTTGAATTTGAAAACAAAAACTAAACATAATTAAATATAGTACCTTTTAAGCAAAATTGTTGTTGTGTTGGTATGAAAGATGTTTGAGGCACAGTCACATTAGAGTGAGAAAAAACTACGCTTGATCAAATGACAATTGCTCATTTAAATGCTCAAAGTGCAAGAAAATGGAGCGTTATGCTTAGCAGAAAATCAATAAACACAGTTACTTATTAAAAGGTTTTGCTTATTCCATGGTTTTGCCTTCTAATATAACAAGGTTATTCGCAAGAACGTTGTTTACGTTGGCAGCCTTGCTTACATCAGTGATTAGTTGTCAATATTGTCAAACTGAATCTTTTAAGTTGTCAAGCTTTTAATGCTTCAGTGTTTATAATACAAATGTCTGTTTTTTCTAAATGTTGCCGTTCCTCTACGGTTTTTTCTTGTAGCGATTCATTGAGGTCTTATAGATGCCGTCTGTGCAACTATGAAACCAAAGAAAAAAACTGTAGTTTTAATCACAATTGTGACTTATTAGATGTTCTGGATGAAGCCAGTTTTAAGCGATGTCAACGTTGTAAAGTGGGAAGCTTTTCGATGGTGTGGAAATACTTTCACAGCAAAAACTGTAATTTTGATGAAGATCCATTAGCTTTCACGAATAAAACAAAATATCTTGAAGAGTCGCTTGAAAAACCTATAAACAGAAAACATTTGCCATCTGAATTACAAAAATTTGCATGCGATCAATGTGATTTTAAAACTATTAAGAAAAAATATTTAAAAAGCCATAAAGAAAGAAAACATGTTGCAAGGGAACTGCAGCAAAAGTTTCAATGCGATCAGTGTGAATATAAAACTATTTATAAAAGTGTTTTGAAAACACATAAAATGAAGCATCTTTCAAGGGAATTCTACCAACAATTTAAATGCGATCAGTGTGAATATACAACTATAGACCAAAGTTATTTAAAAACACATAAATTGAAGCATCTTTCAAGAGACTTAAGAACACAATTTAAATGCGATCAGTGTGAGTTCACAACTATAGATAAAAGTTATTTGAAAACACATAAAATAAAGCATCTTTCAAGTGAATTACAACGAAAATTTCAATGCAATGAATGCGATTTTAGCACTATTTATAAAAAATGCTTAGTGAGTCACAAATACTCAAAACATTTGTCAAATGAATTACAACAAAAACTTCAATGCGACCAATGTGAATATACCACTTTTAATAGAAACAGTTTAAGAAATCATAAAGCAAGAAAGCATTTTCCAAGTAAATTACAGCAAAAGTATTATTGCGATCGGTGTGAATTTACAACTGTTGACAAAAGTAATTTAAAGCTACATATAAATAGAAAACATCTGACAGGTGAAATGCAACAAAAATTTCAATGCGATCAATGTGAATACAAAACTCTTTATACAGAAAGCTTGAAAATTCATAAAAATAGAAAACATCTTTCGAGTGAATTACAACCAACAATTCAATGCGATTACTGTGAATATACAACTATTCGGAAAAGTCATTTAAAAAGACACAAAATGAAGCATCTTTCGAGTGAATTACAACAAAAATTTCAGTGCGATCAGTGCGAATTTACAAGTATTTATAAAAGTGTTTTAAAAACACATAAAATTAAGCATCTTTCAAGTGAATTACAACAAACTTTCCAATGCGATCAGTGTGAATTTACAACTATTTATAAAGGAGAGTTGAAAAGACATAAAAATAGAAAACATCTTTCAAGGGACTTACAACCAAAATTTCAATGCAATCAGTGTGAATTTACTACAATTCATAGAAATAGCTTAACAAGGCATATAGAAATTAAGCATTGTTCAAGTGAATTACTACAAAAGTTTTAATGTGCTCACTGTGAAAATACAACTATTTGGAAAAGTCATTTAAAAAGACACAAAATGCATCCACATTTGAATGCGACTTTATAAATATAGATAAAAATTTCTTAGTCGATCACAAAAATGGAAAACATCTGTCAAGTGTGAATAACAAGATCTTCAATGCGATAATGTGAATATAATAAACTATTCTTAGGATTGACTTAAAAAATCACAAAAATATTGTTTAAGTAAACTTCAACAAAAATTTCAATGTGTGTAATGTGATTAGACAATTATTTATAAGCAGTTGTAACATATTGCAAGATTTCAATCCGGTGACAAAAAGTCTACAGGAGTAGATTGCAAAAAATAAAATAAAATCAGTGTAGTCTTAATACCGATATTTTGTTTTAATAGATTTTTGTGGCAGACGCTAGTTTGATTTTGAGTGTTTCACTGTATAACTTTCAATTTACCGTGCATACATAATTTACATAAATAATCGTTTTAATTAATACAATAAGGACCTTATTATAAACGATTGTGCTAGAAATTGAAACTAAAAAGACAAATACAGTAGAATTACATTTAAAAAAAATTGTTTCTAACACCCATTTTTTAGTGCAATTTTATTGAGTTTTCTAAGATACTGTAACAACTCTCATTACATGTAACCAGAAGCAGGGCGGCTAATCTGCATTGCGAATTATCTAGAGTGAATGAATTAAACAAATTAATTAAAATAACAATATTTAATAAATTAACAAAATTAAATGTTAAACTAACAGACTGGCATAAGTTTAAATTAGGTGCCAAGATATTTTACAATTATCTACTTAGAATACTAATTTACAACTGATTATAGTAATTAATTAATAAACTACGAAATTGTCTGTTCTAATTTGTTGGATTTATTTAGATTCTGGTATAAGTTGTTCACACTCTGGTATACCTATTGAAAAGTTTACCAATAGCCTAGGATGTTGTAGGGCACTTCACTTGTTTTCAGAAGATTTAAAGTAGGGCTTATCTGTAGCCTCGGTGGACTTTGATTCAGTTATTAATCGTCTACTAGAGACTAAACCCTTTCAATAAGAAAAGAACTCCAATTATTTGAATTAATCACTTTTCCAAGAGTACTACTAGAAACCACTCTTAAGCTTGGGACCGATACAATATTTTCACACTTTAGTCTTCACGTTTACACTTTTTGTTTTTAATCAACAGTTTTTGATCACTTTTAACTTGATTAACTTATTAATGCCACTTCACTATCTTTCTTTCGGCACTGCTATTTGAAACTTCTTGGAAACTAAACTATTTTTTTTTCTTCGCACGTATTTATTGGCTCACCCAATAAATATAGAACATTCTGAACCTTCCAACACTTTTTATCTCTCTCTCACCTCTGCGAGCCTTTCTATCAGAACTGCAACAATTTTCAGAATAAACTAAATGAATATTCAGATTCCAGCGCATCTAGAATTTTTTCGATTGATAGATGAAATATTCTAGATCTCCGATTTATTTGGTAGTTTAAAAGTTACACAATTTATGATATTTTGAAAGCAATTTAAGCATTATTTTTCACAATACACAAATTGGTTCTAGTACTTAAACATTCTCTTCCAGTTTTCGATTCAGAAAGGCTGTAACGACATCTAAATGAAAATCATGAAAATTTAATCGTACTGATAATGCAAACAGTATTTTTACTCGGTATTTGGCTAAAGTCTTTAGATACCAACCTAGCTCTATAGGTGACGATTAAACTTGGTTTTAAGATTCTAATTACACTTTACTGGCATATAATCTTTAAGTAGACTTTTAAACTTGATTTTTCACTTATCATAGCATCCATCCTATTGTAAGAAATTGGTCCTGAAAGCGCCTTTTTTTACATTTCCCAAATCTCCCATTGAATGTTATATTTCTTTTTTACGTTTACGGAGTTTTACGCCTATGATTTATTGTGTAGACCTAACTTACTACTTTACCAACACTTTTATGTTCAGTAGGTAATGTCCTAGGAAGCTCTTTGGGACTGTCTTAGTGTGCCTTTGCGTTATAAAATATGTTGATATAATTATAAAAAAATCAATTTTTCTTCAAACGTCAGAGAAGTACGTCATTTTTGAATTAGGTTGCCATAGTTTAAGTTTCACTTCTCCGCCGGCGGCAGAAAAAGTACTTTTTCTGCCGCTACAAATTTTATTGCGTTTTTGTTATTTTCCTGTAAATAAATAACTAAACATTAAATTAATATCATGAATTTATTAACGAATTATAAAAAAACAACTTAATTATTTGCCACCATAGTAAAAATTAAATGTGCAATTACTAACATTTTTAAAATGAGAACCGTTTGATGCAACTGATGACCCCGAATCACAAGAAACGTGAACGCTAGTTGCTGAAACATTGCTTGCGACGGACTCTGAAGGTAAAACTAGTGGCGAAGAGGTGCCAGCGATCAAAATTTTTCCAGCGGTTTCATTTTTGTTGCTGATGGAGTCTGCAATATAACCTTCGGCACACGATGTGCTCTTCCATCCGCCTAGACGTTTCAGACCGGTGATATCTCCCCCAGAATCTACAAATATTGTGGCTGACGTTCGCCTTAAGGAGTGTCCAGTAAATAATTTCCAATTTGGCAACTTCAAAAATAAAGCTACATCTTTTGCTACGCTTCCAATTTTATGAATGCCCATAACTGACTTATAGCATTTCCCGTTATGAAATTTCACAAAAAGACGATCCTCCTTCATGTCTTTTGGTCTCAAATTAACATATTTCCTGTATATGTTAATATTACGTTCTCCGACAATAGCAAAAGACCGTGGTTTCTCTGTTTTATTAAAGGGAATCTTCACATGTATCAACGAGCCTAGGTCTTCGACGTCCTCAACTCTCATATTCACAAGTTCGTCGCATCGGCACGCCCCTGCTACTCCAAACAAGAAAACAGTCTGTAAAACATAATTTATAATAACAATGTTTATAATATATATATATATTATTGCAAAATACCTTAATTGCTAAATATTGTTCGTTGGGTGCATTCTCTAGAAACTCCTCAAATTGTATTTTTGTGAAGACATCAGCTTTCTTCGGAATGTAGCCTTTATTTTGCTGTTTTAAATAAGCACGAAGCTTCAAGTACTTGGCCAAGTCTGCACCATCTTTGATACTTAGCATGGTTCGTAACATCGAATATTGTGACCACAAAGTCGAACTCTTCATTTTCATATCTACTGATAAATGCAAGAAGTACGCCAGCAACACATCTTCTGAGTAATCCATCACATTACTCTTAGCGCACCAATTAGTAAATTTCTTGTATGCTAGTTCATAAAGTTTTTTGGACTTTCGTGGAACGAGGTTTTCTGTTGCCTTCTGAGCTGCCTTTGCGATTTCACTAATTGCCTTCGTTTGGTCACTACTTTCAAACATAGCGGACTAAAAAATTAAACAAAATTTAAGTGTAAAAATCAAATAAAACAATAATTACTTACCAATTATTGTTAAAACGTGCAAAATGTGAAATTTTTTCGCTGTTGTTTGGAGCGTTGTCAAGGAAACTTCAGTTTAAATTCAAAGCACTCTTTTTGAAACTAACAAATTAAAATAAAGCGTTGTAATTATTATATTGTTGTTCTTTACGTTTGAAGAAAAAATAGCGTTCTTTATACGTCGGCGAAGTCTTACTTTTTGTGCTTCATCTGTAGTAGTTTCATGCCGGACTCACTACGTTCGTCCGTCACACTGAAACTACTACAGATTCAGCACAAAAAGTATGACTTCTCCGCCTAATAAAGAAATATACTATTTCTGGACATCAAAATGGCGCGTACTTACAAGAGAAAAACAGACCGTGCTTTTCATATCCGAGGAAGACATTGTTAGTGCTGTTAGAGACTTTATTGATCGAAGGTTATCAATAAGAATTGTTGTATTAACTCATAATCTCAAAAAAATACTTTGGCTAGTAGGTTGCGCAAGATCAAAAACCAAAAAGTAGAAGCAAATAAAGATGAGAAAACAAGAAAGCTTGCGAGTGCGCAGCCGACTGAAAATGATGAAGGAAAGGTAAATCATAAAAATAACAAATTTCCGCTAGAGGTTACGAATCTTGTCTCAGTAAAAAGTGTTTAAGAAAAAATGATTTCAGAGATCATATCAGTCTAAATATAACACTCAGCAAGTTTTCACCGCCAACTAAGAACAACAATTGTGAGAGTATCTTTGAAAGATCAAAAATAAATTGCGGGTTGAAGTATTAGCAAAGCACAAGTGGCAATCTGCCAATAAACATTTTTTCGAGAGGTGATATGCGCGCAAGCACACCAAATCACAAAATTGACAAAAACATTACAATATCAGCAAGCATGTCAACACCAGTTTTTGGCCTGGTTTCAATAAACACTCCGTCTACAAGCTGTCGTTGCAGCTTACAGAAAAAGTAATTACTTTTGAAAGTGTTCGACCGTTTTCATAGGAGAAGAAAAATTGATAAAGAAAAGAAGACAACCAAAAAAACCGAAAATTTTTTTAGATACGCCAGAAAAAATCTGTTTTGAACAAAAACATATTGACAAAACCAAACAAATGAAATAATTGTTTAATGCCGTCAACAACACTAAGGCGTTAACTTAAAAAAATGTAGACTCTAAAACCGAGTTACCAAACATATTTGTCGGAGATTTTGTGCTAGCAAAATATTCTTCAAAATAAAACTGTCAAAAACTGTCAAATTTTACGTGAGTGAAGTAGAAAAAAAATTTATTGGTAGCGAGTTTCAGATAAATTTTTTACGAAAAAAAAATGGTTTTTATATCTTACTGTCGTTGACAAAGATTTGAGAGAGTTTGTGAAATTGAGCCAAAACTTCCCAAACCTAAACAAATTATTCGATAAAAAAATTTCCGTTAGATCTTCGTTCTTTTAATGTATTTTGAACTATGTAATAATATTTTATTTAAAAAGAATAAAAATCATATTTTTGCTTGTTACAAAGTTATATATGAAATTTCTTTGTGTGTCTCTATGTATCCCAGGAGCGTCTTATTCGGCCCGTCTGTCTTCAATAGAAAAAACAATTGGAAGAAAAACCGAAAATAATAATATAAAATAGAAAAATGATATCACATTGTTGGAAGAAATGAAAAGACAAATAAATAAACTAAAAAACGGAAAAGCACCTGGAGTTGATGAGATAGAAATGAGGGGTGAATTTATTGCAAGGATGAGGTGTGTGAGAGAGATTGAAAAGAGTTAAATTATATGTAGAGAGAAAAGATTGCTGGATGAAGAAAGAGAGAGTAGGGGTTATACATATGACCTATCTACAAAAAAACAAACTACAGAGGAATAAATTGATGAATACGGCATATAAGATCCAAAGTATGATTCTGCGTAAGAGGTTGAAACTGAAGCATAAAGAGAAAAAGTTGTTACCAGACTCACAAGCGGAGTTCAAGAAAGGCAGACGAGCGATGAACAATGTGTAAACTAGAGAAAAAAGAGAAAACGCTGTAGACGTTGTTTGTCGACTGTCATGCGGCGTTTAATAGTGTGGATAGAAAGAAGACAAAAGGGTGAAAGTAGATGAGAGAATGAGTGGATGTTTTTTCTACAATAAAAGGGTTAAGGCAAGGATCTCCGCTGAATCCAACACATACGTCAAAAAAAATCAAGATAAATTGGGAAAATCAATAAATTTTTTAATGACTTCGGGCCGTGAAAGCCTTTCTTCTTTAATATTATTTATGATTTTAATACGAAAATGGCTAAATATTCGATACTTTCGGTGGCCATCAGGGATCTTTGGCATTTAAAAATGTTATCTTTAGTAGTTATTTCAACTATGGGTGTTGTATCCACATCAATAAGTAAAAATCTCAAAATTTCAGATTTGGATTTAAAAATCCTTGCTGAAAGCAGCATTATTTTATTTATGTTATATTAATTGAACGTCAAATGTTAAATTCGACAATTTTAATAATAGAATAGAATGTTTATTAGTGATATGAATACATAGTATTTTTCACACGTCCAATACAATTTGCACTAAATACTAAAGTGACAATGGTTGCAACATACACAAATTGCATCAATATATTATATTGCTAAAACTACAAGCTAAAACAGTGCGCCGAGAAAAATCAAAACGAATCAAAAACAACGCCCAAAACACACAAAACAAGATATAATTAGCAATAATAACCCAAGTTTGTCGTACACAAAAAATACAATCGACGCCCCTGGAGTTTATATTACTACACATCATCAAGGCTGGATGTTAAAAAATCATCAACGCTATAAAAGCTTTTGTAGATTAGAAGTAATTTGACCTTTTTTAGTAAAGCTGCTGGTGAGAGTATAAATCAGTTTTAAATAAAACACAAAAATTCAACACAATTTTATAATTATTGGAAAGATAGCAACCGTGGTCAAGCAGTTGTGGTCAAATTACGACTGCTAAATTAATATGTTTTCCACGGAGAAACGCTTATCTGCATTTTCCCGCAAGCCCCTCTTGCGTTTATTGTTGATAATGTGGAGCCTCGATGTTGGAATGACCTCATCATCTTAAATATCGCTTACAAGAGACACTTTACTTTTGTTGGCAGAACATTAAAAAATTTTAAACAATAGTAAGTGTATGCATTCTTTGACTTTGACAGTCTAAGGTTTGGATAGCTAAATAACTCAGATTTGCAAGAGTTTAATTTTTGATATTTATTTTTCCTGTAAACTAAGTGTTGCAGGCACTTATAAATATAATGACAAGGAAGTGTTAAGATTTCAAGATCAGTAAAGCACTGTCTGCAATCATCCCGATATTCTTAATTTGGCAACTACACGTATTGTGGCTCGAAGCTTGAAGAGAGGGTGCAAAGCTGAACTATGCCCCGATATCAAAAGACCATAACAACTCAAATGACATTCGATCAATGTAAAAAATACTATTCGCGCAACTCTCTACTTGGCAAACATGAGACTATATTGCGCAACAAGTAAATATTTTTTGAGACTTTATTGGCGATAAATTCACTGTGTGCATCCCTTTTTAATTCCTTGTCAATGTAGATTCCTAGATATTTTGTATTATCGATTATCGGAAACTTTACTATTTTTCAGTGAAAACACCATTGAAACCGTAAGAAACCATTGATTAGCGGAATATTTGATCAAATAATGTGGATACCGAGTTGCTTGAATCAACAGCTGAACCAATCACGGTATCATCTGCGTACATGGTTACATCTAAGTTTGGAAAAAAAGATGATGCATCGTTGACGTATAATAAAAAGAGTACAGTAATAAAAAGAATGGACCATTGTGGCACTCCATATTTTACATAAACGTTGTTTGAATATGCACCAAGATTAATCTCGGAATCAACAAAATCTCAACTCGCACATGTTAGGTATTGATAAAAAAGAAATTTGCCTTTTTGAGTGAGTGCTCTAAATATTTTACTTGTTATATTTTAGGAAAACTCGGTGGTGAACTTTGTTAAAATTCCGACATGATCTGTAAAAGTACATGGAAAGTTAACCGGGCCCGCACTGATAAAACAAGTAAAGACATTGTAAAGACATTGTCGATGCACGCATCCAGTCTGGTAGGGAATTCGACGAAACTGTGCAAATTATAAATTTCAAAAAATTGCACAAAACCGTGTTATGAGTATTGTTATGCTCAAAATGTATGTTAAAGTCTCCCGCTATAATAAGATTTTTACGATTAGTTCAGTAAGTTCAATAATTTTGCTGGAATGTTCATAAAAACGGAAAAAGTTCCATTTGGAGATCTGTATAAAGTTATTAAATTTAAGTTCAGCTGGGGTATAAACACTCCGACTAATTCACAATCAATTTTGCTAGATAAATTTTTTATTTTGTTTAAAGAATCACTTTATGATCACAATATGATCGCAGATGCCTGAAAAGATAGTAATTTAACTTGGTTTTTCAAAAAGCAAGCTTATTATGTTCTCTCTTTGGCTTAAAACACAATTTGTGGGTTTTGTTTTCAATTTAATTCTTAGATTAGTTTTTAAACTAAAAGCTTCTTTTTAAAAAATTTTGTATATTATTGAAAAAGTAATTTTGTCATCACTGTCATTACTTGTCAAAGACTGTAATGGTTTTTGAATCCAGCAAAATTGCTGTGCCTCCGAGACAAGGAGGGTTGAATATAAAAATAAGTTGAATCAATTAATGAACAATTAGCTAATAACGTTTGTAGAATGTGTTACTATTATATCGATATCTACTAAAATTGCATATTTAATAGATATCGCTGTTCTTGTAATATTATTGATACTTTTATGACCTTTGAGACAAAAATGGCTAAATATGCGCTGGTTTCGGTAGCCATTAGGAATCTTTGGAATTTAAAAGTGATAAAAATTTTACCTTCAGTTATTTTAAATATGGTAAATATTATTGAATATAGTTATATCATTAAGTAAAAATTTTAGATTTAAATTTAAAAATCCTTGCGGAAATACAGAAAGCAGCACTATTATGTTCATGTCATATTGTTCGAATGTTTTTAAATGTTAAATTTAACAATTTAAATAATATGCTTGCAGATGCGTGGGGAGATAGCAATTTAGCCTGATTTTTTAAAAAACAAACTTACATAGTCTATTTAGTTCAAAACACAATTTGTTGTCTTTGTTTGTAATTTAATTCTTAAATTGGATTTTAAACTAATTGAAAATTAAAAGCTTGTTTTTCAACTATTTTTATATTATTCGATAAATAATATTGTCATTATCATTACTTGTCGAAGACCGTTATGATTTTTGAATCTAGTAAAATTGCTGTTTCTTCGGGACAAGGAAGGTCACAAAAAATAATAAAGATTTATTGTTTTTTCGATACATGATCATGAACAGAAATAGAGTCTAATTAAATATATATTGTGCTATTCTTAAAATTATATAAAACATAAAAAAGTTTATAAGAATAAAATAATCTTATAACTAAAATTATACAAAAAAATTGAAATTGAAAACAATTGAATTAATTAATATTTACAAATTATTTTTACTTCTATTCATTTAAAAAGATGTTAGTTTTACAGTTTCACTAATGCCGGTATTCATAGTCGTATCTTAAGCTCAAGCTTGAGTTCAAGCTTGAGTCTGTCTCAAGCAAGGACTTTGGCAATACTCGAGGGAAAGCGTTTCCAGAAGTAGTAATTTTTGTGTTGTTAGGTTTGACAATTGTGAAGCATGAACGTCATTCTGCGTGTTTATATTTACTTTAAAATGACAGGTCGAGTAATAACTCGATGCCGCAGGGGTCATATTGAAAGTGTTTTGTGTTGTCGGGTGAGTACATGTCTACTGACAGAATACGTGTATGGTAACTTCATAAAATGTGCATTATAGACGAAAAAGCTGCGTTAACAAAAACAGCAAAACCCTTGTAGTCCCGCATGGACAACTCCAATAATGTGGAAAGTAATACGACGGATGCCGCAATAGTGACCGATCTGGACCATTATTACATTCTCCGCAAAACACGAAAGCTGCAAAAGTGAGACCAAACAGAAGCTAGCTCACACATTAATATAAAGCTTACCAAACCTTCCCCACTTTTATTGCAGGAAATGTGATGCAGAAAAGTTATCAGTTAGTAGTAGGAACTATTCCAGAAGTGTGTAAAAATGAATGTTTTCGGCTGCCGTTTTGTCTACTATTACTACTTTGTTTACTTTTATTACTATTAAAACAATGCTTTCATTTTTGCACAAAATGTGGCAAGCCCTTTAATTTTGTCTAAGTAATAATGGTCTTTCCACAAATTTTCAAGCAATCCTACATTCATTACACTGTCTTTTGTGAAGCTGTAGCGACGCTTACATTCAAAGTTGGAAAAAAATTCCAATGGGTTTGCCACATCCCGCACATAACTCGTTCAACATGTCAATGTTCGTTGTTATGAAATGCAACACATAATACTCTTCAGTATTTTCCAACGTCAAACGATGACATAATCTGCAAATGGCGTCTTGAGTCGGACTTGAGACAAGTCGAGGCCTTGCTTGAGTCCGACTTGAAATAGACCCAGTGCGCTTGAGCATCAAGCAAAAAACGCCCTTATTCACGCCGTAATATAATATTTAAATCTTGAGATTTGTCTATGAATACCGATTCGGACTTGAGGTCGATCTCAAGCTCAAGATATGAATATCAGATTTCACGAGCATTGCCGAAGTCCTTGCTTGAGATGGAATCAGCGATAAATCTATTTCAAAACGCATGCAAACGCTTTCCCGAGCATTGCCGGAGTTCTTGCTTGAGTCCAAGCTTGAGACGGAGTTAAGCTTGAACTTGAGATACGACTATGAATACCGGCATATCTCAACCTACCTCTCACTATTTGGAATTCCTATCACAGCAACATCCTGAATATCATGATACTTGATTAAAACATTTTCAATATCCCTTGGTGGTATCGAAGCTTTTTTGTATTTAATACAATGTTTTATACGATAAACAATATAAAAGTAATTTTATTTTTGGATATTCTTTCTGCATTTATAAGTCAACATAAATAGTCGAGAAAATAATCACGTGTAAAGCAAAACAACAATTATGTAAGACCATTAATTTGTTATTATAACAATGAATTATATATTTATTCAAGCTCACAACTTCTATACTAAAGTTTAGATATACCTGGAGTCATTTGTTGAATTATCAATCACTTATTGCCACAAAAAGAATTAAGGTGTAGCCTTTATATCAATAATAAATTTGTCACATTTAATGATGGTTACTGAAGCTGGAAGAAACAAATACTTGAGTTAAACATTAATACTTCACAAGTACTGTAGAACTTTATAACAAAGTAAAATCTCTTTGACCAACTAGAATCTCAGAAAAACATAAGAATCCTATAAGTAATTACCAAATTAGAATAAGTATATTAGAATTTCATAAATATTTTAGAAATTTACAGACTGAAATTCTATAATCACATTAGAATTTCTCACATAGAACGGTATTCACTCAATGACTTGGAATTGTACAAGCAATACAAAACTATGCTGATAAACTTAGTTTTAAGAACTCATTGCGGCTGCGGTAACAGCTAAATGATGTGTAAAATTAATCTCACTTAATTCACAGAACTGCAAAGTTTACTGGTTTTCCTAAAAAGCAGAATAAATGAATACCAAGATAGCTGTATCACTTTGTAAAGCGATTATAATGTAAATGGCGCTATAATGCTAATTACCTTAGTGTAACCTGTATGTGCACACACCTCTACATTTGAAGGAATATCAAATCATCAAAACAAAAAATTTGATGTCTTTCTATAACTTGAAACTTTACAAACAAACTCAAATGCAATTTTTAAAATATAATTTTTGGAAGTGAATTGACACTTTATGACTGACCTTAAGTTTTAAAGACACCTTAAGAGTTTATTGATTAACTTAATTTATAACCCACCACAGCTGCTGTAACAAACTCCACAACACGTGATATAAATCACAAATAAAAAGTCAACCGCAATCTCAAAAAAAACTCGTAACGTGTCACAAAGGTAGCTGTAAAAATGCAATAATACTGTAATTAACGCTGTAACGCTAATTGCGCTAGGTGCGGTGTACGTTGACGCAACTCTAACGTTTGCCTGGTTATTGAACCATCAAACTCAAGGTCTTGTTACCTTATTTAAGGTTATATAAAACCTGAACACTTGAATACAGAAACCTCATTTTGCTGTAGTGCTGTAACACAATGAGGGCGGAAGGGACTAGTGCGTAAGTATTTGTTTTAGGGTATAAGCAACATATGAATAGGTGTGTGTGTATTCTGCGGTAACAGAATACGGAAACTTAGTCGGTTGTAACAGTCCAATGCCGGTATTCGTAGTCGTATCTCAAGTTCAAGCTTGAGTCCGTCTCAAGCTTGGACGCATTGGAATTGTTTTCCAACTTTGAATTTAAGCGTCGCTACATGCAGTGTAGTGAATGTAGAATTGCTTGAAAATTAGTGGAAAGACAATTATTACTTACACAAAATTGAAGCGCTTGCCACATTTTGTGCAAAAATGAAAGCATTGAATAATAATAAAAATCACCGATATTTATTAATTGGGTAGTATTTTTATTTTGTAACACCTTCTACTGGTAAAAATAAGTACAAAAAAAGTAAAATTTTTATTAGTTTACATTATAAGGGTAAGGCATTGTTTGCAGAAGCATACTAGACAAAACGGCAGCCGAAAACTTTCATCTTTACAGCCTTCTTAAATAGCTCCTACTACTGACTACTCTGATAACTTTTCTGCATCACATGTCTTGCAATAAAAGTGGGTAAAGGTTTGGTAAGACTTATATTAATGTTGCACTTACATTGTCCCTCTCAAAAGCGCACAGTGTGAGCTTCTGTTTGGTCTGACTTTTGCAGCTTTCGTGTTTTGAGGAGAATGTAAAAATGGTCCAGATCGTTCGCTTTTTGTGCACTATTGCGGCATCCGTCGTCTTACTTTCCACATTATTGGGGTTGTCTATGCGGGACTACAAGAGTTTTGCTGTTTTTGTATACGCAGCTTTTTCGTCTATAATGCACATTTTATGAAGTTACCATACACGTATTCTGTCAGTAGACATGTACTCACCCGACAACACAAAACACTTTCGATATGACCCCTGTGGCATCGAGTTATTACTCGACCTGTCACTTTAAAGTAAATATAAACACGGGGAATAACGTTCATGCGTCACAATTGTCAATCCTAACAACACAAAAATTACTACTTTTGTGCCTTCTAGATGACGCAGGCAAACGCTTTCCCCCGAGCATTGCCGAAGTCCTTGCTTGAGACGGACTCAAGCTTGAGCTTGAGATACGACTATGAATACCGGCACAAGAGAACAACGTAAACGTCGATTTTTCATAAAATTTCTTCGATTTTATTATTTCATAAAACGTTTATTAACGCCAATAATATAATAATTGAATTATACTAATAGGTGCTTTAACTGCTTGTTTGTATCAATTCTGGTCTACTAACGGCTTATTGAATTAGGTTGAACTGTTATAATAATTAATATTAATTCTTGCTAAATAAAATTAAATTTTTGAAGTATCATTTTGATTTCAAAACTTTTCTTATTAAACAACATTGCCTTCAAGACTTATGTGATTGCAAATTTTTATCTTTCCATAGATATTATTAAACCAGTTAAACCGTATCCGTAAAGTCGTTTACCTACTTTTTAATTTTTACGCAGTTTGAAAAGATGCTAATTTGTAGTGGGCTATGCATCAAAATCATAATAAAACATAAAAATTCAATAAAAGAACTAGAAAGCTGTTGAAATGGTTTATTTGCATTTTATTTATTTGAACGGTTTTAAATAATGTTATCGAAAATTTTATAAGCCATCTTTACATTTACATTTTTTACCTTAAAATTAATTTTGAAAAAATCTCTTAAAAGCAACAATGACTTAACTTGACAAAAACTTTGTTTTGAATAAATTCTAGTTCCTATGTTATTCAATAGCTCAACATAGCAATCCATCCCGTCAACCTATTGAAAGTAATTTTGCAGTCAAATTAGACTATTTTTCATACTTTGTTTTTGTTGCTTACAAGATTTCTCAGTAAAGATAAGCTCACATAAAATATTGCTGTGAATTAAATTATAAATGTCTTTTAATTTTATGTGTTTTCAAATTAGCTTTATACAAAGATTTAAATTCGCATTGATCACATTGAAAATAATTCTGCAACTCAATGGGAATATGTTTTACTTTTAAATGTCTTTTAAGGTGAGCTTTTTGAGTAGTTTTAAATGCACACTGATTACATTTGAAAAACTTTTGCAATTCAATGGAAGTATGTCTTCGATAATAATGTTTTTCCAAATATTTTTTGAGAAAAGTTTGAAACCCGCATTTATGGCATTGAAAATACTTTTTCAGTTCAATAGAAGTGTGTTTTATTTTTACATGGTTTTCCAAATAAGCCTTTCGATGAGTTTTATATTGGCACTGATTACATTGAAAGTATTTTTCTAATTTAGTAATTTTAAATAAAGTATGTTTTATTTTTACATGATGCTGCAAACGATCCGTGCGGATATTTTTATACTCACAATATTCGCATTGATAAAAGTACTTTTGCAATTTAATGTGTTTCTTATTTGTATGTTCTTTTAAAACAGATTTGTAAAAAGATTTGAAGTCACACTGATCACACAGATGATACTTTTGCAATTCTATTGGAGTGTGCTTTATATTTATATGGTTTTTTAAATAAGCTTTGTCAAAAGTCTTAAGCTCGCACTCTTCACATTGAAAGTATTTTTGCATTTGGATTGGGGTATGTTTCCTATTTTTATGTCCTTTCAAGCAAAATTTGTATAATGTTTTAAACTCGCACTGTTCACATTTAAAGTACTTTTGCAATTGAATTGGAGTATGTTTTCTGTTTATATGTTCTTTAAAATAAAATTTGTAAATTGTTTTAAACTCGCATAAATCACATTGTAAATATTTTTGTAATTTGGTTCGAGTATGTTTTCTCAATTTGTGTTGTGTTAAATAGCTTTTTCGATAAGTTCCGTAGTCACACTGATCACATTGGAATGAATTGGTAATCGCACACTCATTGTAAAACTTTCTCTTGGTTGCTTGAGCCTTAAAATAACACTTTTGCTCATGAAAGTGACACCACATAAACGAAAAACTGCAATTATTACATCGACGACATCGTTTAAGACTCTTTTCTATGCTTGCGTCGACACTTCCACAAATATGCCGAGATCTCCTTGTTTTTTCGTAGGTTATAAATGTACAACAGCGGCTTCTGTAAGGTTTAAGAGGCTCGTGACACATAAACATTTCCATTTTTTTAGCTCAAAGAAACAGACTCATCTAATATCTAATACACTTTATAAACTACAGCTGATAGCTTATAGTTTTGTTAAATTAGGTTGGCACACATGACCCACTCTGCGCTATAGAATAATTACTCTGCGCCTTAAAAAGTAGCACTTTTAAAACTCCGCGGAAATTAACTATTAATCAACAACTTAATAATTGAATTTACATAAAATTTTTATTGAAAAAGTAATATGAACCTTATCGTAATTTCCTACACACGTCAACAAAAAATCGGTTTTGAGATTTTAAAAAAATTCTATGTATTGAGTATAGAAAGGAGTATTTGACTTGATATATCTACACTAGTCTACACTAATATTATAAAGAGGAAAGATTTGTATGTTTGTATGTTTGTAATGAATAGGCTCAAAAAGTACTGAGCCGATTTAAAAAATTCTTTCACCAATAGAATGCTACATTCTTCCTATTTGACATAGGCTACATTTCATTTTGAAAAAAATTAGGGATCCTTTGTAAAATTTGAACAATGTAACCGAAGGTGTAGAAAAATGAGTCTTAAAATGTCTTTCGTCGAATGCGCTGCCGAAACTATTAGCGATAGAACAAAATAATGTACAACAATATTGAAGAACATTATAATGTCTACAAAAAACTCCGCGGTAGCATATGTCCAACTATTGTAGTTATGTCACTACTTTTTTCATTTTAAACATTAATCAAAATGCTAACCAAATTCAAACCATGCTATTTATGTGTTTATATTAATCCTTATCCAAATAAATTATTTTATGGTCAAGACCATTTAGCTACCTATAAAATAGTTTTTAATTATTTAAATTGGGCTTTCCATTCAAAAGATATTACGAATTGAAAAATTCAAACAGTAAACAAAACCGCCATAGCGCCGTGGTCGTTGTTTGCGATGCAGTCTGAAAAGCGCGCCGGGCATCGCGGCGGGAGGGGTGAAGGGGGCACTGGGGGGGCAATATTTAATAAAATTAGTAAAGTTCTTCTCGGGCATGACGAGATCAGGGAAATAGGTATTCATTTTTATATGGAGGATATTATAGATTCCAGTTTAAATTGAATAGGTACGCATACATAAGATAGGTCAGCTTTACAAAATAAAGTAGTGCATCAAATTTACGCTAAGGCGGTACGAAGTTCGCCGGGTCAGCTAGTTAGGTATACAGAGGGTAAGGCCAAATTTTCATTTGCTAAAATAGTGGTCGGCAGTGAGATTTAAAAGTTTGCAGATTTTGCTAAAGCCCTTACTGTCCTTTCTGAATTTTAAATAATCTGTAATAATAATAATAAAAATAATAATAATGTTTATTGTTTCACAATATTGTGCTACAAACGTACAATACTTCAACTTTATTTCCCCACTGTACAGTGAATATAAAAATTATATATAAAAATCAAAAATAAAAAAAAAACTCTTATTTAATTAATCTGTCTTGGTTTATCTTTTTTTTTCTTTTTTTCTTCAAATTTTGTTTTTTTTTCTGTTCAAGTAAAATTTTTTTTCCTTGAACAGAAAATTTTTTTTTCGAAATGTCGGTCATAGATGTAATAGAGACCTGTAAAAACATCTACATTTGTTCGACACACTAAATTCTTCAAAAAATTTCTTTTAATATGCTAATGCATAGAGCAGTGAAAAAAACAAATAACAAAACAGTTTGGTCTCCACTTGACAGTTAACGATAAAATTGTTTTAACTTTATTAATGCATACTGTACAAATATTAATAGTGTACAAATTTTTAATACACTTTCTAACAATTTTGAATTAAAATTACTTTCTAGATCTTTTTTCAGATTTTTAGATGCCTTTTCTTAGTGTCGTTTGAAGTTTTAAAAATTTTTACAATATCAAATATTTGCATACTTGATATTGTTTTTTTATTGTTATTTGAAAGTATTACATTTAATACAAAGTACATTTGCCATATTTTTTTAAAACTTCTTTTCACTGTTCCATTTTTAGTTGCTAATGCCAACCACGTTAGCGAAAAACTACAAAATGAATTGCTCTGCAGAGTTTCTTATAAAGTCGATGTACGTCGATACTTTGGTGTACAGACCGTATAGGTGAATATCACATTTGTTATCAGTAGTATTGATAGGAAGACTGACAATTCCGGTAACATAATATCTACCTTCATGTTTAAATACAAGTCCCCCGCCAGTATCACCGTGGCAGATTGATGTACCTATATATATCAACCAAATTAACATTAAATAAATTGTTATAAATAGTTTACACACCATTCTCGTAGCCAGCACAAAATTTATCAAATGTAAGATAAAATCTACGATCCACCAAGTTATCTAAACAATTCATATACGTTCTTCCTGGTATTTTAATCTCCTGAAGTTCCTTGGAAGCTATTCCTGACTCGTTAGTAAAACCCCAACCAGGAACCTAAAAAGTGAGGAGACAAAACACTGTAGAAAAACTAATAATGAAAGACAATATAAAATATAATATGAGAAAGATTTTTAATTGTACATACTAAAAAATGTATTACTTGAATTACTTTGTAATTCCAAAATGAAGTAGCTTATAAAATTATATTAGAATTAGAAGAAACATTATAGTAATTTGAAAGCAATATTATTTTTATTAGATTTTTTGCGATTTTGTTTGAAAGTTTTAGACAAACAATATGTTAGTCTCTTACCTACCTTAAAATTTCAAGCAATAATTACAAGATTATATAGCTTTATAAACTACACCGGGTCTTTCATATCTCAGAACTTTTAAAATTAAGCTCTTTTGTAACCACCAAAAAATTCTGTCAATATTCTCTAATTATGCTGCAAAATAACTATTATATATTTTTTTATTTAAACTAACGAATAACGTCAAAATGATATAAAATATTATAAAATCAAAAATATTATTGACAATATAAGAGCTAAAATCATAGTGTTATATTGATGTCTGTAATCTGTAACTGTAGTGATGCCATTAGAATGTCTAGTGATATTATAAATGCTAAAATAAATGCAAATAAAGGCGGCCAGTATTAAAAGGACACACGATTGCCTTCCATGCCTCCAAGCGGCATAATAAATGTACAATTTTTCTGTCTAATATCAAATATTATAAATGAAGTTCTGTATCAATAAGTAGCGGGTGAACTAATCTAAACTCCATTCTTTTTCCTAGTCTAAGAATTTAATCTATAAAATAATTAATGTATAAGTTTTAGATTGTTTTTTATATAAAAGCCTAGAAAATTGTCAAATTTGTTCTTATTAGAAAATTGATGTAAGCATCTTTTACAGGTTTGATCTAGTTAGCATTTGATATTATAATATTAGAAAGCCAGTGTAAAATTGCGCTGGTGCTAAAACATCACCAGAAATTAGCAAAACACTTGTAACAAAAGTTTTTTGTTTGGGCAAATTGCAACGATAACACCGCGAGTTATTTATTAGATTTTATATGGATTTATTTTTCTCCTCAATAAATAACATCTAATTTAATAAATTAGGAGTTATTTTTTATAATGTTATCACCCAATGAGATACTCACCAATCCATAGAATCTGTTTGTTCTAAAAAAATTCATAGTTCTTTTTTCATACTTCAATCCCCAGTCTACGCACGCAGGTTGAACACTGGGAGAAAATTTAAGCCTGGTTTTTGTTATTAATACAGCTATATCTCCTAAATAATTACCTTCATCTCCAAAATATTCATCTGGAGTGAAGATACGTTCTATCTAAAAATAGTTGTAAAATTAATTGTTGTTGGCTTTGTAACAAAATTACCTCTGAAGTTTGAGAATAGAGTATATCTTGTGCATCGTCAAATTTCACATAAAATTTGCCCACTGCAATTTTAAACGAGTCAGGAGACATTGCTTTTCCAGTACCATAAGTAACACATACCGCTCCTATAACAAAAAAAGTTGTTTTTTACATCTATGTAAAAAAATTGTGAGCAGTCACGGAACGCCTTACAGATGTGAAGCATCAAAATTATTTTGTGCATAAAAGAACAGATTACGAGATGAACTAAATATGACTTGATGAATAAAAAATAAAAAATCACTAAGTTTTCTCTAAAAATGATGACTTTAAAAATAATTTATTTTTATTAAATACAAAAATAAAAATTTCAAAAACTTATTTCCAACTGCAACAAGACAATTGTTTTAATCAGTGACGCAGTAATAATTGTTATATTCAATGTTGTCTCAGACGGTATTGCCGTCTAGAACACTAGGTATTAAGACAGCAATTATTGTTTTTGATTGTGACGTCACAGTAAAAGAGTGATTCCAAAATCAGCACCGTTTAGGAATTTGATCAAAACAGTAAAGTTTTTGGTTAGATGTCGTTTTTTTATTAGAACGATATATGTAGAGCTTATAATTATTGCCTCGTGGCTTATAAAGTGATAGATGACGCAAAAATCTGTCATGCAAAAATAACGTTAGATTTTTGTACTTATAGTTTTGTGTAATTTTTACTTTGTGAAAAACACGAAATTACAACAAATGCTTCTTACATTTTAATTATATAAGTGCAACAAATATTTTTTGAGTAAATTGTACTTAAAATAACTTACAGTTACGAAAATGTTAATAGGTTATCGCTTGAGTGGGGCGATTTACATGTGGGTATTTGTAACAATAAAATTAAATTTATTAAATGATTTGAAATTTGTAGAAAACCTAATATTGCTGTATTTCTAGTCGTCGCTCAAACACCCTGAAAAAATAAAAAAATAAAGAAAAAACAAAAAAACGTTTATTCTGCATAGGTTGGTGAAATAAAGTGTGGCTTCTATAAACAATTAATACGTTGGTTTGGTATTGGCTGAAACTCTTATATACACTTCCCATTAAGCTTTTGCTAATTTTACATTTTTAAACATTTGCTAAGATTGAAAATATGAATAAATTTTGACGTTTCTCCCTATAGGTTGTAACGGTTGAATTGCGGCACACGCCAAAAATTACGATAAATAAGCGCCTTCTTGCCATTTTGCGGTAAACTACTCATTGCATGACGCTAGTTTGTGCACTATCGAATTCGCTGTCATCGATTTAGTCTAGAACTGCGAAAACCCGACGCCTTTAAGACAATTTATGTCTTTCGAGTAACTGTCTTTTCTGAACACTCTGTATATAAAGTAAAGCAAGCTAACTTTTTTTATTGGCCAGGGAAAAAAACCCAGGTAGTTTTTAACGGATAGGAAAAGAATAATCCGATAGTAAAGCAGAATTTACCAGATTTTAAGCGGGAAAGATACCGACTCTATATATAGAAGTGGTGTTAGCGCCCATGTTGCATTTTTAAGTCCGCCACCGTACGTAGTGTTAGTGTACCCTTCTACGCCAAAGTAGTGAGTCAAATAAACCCGGTAGTGGGTATTACGTGTGTTCACGACTTTTTGACAAGAAAATTGGTACGGCTTTGAAGCCACGTTTTGATAACGACTTTACCATTTTCGCGATTACGTGACGTTAGAAGGGGTAAGTTAAACAGTCTCATTAATTCCACCACTAACGGTTTTACTTCGCGGGTCATGTAGGGCTAGACGAGTCTAGGGTCAAAAGACGACTCAATTGCGGCACTCGATCTCTTTTCCTCCTGTTATCCTGCTATCTACCATCGAGCTTCCGAGGACTAAAGCACCGCAAAACAACCATCTCCAACGGAAACAGCAGATAAGGTTAGTTCAAAGTCTATGAAAGGTCGAATGAATGTGTGAGCGTTAGAAAGCCTTTGAACGACACCTTTAAAGTGAAAAAAACCTTCTTTTTATTATATTGTGTTTCATCAAATTATTGCCTTTATTGTTTGTGGTAATCAGGACAACCTGTAAGGGGTGCTTGAGTTAACTACAAGGGAATTGTCTTGTCTAACTCAAACTGCATCGAGTCCTGTCTAATTGTGTGAAAATTGTGATAAAATTTTATTTGAATTATTTAGAATTAATTAATTATTTGAACATTCCGGATTTATTTGTTTTTTTTTATTATATTTCATTTTGAGGCCAATATCACTTATTGCTATCAGTTAGTTTTTTTGTTTGTTGTATTTTCTTTTATTTATTCAATATATTAATATTATTTTACTGGAGCTTTTGTTTAGCCTGCAGGTCTTGACCCCTAAAAGGCTAAAGGGAGGTTAATTTCGGCTATTGTCTGTGCTAGGTTGAGTGGCGCTATATCCACCACCTGTGTTCTTAGATTCACGCCTCTACGGCTGAACTACCGGGCAAATTTTGAACAAGGTAAAGCTAGCCGAGATTAGCCTGTCTTCGAGTTTTCCTATTTCCTTTATTCCCTCCTCTCCTTTTCCCCTTGTGTAACTTCACGGTTACATGTTATGTATGTTATGACGTCACACGCTATCTGGTTTAAGACCTGTGGTGTTTGAGACGGCAATGGTATTACTGTGACAGTTGGTCTATGATAACTAAAAACAGAAGTATCGACTCGGTGTCGCGAGCTAGATGACGCAAAGCCAAACCAAGTTAACCAAAAAATACGTGGTCATAGAATGCGGTGAGTTTAGCCGCGGCTTAAGTAAGATGTTTCACTTCAAAAACATTGTTATTAATTACCTGTTAAAATTACTCTGTCGCTAATTAAGGTGCCTCCGCATATATACTTCATGTCAGTATGATTATATAAACCAACATGCCATGGGTAAGCTTCTCTTGACACATTGTTTCCGTTTATAATAAAAGGTGTAGTAGACACTCTTTTTTGACCGCAAACTATAAATTAAAGAAAATCTATTAAAGATCATAACATATTGCCTACTTGGTCCAGTACTTGGAACACATTTAATAGGCTTCCTGCTCCATTCTCCGTTTAAGCAAACTAAAGCTGGTGAATAAGAGTTTTGTGGCAACTCATAATAAGAAGTACATTCAAATGTAGCCATAGATCCATTCAAGGGATTTTCACAATTTTCAGAAATTTTTCCTTGGTATGTGCAAGTAACTTGTGTTGTAGATGTGTTAAGTAAAGAAGGACAACTTTCTGCAAAAAATATCATAGTTTATTGCCCAAGATACTATATCAAATCTAGATAAAAAGTAAAAAAATGCACACAACAGAAATTAAATAAAAACATTTTTAATATTTATTTACATAAAGGTCAGGAAAGTTTCACATTACTGAAGAGAAGCTAAATTGAAATACGAGGCACTTTGTGCCGAGTATTTTAAAGCTCCGAGTCAAGTAAGAGATTTTACTGACGTGTTTTGTATTAAATTTGTCCGGAAATCGTTAAAAAAGACGAAATTTACAAATTTTAGAATTTTTCTTGACAAATTCCACAAAAATCAAGCTTGTCAATTTTGTTGGCAACTATAGTTACTAGGGTATCTTTTTTATTTTGCGTCTTGTAAAGTTTTTACAGTACTAGTCCGGAATACTCAATTTTCCTGCGCAGGAAAATGTTGTTTCTAAGACGATTTTCGAAAAAGTAATATTATTCAAAACAAAGATTTATAACCTCAAACGTATTTTGTAAAATTTTACAATCGAGATTCAAATCTGAACATGTTGACAACTCTTGCTTCTGCTAAAATGAATCCATATTTACCCAACTCCTTATTACTCACGTAAAATCTAAAACGTAAAAACATTCATTTATTAAAAGCTATTTTTATCCAGGTCAGAAAGACAACTTTTCGCAATTCCATGCTAAAAAGGTCTCGGTTGCCGCTTTAGAAAATTTATTTTCAGACAATAAAAGAAACAGTTGGTCAAACAACAAAGTTGTGTGACAAACACTAACGTTTTTTTTTATCTAAAACGCACATCTAAAATAGACAAAAAAAATTGTATGCTTTCAAAAAAACCAGAAAGCAATAAAATCAATGGAAACGTATCAAAAACCAAAATTTGTAACATTTTTTTGTGCTCATTAACATTCTTCAGTAAGACTTATCAATTAAGATTATATATATTGAGATTATATGTGTATATTGAGATATAATCTTGTTTGAAAAAATTTGTAAACAAGTGATTTTATAACTTTCAAATTTTTCGTTACCAGAGCAAATAAAGATATTGCATAGGTTCTATGTTTTAGAATAAAAACTCAATGTAGTAAGTAACTTTTGTCCCACTAACTGAAATGATGTTTTTAGATACAGCTAGTTTTAAAGGAAAAAGACTGTAAACCATATCTTCACCTTTTAGTAGATTATTTTAATTATTATTTACATACACTTGCGTATAATTTTTACGTCCTCTTTTTGTAGGTATATATTTTTTAAATGCATTAGAAATAAAAAGATTCTTATCTCTTTTGGTGTCACTGCTAAAGTCTCCATTGTATTGGTTAATAATAATCAGATTATTGTTTTAAATATTTTCATTTTTGTTTTTTTGGACAATGGACTTTGCTTTTAAATGGTTTAATATTTGCTTATCAAGCTATGTTAAGATTGCTGTTTGTATCATTTGTTTTATTTTAAAATATTTTTCTGCACTTGTTATAGTCATTGAGATATCCAAACACTTCCACATGTTCAAATTTAATTTGTTTGCTTTTGCGATTTTGCTTTACTTTTTCTTGTTTTCATTGTGACCCGCAATATTTTGTTTCATTTTTCTTCTTTTTTCACTATTTTTTTGCTTGGTAAAGCAGGAAACTGAGTCGAGTTTTAATCTTCACTGTATTTTTTTTAAAGATCACTTTAGACTCTTTCATGTTTTAAAATACATTCTCTCTCTAATAACTGTCTTAGTTTCTTTTTGTTTTATCAAAAACTTGCTGAAAGTCTATGAATAACATATCGACTTATATATTGTGCGTATATGCTTTTTTTTTTCTTAGAGTGTGTATGAACTCTTTGGTTAATTTTTTTATGCGTTTTTTGAGCTATTATGTGTAGCATTTGTGACAGTTTCAGTTTTTAGAAGACTAAAATATCGATTTGACCTTGTAGTTGTGTAGTTTTTAAAAGAACCTTTTTAGTACCAAGTATCTAAAGTACTGAGCATCTAGGAAAAAAAAGAAAACCCAACTAGATTGAGCACTATATGTTTAACATTTTGCATTTTTCAAATCAAATCATAATTACATTCTAGATGACGTAAATAAAAAACAGCGTTGTCAGGTCTAACATGATAAAATATAAACCTGATAGGATTCAGAAAAAACAGGTTGTGTAAAGAAAATGAGTTTAAGAATTGCCTTATTTTGGCATCTTTACATACATGAAAAGAAAAAGAGGTTGCAAAAAACCTAAAACTTTTTGCTATTAAGTGTTCAAATATCCCTGAGATCACCGAGGGCTTGATTTTGGTATCTTTATTTTGCCGTTTTCTACTCCGTAGAGTGGCGGTGTCCCTAAAAAAGCTAAGATCTTTATGTCGACTAACGTCGACTCCAAACATAACAATAATAATTGTACATTATGTATCATAATAATTTGATTGTTTTTAAGCATACAAGTCTACGGATTTATTTTATACTTTTAAGTGCATTTTTTTATTTTTTGAAATTGTTTTTTTTTTTTTGATAAACATTTATTTTTTATTTTTAGTGAATTCGATCACTATTATTTATTTCAATATGGGTAGACCTACTAAACGCACTGCTAGTATGAGACAGCGTTTCTTGAATGAGACAAACGAAGAAAGGGAGAAACATTTATCTCAAAATATTCTTAAATTTTCTTAAATTATTTGAAATATATTTTTTTAATTTTTCACAAATTTTTATAATAAATTATTGTAAGTGTCAATATATGTCAAAAAAAGCATTAATTAGAATAACATTAAAACTACTAACCAGATCTTGATCAAATTTAAATGAGACCAATTGGACACCAAGGACCAAGTGCAAGGAGAATATTAACATCTCTAAATTTTTACAACTGATAGGCTTTCTTAAAAATAGAAACAAAGGCTATATACCGAAGAAGTCGCAAGTATTATATCTTGAAGTTTCTAGCACAAGCAGAAGATGTAACGTATCTTCTAATTAAGGTAATCCCATTTTTGAGCCTTCATTTTGTTTGCAAAATTATTATTTTCCAAGGAATTTAATATTAAGTTCCGTCGTCAAGGACAATAATATAAATAAATATAATTGTCAACTTACATGGTATGTTGCTACGAATGTAGAACCGACTTACATGATTGGCAGCGGGAAAAAGTATTTTTGATTTTAGAGTTTGAAATGTAAGTATAAAAAATGATCGTCTAACCTGAAGCGGTATCATAGAGAAAAACCAACGTTTCCTCAAGATTTCCATATTTTAGAATGTAGGTTTTGGGTTTGGCTTGCTGTAGTGGTTCCATGATAAAAAGAGTATACGGCAGGATATTGATATATCTAAATTACATAATAGAGCTTAAGCGGCTAAGATGCTAAGCTCGTACTAGGCAAAATACGTAAAACAATAGAACTGTAAAGTGGTAAATACTGTATAAATCAACAAGGTTTCTGAGCTCAAGCGGCTAGGCTGCTAAGCTCGTATCAGGCAAATAAGCAAAACAATACTATATTGCTAGACGTCGCTAAAGAACAAAGGTTTCTAAAATAGAAAATACTCTGCCTTTTCCAGGCTTGTTGTAATCTTGTTTTGTAGGGCTTCTCCTTTCTATGATTTTACTTTTTGCGCTCATTCTCTTGGCTTTAGGTAAACTTTAACGGCTCGATTTTTAAATTACAGGGAAGATGCAGCTGCTAGAATTTTTTTCCTAAAGTTAGTTGGGCGGTGAAGTCCTTCAGTTTATTTGACCAAATGTCACAAAAATACTGTAGAAAATTATTTTTTTTATATTTTGCAGCTTATAGGTGGCGACCTATTTTTTGCAATTTGTATAGTAGTGACCGTAGATGGACAATAGATGTTTAAACTGTTCTCACAGTACCTAATGTAGAAATATTATTATTTATTTCTAAATATATTATTCTAATAGTCTCAGCGTTAATTGTCTCAGTTTTTATATAGTGTTTCATTTTGAAAGAGAATTTTCTCCAATTCTCTTTCAATTGAAACAATTGATTAGAATGCAATCTAATTGTTTCCATTTGCAAATAACACATTTTTGCTGATTTGTATTTAATCCAAATATTTAATACAAATATTTTAGCTAATTATACAAAGCATTTAATTTACTCGTTTAAAATGTTATCTTTTATAATTTTTATAAACAAATTTCATCTATATCAATGACTGAGCTATTACGATACATGCTATAGCTTTACCTTATTGCTGAAGTAATAAGCACTTGGATAGATATAAGCCCAAATTTGTCATTCATTAGAGACAAAACCTTTCATGTGTTATGCAAACAATACATTATTTGACGTTGAGTAGCTTACATTGTAAATATTCACCCACTTCAAAAAAATGTATTTTGTTTGAAAAAAAATCTTTTTAAACTGGTTAGATTTTATGGGTAATTAAGGGAACTTTTCTAATATCTATTTTAAGAACGCATGGTATTATAACAAATTAAAAAAGAGAAAGTCTAGTGACACATTGTAGGTAATAAAATAGATAAAAGTTGTCAAATGAATAAGAATATAAAGTTGAACATTTGCATTCCAAAAGAAGACGTGCCAAATTGTTGCAGTATAACTGATGCTAATAATATTCTTAAGCAACCATAAAATGTTTTGATAGTTCAACACATTGAAACAATTTGAAAAGGTTTCCAATACTTACTAACGCATTTTCCAATTTTTGAGGTCCAGCCATTTTTTTCGCAAGACAAAAACATTTCTCCTTCTAATATAAAGTTGTTACGACATTTTATTTCAATAATTGTGTCCAAACTCACTGTCGTTCCTGGAATAATATCACTTTCTGAAACATTGGAATCAAATATGATCCATCGTCCGAATTCTGGATGTTGGGGCAACACACAACTTTCACTGCAACATATTACAAAATAATTAAAATAAACTCAAACTGGTTTAATGTTTCAAAATAATTGTTGCAAACTTCTGTCTGTTGTTTCTAAAACTGTAAAGATAAAAATTAAAAAAAAAAATAAAATAAGATAAAATTTGTACGTAAAATTTGCTGTCAAATTGAGAATAGCTGCTGTTGAAAATATGTGTGACAGTCTCTACCAACTGTGATTTACAAAACTCTGTGCATTTCCTTTTATAAAATTTTAAACCGCAGGTTTAGATCGAATTTTGAAATATTGTAACACCTTATAACATTAAGATTGCTTACTGACCTTACCTGATCTGGCCTTAGGTTGGTATTCATAGTACTTACATAAGTAGGTTGTAATATCCAACTTGTTTTGTAAACTAAGAATTGTTTCTTCTCTTGACATTAGATAGAGCAATTGTTTTTTATGTGAGTTGCATTAAGATGTTGTATATAAGATAAAAATAAGAAAAGCATTTACAATTTCGATTAACAAACTCAAAATTACAAACAATACTTGAAACCAATAATTGTACGTTTTTACGTTAACAATCCGACTAAAGAGCTAATAAGGAACCATTCATTAAGTGTGATAAAGCTTTACATTTCTAAATTTTATAAATCCCGTGGCGTCGAAATGCCTATAATCATTTATTTGTTTCACAAGTTTTAAATTGTTGATACCATTATGATTTTTGTTAAAAGCATGCTCAGCTATGTTCGACTTGTTCAATCTTTGTTCTGTAAGCAAAATCGTTTTTTTTTATTTTGACTTGGGCACGAAACTAAACAATCTATTTGGAGTGTTGCTAAATAAGTGCAAAAAAGTTTAAAAAAGAGTCTTTGTTAAATATTAATAAAATATTTATCTATCAACTATATCTTAAATCATCCACTACAGGGTTACAATTTTCTAAAGTTAAGGTAAAATATAACCTATTTTTTTTCTCAAAACTAAAACATCGAAGTATGGTTACACGTTTTTTACGAATAAGTAGAGTCTTGGAGAGTTTCCGAATATGTTTTAAATTACAAAAATAATAATACCACGTCCCAACGTAAGAATAGCCACTATAAAACAGAACCTCAGCTCTGCGACAGAATTATATCCTAGAGTATTTTAGCACCTAACAGAAATACAACACAATACACAAAGTACTAAGAGCAAAAAATAAAAACAACATTGAAGGCGAATCAAACAATAGGAAAAACATATCAGAAAAGTTCTGCAAACTCCTAGAAAAAAAATCAAAATTAATCAGAATATTAAATAAAACAAAAATTATCAGAGATGAAATTAAAGCAAAGATATAAAACTACAAATAAGAAAAGCTAGAGAGCAACTTAAGTTTAACCCCTTTTAAAAAGTTTTATCCGACACAACTAATTGGATAGCTAATGTGAAAGACCGACATTGCATGACAACTAAAAGATTAGATATTCTATCAATAGCTACAAATTTCTACAAAATCCTGTACTTCAGTAAGAGCCAAATTGAAATCACCGAGCTAAGCACGACAATGATGTGCTACTCATAGTAGAAAATGAAGTACGTAAGGCAATCAAAAGCATGAAATTATTTCAACACAGTGCATAAACCATTATATTGCTCTACAAAAGGTGACAAGACTGAAATAAGTCACTACAGACCTACTAATTAGTGTTATGTCCAATATTTATAAAAATTTTGCTAAAATAATTTCAGCTCAAATAACAAAAGTTTTAGACCATATACATGCTGTGAGACAAATTATCAAGAAGAACAAATAGTTGAATGTATCATTTTTCTGCTGTTTTATCAACTACAACAAGGCATTTGACTAAAAAACCAACGAGTCAAACAAAAGTACATTAAAACTTTAAAAAACGTGTAATATTAAATGTACAGCTGAAATTAAGTTTAAAAAAAAAGAGAAGAAAATAAAAATAAACACTAGAACTCTTTATTGCCTAGAAAAAGAAAATCACAATGTAGGTCTAACAGTAAACGCCTCCAAAACCACAGCACTAACAAATGCATCCAAAGACCTCATCATCATAAGCGACGTACCAATGGAATATGTCAAAGAGTACACTTATTTAGACCAAACAATTTCAACAAATAATTGAATGTCAAAAAAAGACCCTATAATTGAGAATAGCAAATGCTACTGGCGGCTAAAAGAAATCATAAAGACCACAAAAATCCAGATGCATGTCAAATTAAAACAGTACAACACCTGCGTGCTACCGGTTTCAAACAATGACTGTCAAACCTAGGCTTCCACCAAAACGCAAAGCAAGAAAACTAGAAGAACATACTAAATTTTAAAAAAATAGACAGATTTCAAAACAAAGTCATCAGAGTCGTTCTAAGATACAAAATGTTACAACTAGAGTACGAAAACTAAAATGACAATGGACAAGACATACAGCAAGAAGCATAAAAAAATAAAACAAAAACAATGTTTGGGTACCCTGAAAATAAGAAAAGAAAACGAGACAAATAGACTAGAAAGAAATGGAGGAGGCCTCTGTCAATGTTTAGCAAACAGACAAAGTTGTCGATGCTATCAATTCAGCAGTACATCAGACATTAATTATGATGTTTGTCTACCTAGACAAATTTTAACATGGTTTTATAGTTTTTTTACGTATTAAAAAAAAGTTTCGTCCTTTAAATTAAACTTCTCAAATCTTCTGTTGATTTTATTAAATATACCAACCTTAACACTGTTTCGTCTATGTCCAAACATTCATCAGAATCACATACTTCAACTGCTTGTCTAGTTCTAAAACAAAAAAAGTTTCAAAAGCATTAGTTATTCTCTTTATATTAAAATATCTTACGGTCTGTAATTTGCTTCATATTTTAATATAAAAGGAAGAAAATGAGAAAGTTTTGTGTAGAGAGAGTAATGATTTGAATCACAACCATAACCATTATCATCATCATCATCTGAAAATGGAACAAATATACTTGCAATACCAGCGACATAATATCTTCCATTATGTTTAAAAACTAAGCCTGAACCACTATCTCCAAGACACGCTGATTGATCTTAAAATGAAAACGTTTACCAACTTTTGACTTTTTTAGTTTTGCTATAGCATTACTTTGATTCAAATAGCCGCCACACATTTTGTCAGGTGTTAGAAGTATACGAAAATCTTCTGGTAAATCTTGTAAACAAGTTTTAAATGGAACATACGGTATTTTTAGGCTTTTCAATTCTGTAGAAATCACATTGGTAGAAACGTTTCCATATGGAGAAGTTAATCCCCACCCGGAAATCTAAAAAAACCTATATCATATATAAATAATATAAACCTGTTTTAATCTTACATAGCCTGTCAGATTTGCGGTTACATTTGCAAAAGAATTTTCATGTTGCGAGGTCCAGTCCACGCATACTGGCTGTACTCTTTGCGAGAAGGTGAACATTTTACTAGTTACAATTATGGCAATGTCTCCATAATGATTAGAAAACAGCCCTTCAAATTTTTCAGGAACAAAAATATTTTCTACCTAAAACAGGTTGGTACTAACAGTTCAAAATAATTACTAAATACTTCAGAGTATTGTGCGAATAAATCACGAGGATCTTCATATTGTTCATAATGTTTGCCTACAGCGACCAAAAAAATGTCAAGTGGTTGAATTGATCCATCGAGTTTGGTTACACAACTGGCAGCTAGATTATAAAACAAAATTTAAGTTGCAGCTAGTGGAAATATAATGTATATAACATATTATTATAACTATAGAAACATTTTTTGAATTAAATAGCAATACCAATGTTTTTTCCAAACTGTTAACAACGCTGCTTCTTTTATAGAAAAGCCATTTATTGTTATTAATTGAAAAACCAAGAAACACAGCAATTTTAAACAAATTCAGAAAAACTTTATTATATACTCTTCTCTTAAGCAAACACTTTCTTTAAAAAAACAGAGAAATTTTCTGAAACCAAATTTTTGTTTATTTTTTTTACATATAAAACTAACTTATAGAATCTACAATATGTCACTCACTCTTCGTCTAGAGCATATAAAAGAGAAAGGTAAGATGCCTTACCTTTCTCCTCTGAAGAAGTATGTAATTTTAGTCTTGTAAGATAACTTTTTGTATCCTGACAGGACTTTACAGTCCCAATATTTCAAAAATTTTTTTTCCAAAGAAGATAAGAGATTTTTCAGCATATGTCAGATGCATTTATCTAAAGTTTGTCCAAAGCAGCAGTTTTTTTATTTTCTTGCAGTAAACCGCAAACAAATAATTAGTTCAATCAACGGCGTCTTGAATTCAAGTCAAGTTGTGCTTTAATTTTTTTTCAAAATTACATCAATCATTGGGTGTTATTTATGTTAGATTTTGGTGGAAATAAATAATAATTATGATATTTGAAAAACTAACAAGAAGTATTACAATTCAATAATATTGTGGGATTTTGTTACTGAGGAAGGTTTAAGTGCTGGAGTTTAAATCCCGTCAAGACTAAACAAGGTATTATCTACAAATTTTTGTTACTAATATACATATTCTAACATTTTCAATGTAAAATATAGCTTCCCGATAAAATAAAGAAGAACTTTGAATTGCGGCTAATCATACAGCTATTGAAATGCAAGTTGTAATAGCAATAATATAATAACCGACAATAAATTGGATGATAATGAATTTGATGACGATGATAATTTTGACAATTTGAATTCTTCTAAGGAAATGTTGATTTAACATGAAACTGGTTTAAATGACAAAACAAATAGTAAAAAACCCGCAAGTCTAAACACAAATAGTAGAAGACAAGTAAAAAAGCAACAAATAAAAAAATATGATAAAAAATTTAGGAAATAGAAAAGAAGGAAATTGATACAGAGATAACAAGGTGTGATGCAAAAAAGCACATAGTTAGAAACCATTTTCAAAACTGTAACTTATACAGATTTTTTTTAACACTTCCTAGTTTAAATTTTGTTAAAGTGTATCAGTCAAATATATGTGCCGTATAAAAAAAAAGTAATGCATTTTAAAAATAAGGATTCCGCCTAGATAAGTATCTATAGTTTTACCGTTGAAAATTTGAAATCTTAATATTGAACGGTTTCGGAAATATGAGTTGTTTAAAATTAACTCTAGGTAGTACATGCATTCGCATGTGAACAGAGTAAAAGCTATTGTTTTTCATAAGACAAAAAAAATTATTATATTCTAAAAATTTTTTTTTTCATAAACTTATGCAACGCATCTTCAGCCAATACATATAAATCCGTACTCTAAATTTAAGCTTTAAATAATACTTCATTTTAATGTAATAATTTTTGAAAGGTTAGTACAAATCAACGGGCTTTGGTTAGTACCGAAACATAGTGACCTCTAGCGGAATTCAAATGTAACATGGTACACTCTGCGATGCTGAGCTACTATAATAATATATTATACCATTGATACATAAACAATGATTATACCATTATTATACGGAATACATGCTCGAGTTGTTGCTTTAAATTAGAAATTGTGAACAGCATTGTAATTATTTTACTGATTTTAATAAATAAATTGCAACAAATGTAGCGCAATGAAAATTTTAGATTTAAATTGTAATAAATAAAATCGTAAAAAAAATAATACTGAAGTAAATAGATAATATTTAAATATATATTAGTCTATTTAAAGAACTTTAAAACAAAAAAATATAATAGACAATCAGCCAAACGGGCTCCAGCTGTGTAGACGCTTTCCTGGAATGGTCAAAGCTGGTAAATCCCAATATGTTGTAAATCAGATTAAAAACAAAGGGTTATTCTTATAAAAGTAGAAGCCCGCTAAGTTTTTCTCCTGATTTTAGAATATTCTAAAAAGTAGATTTAAGGGAAATTCCAGGAACTTTCTATTTTTGGAGAAAGAAAGACATAATAAATAAAGTTCCAATATATGGACAAAATTATCTTTTGGTCTAAGTGAGTGAACGTGAGTGGTGAGAATAAGACAATTAAAGTGTACAAGTGCAGATTTTAAAATAAACAACAAAGTGCAATCCAGGATATAAATCGGTAAGTTAAGTAACCTTACAGAAGTTATCAATTGAATAATTTGTATTAACCAGTTAATAAAATTAACTTTTTAATTAATTTTAATTAACTTTAGACTATTTATGATTTTTCTTAAATAGTCCAAAAGACAAAAACTAAATCTTTAATTATCATACTATATTGAAATTATGCAATTAAAATATAATATCATATTTCAGTCTCATCAAAGTTATTAAATTACAAATTAAAATATTACTAAGTAATTTGGATATAATGGTTTTGTTATTATGTTGTTTTGTATATTCACCAATAATTATTTACATTTCTTATTGTCAGTTGATGCATTTTATTAAATAATTAATAATTCAATCACTTAAATATTTATATCACAGTTTAAATGTCGTAAATTTATTATTCTACATTATTAGTTCCAAAAGAACTAAAGTACTGGTCGATCTAAAACATGCTCTAGTTTTTTTAATTATCTCAAGGGTTTCATAATCATTAATAATTAAATTATTTCACAGTCGTGCCAAGTTTTTACGTAAAATATATATTAAAAGTATATTTACCCCCAATCAGTATTGTAATTGAATAATAACAAACTTGTAAAAGGTAGGTAATGTGCATCCTCCCTCTCTTAGGCAAAAAACCTAGCCTACTTAAATACACTTTACCGTTAAATGGTTTTAAAATAACCTTCAACTGTTTTAATATTTCGACATGTCAAATGTCGAAATAATTATATTGAATTAAAAAGGAATGCTATGAGTGATTGTAGGTAAAAAAGTATACATACCTTGACGAAATGTTGCATTTCTGTCTCAAAGTGAATTAGATCGATGCTTAGTGTCTCTGTCGACTTTTTACTGTCTCAACAGAAATGCAATACTTTTCCGACACGGTATGTAATCTACTATTATAGCTTTTTTGTCAACTATAATAAGTATAAGAAGATTATTAACTTCTCTTCTTCGAGACGATATTTATTGTAGATAAATAAAATAGATTTAGATTTCTAGTTTGTGTTAAGTTCTAACGCAATCATTAAAAGTCCAATTTACTTACGACATTCTAATAGAATTAAAAAAACCAATGATTACTTGTACGATTCTCAGGTGCTTAAAACTCTAAATTGGTCAGTAAGATGTGACTTTGTTATATAGTTCTACACTACTTGCGAAGTATTAAAACTTCTAATATGTGATGTCAACTGTCAGTATTATTTTGTATTGTACAAAATTCCAAAACAAATCATCTATGTTTTCTTTGGTGATATTGCCTCTTTAATGTTTATAAACAATATATGTTAATTTTCACGGAATTTTAGGGTAGCATTGGTACCCTGGCAAAAAAACAATAGTACCTAAAGCTGATAACATGAAAATTCCAACAGAATTAGAGCAGGGTGATACTTTGACACAAGAACTATTTCCTGATGTAGAAGCATAAGCAAATGCGTTAGTAACGGAATTTTTTGTGTGAAAAAGATCCTTTTTTTACAGAAAGACGAAAAATCAAGTAAATAGATAAACCAAACCGACAAAATTATATATTGGTTAATTTTATTTGTATGTGTTATTTGTTTTACAAAACGTTTTTGAAAATAGTTTATTAATTTAATAGAAAGACAACGTATAAAAACTTTAATTTTGATTGGGTGCGGAAATAGAAGTAGACACCAACAAGAAGTTTATAATTTGTCCAATGCAAAGTATCCAGAGATTCATCCGTTAATCCACTGTCAGTAAAACTGGAAAGAAATTTAGAAAAACCGGGTATGCTAAAAATATTCTCAGAACAGGTTGTTTAAAAATTAACAAAGATACGCAAATCGACATTTGAGTAAATATTGAGGAAATTCCTCATAGTACTTCTTGATCGGTTGCCGCCGATCAAGATAAGATAACAAAATTTTTATTTTATCGTTTAGACAGTTAAAAGAGCTATCAAAATAAAGAAAAAAAAGAATTTCTATTTAGAGAAAAATATCGTTGACGCATAACTCTAAAACAAATGACTACTTGGAATTTTATTTGACATAAAAGTATTTGTTATTATGAATAATCACTCCCATTTTCAAAAATTTCTTAAAAAAAAAATTTGTTTGTTTCATACTTTTGACTCGTACTATAAATAGTCATAAACACAATAGCAAAAAATAAATTTTAACATATAAATGACAACACCAAAATTATTTTAAACAACAAAGAAAAAAACTCTCAAAATTAGACCGCTTGCGAACAAACTACATGAAAGGTTTGATGTTTTGGATAACGGAACAAGAGAATTAATTGTCTGTTGATAAAAGCATGATTATTTTTAAAGGAAGATTAACTATCAAGCAATACAACCCTAAAAAATCAATAAAAAAGAGTTACAAATTGAGCGTTATTGCTGTTGAAAAAGGTTATACAAGAAAAAGTTATAATATACTAAGAAAAAGGTGAAGAGTTAGGCATACTATAGAAAAATTTGATTTTAGAATTACTTTACATTTGTTTTGCTACTAAAAAAATTAAAAACAGTAGATATAGAATGGGGGTGCAGTGGCTCCCCCCACCACTTTTACGTCATATGACCTTGGACTTTGGAATGTCCTTGACCTTGAACCTTGGAACGACCATGGAACACCTGTTTTGTACATTTGCTCTTCGACTACTTTGTTCTCCCCCCACCACATTCCTTTCCCCCCACCACTTTTTTCGAAAATTGTGATAGCCACTTTGGAGCATTCACTCATTAAGCGCGAGCAAAGCTAGACGTGCTTAAATAAAAAAATGTAAATTTTGCAATACCAAGAATCAAACAATAATCGACTAATAATGGACTAATAATAAATCAATAATCAATAATCAATAATCAATAATCAATAACCAATAATCAATAACCAATAACCAATAACCAATAATCAATAATCGATAATCAATCGATAATCAATCAATAAGTAATCAACTTTAATTCTTTGAAGTGGAAATACATTAATAAGATGGCTGCTTGGAACACCTGCCACATGACCGTGAGCCTTAACACCTGTTGTCTTAATCTTGGAATATTTGCATTGACCGTTTGCGCATGCGCTTCTCACTAGCCTTAGTTAATCGCACAGCTCCACTTGGATTTTTGTCTCCAAACGATGATTAACCATCGTCACCTTGATATGATGTGTTTGTAAAATTTATTGCGCAAGCGTCACATATAATGGCTACCATAAATCAATCATTAAGCGAGAGCTATCAGTTAAAAAAAATGTAAATTGTGCGATACCAATAATCAAACACTAATCAATCAATAAGTAATCAATAACCAATCAACGACCGTGAGCGTTAACACCTGTTGTCTTGATCTTGGAATATTTGCAATAATTGTTTGCGCATGCGCTTCCCACTAGCCTTAGTTAATCACGCAGCTCCAATTGGAATTTTTTTCTCCGTCAATGATTAATCATGAATTTTTTCTGCAAGATATGATGTGTTCTTGATTGCGCAAGCGTCACATATAATGGCGATCATAAAACAATAGCGAGCTAGACTTTTTTCAGGTAAAATAGTAAATTATGCGATACCTACCAATAATCAATCAATAGCTAATCAATAATCAATCAACGACCGTGAGCGTTAACACCTGTTGTCTTGATCTTGGAATATTTGCCATGACCGTTTGCGCATGCGCTTCCCACAAGCCTTAGTTAATTGCGCAGCTTCACTTGAAATTTTTCCTCCGTCGATGATTAACCATGAATTTTTTCTTTGAGATATGTGTTCTTGAAATTGATTGCGCAAGCGTCACATATAATGGCGAGCGACCAGAGAGCTAAGCTAGACTTTATCAGGTAAAAATGTAAATTGTGCGATACCTACCAATAATCAATCAACATGACTACTTTAATAAAATTCTTGGAAATTAATATGAGTACTGTAAATTTAGAAATTTGAAAAATAGATATGTTTGTATAATATATTAAGCTGGGTTCTCAATAGAAAAATATGATAATGACGTCACTATCAAAGTTGACTCATAAAATTTAAATGAGAATTCTGTATCAAAAAACAACGATAGAAAAATTATTAAACCCATGATATGCTAACCTATGCTATAATGCGTAGGTTAGGACTAGGAATAACTGATTAGGACTTAAATGCTCTTTAAGGCCTTACAAGTTACAATTATACAGTAATTATTATGAACTCCTATTCAAAGATAAAAACTGTTTATAAATAAAAGTTGTATTATTTGCAATATGTAGAAAAAGAAGAATATTTACTCTAAAGGATACCTGTTAAAATTGATAGTATATGTACTGGATTAGATCTCAGGGTTAACTTTAAAACATCTTAAATGTTTAAAATCTCGATTTGCTAACTTTAGATCTTACTATTTTTTCTTTTTTTACTAATTCACAATATAGAAAATAAAAGCTGTATTCAAAAAGTAAATTTTATTATGCATTATTTCTTTGGCTATCAAGTCAAAGTCAGGAAACCCATACAGCTTCTTATAAGCATACACTATCAACAGTGAGTACAAAAACCAAAACTTTGATTTTTGACTCTCTCTACTTTTTGTTTTTTACGGCTTTTAAAAAAAAAATTCATATGTACCTATTTGTTAATTCAAAAAAAAAGGGTTTTAAGTCCAACTAGAGTTTTGTACAAAAATAAATCTTTTTTGTTATTTGTAAGTGATTATAAATTTGTTTATACCATATTTACAAAATATTGTATCGATTTCAATTATCTGATGGTAAACTTTATAAGCAGATATGCTCCAACATGCTAATAAAAAAGTAGAGTACACAGACATTGATCCAAAACATATACGGCTGGCGCATTTTACGTCTTTACAGCAGCCTAGCTCGTTTACCTTACAGCGACCACATTACTTATAACCATATGTTTACTGCTCAACACGTTTACGTATCGGCTTTAGATACGTGATTAGTCGAACAGGGCAAAACTGCGTAGTTGAATACTGTTTACGTATATCTAACAGTCTATTGCTTGTTTGGACAGCTCTTCAAGCAGAAAAAACAATCGCCTTAGGGTGGTCTTGTACCGATTGAATAGTATACCGATGTATAAAGATTAAACCTTTTCTAAAAAGCAACTCAAATAATAGTCGCAGCAACAAAAAGTAAGTTAAGAGAGGCAGAACAACAAAGATAAGCGTCATAAGTTTTGAAAATAAACTAGATTTGTTATGTTTTATGCTTAATTCATTTTGTAATCAATGTTTGAAAAGTTTCGTTGATGTTGAACACTTGTTGATCCCCGTAATACTTAGTGGTATCAGATACCTATGACATATATTTATTTTATATATTTTAATTTTTATTGCTTAAAAAAAATAGAGTTTAATGAAAAAACTCCTTTAGCAATATTATTAAAATAGATTTTTCTATAAGCAGTGTTTATATACTCATTACAAGATAAGTATCAACTAATATTATAAAATTTACTTTATATTAATATGTATTATCAGTTTTTTTTTTTGTAAAAAACTAGTAAACAAAGCAATAAAGAAACGATATTTACTCTTGTGCAACTTGAAGTAAATAACATGTAAAAACTATGTTAAAAGTGTTGCTTCCAATAATATGTAAACTGAACAAAGTTACGTTGTGTGCTTCTAAATTTATATTCAATAGCGTAATTAACTTATAATCAGAAACCCCTTAAAAAAGGTGCAAACGGCTGCGTCAGTCTTAAGTGTTTTACGTAAATTCAACTGAGTTTAAACATAACTGATACGAGCGGTTTTATACTTTGCATTATACCAATAATTCTAACTGCTTCTTTGATTACATTTTTTATAAAACTGTATTTATTGTTTGTTTTCAAATTATTAAGTGTTTTTACTACTGATATGACTGTGATTATAACTAGTTTTTAACCGCGTTAAACTTCGACACCACAGAAGTGGACTGAGCTCTTGTTGGTCGTCTTCGAAAATTCTTCGCTATATTGGCTTAGAAGTTAATGGTAAAACTGAAAATAAAATTATAATACCTAAAAAAATTCATTAATTTTCACAAATAAACCATGAGCATCAAAAAATTATTTGTTTTCTAGAGATACGTAGATAATATTAGTAGGGTCAAGCGCAGTATTTCCAATTTCTATCACTATAACCGCTACGTGGATTTATTTCTTGTTGGTCGTCTTTGTGAATTCTTGGTTATATTGGCTTAGAAGGTAATTGTAGGTAGAACTGTAAACATGATTAAAATACCTAAAACAAAGTTTTTTCATTAATTTTCACAAATAAACCATTAGCATCAAACATTATTTGTTTTCTACAGATAGATTTGACAAGAGTTAACCAGCTTATATGCAGTACTTAATTTTTTTTTTGATAATAACATAGACTGCAAAGCGATTAAATCTTGCTTGAGCGTAGTTTTAATCAAGGTAAAAGAGAGAGAGAGAGAGAGATGAAAGATATAAATCACCATAAATTTTTCTATTGTGATAACAAAATAAAAACAAATTTAAACGGACAATATAAATAATGCAAGTTAGTAAATTGTTACATATTGAAAATTATTGAGTAGTATACTTCATTTCAGTATACAGCAAAAATTTTAGTTTTATACATTTAAAACATTATAAGAAAAAATTATTCGTGAGAATATATTGTTTTGGTAAATATGTTTGCCTAATGTTAGGTATGTATTTAATAGTTTTAGATCAAATATATCAATGACTTATTGCTGTTTTATGTTTTAAAATTTAGTATGTTAACAATTATTACATATGCAAAATAATAATTTTAGACTTAAAATCTTTTTTTTTTACTTTAGTACTTTAGACCAAGATGTAAACTAAGAAAAGCGTTTTATAATAAAAATTAAGTTATTATTTAAACCTGTGTGCACAATAAATGATTGATTTTAAAGTTGTTTATACACACAAAAATATTTACTTATAGAGTCTAAAAACATATGTAAATTATACGCTCTAAAATGAAAACCACTTTATTGAACATATTAATGAGTAATGAGCAACTACTTGATAAAACTATTAATGTAAGATCATTTTTCAAATATTATTTTCGTTTATTTATACTTTCAACGAAGTAGATGCTAATTTAATGCTACTTATTTAATTGTTAGATTTAAAAAGTTTTATTAATGAAACAAAAAGTAGTCAAATTAACATTATTTGCACGTGTAAAAAACTTATATTATTTCTAAGAGAAGCGCTTGAGAGACTTGTTCAGGTACAAACCTATACCTAATTCAGATTCTATCGTTAAATAATATTATTACAATCAATATTACCATCAATAATATAGATTTGCAATAAAGTTATTTAAAATAAACAACAAAACTTTTTTTTAAATTTTTGGTCTTTTAACAAAAATTGGTAGGCAATACTAAATTTGAACATATTTAACCAAATTTGAACATTCTAGCTACTTTACAGTAAATATGGTACAAACTACGAGTCATTTTATCAACAACACTTTATTATCGTATTTGTAAAAACATTAAAAAGTACACCATTTGCAAGATCTAACTACTGAAAAATCATTACGCTTTTAATATAATAAGAAATTGTACGGCATGATGTAGATTGTTGACGATAAAAAAGTTAAGAAATGTTTCTTTAGAACTTCAGACTAATGAAATGAAATGTGTAACTATCTTTGTCTTTTTGTACATTTTTTTAAAGAAGCTTTTAATTTGATAAATTTACCGTTTCAAGTCGCTTTAGTATTGCTGCTCTACCGTTTAATAATTGCTACAGAGTTTTTACCAGCGGTCTGCACAAAAATTCAACGATTACAATAATATAAAGACCGTAACGAAAAAAAACAGATTTATACCACAAATTTACAAATATTTTTTACGTAAACACAATAAATCTATTCAGAGCAACAGCAATAATAATGTGTTTCTTAAAACAAATGTAAAATGTTCAATAAAATATCCTATATTGATCTACAAGAAAAAAAAAACGGGCACTTTTTCAATTGTCTAAAACTGTGGAAACATGAGCTGTAGAAGTATTATCAAGCTCATTTTGTGTTAAAGTATTATTTTTTATACAGAATTAACTTTCACAATAAATTATTCTTAATACAATGTAGTTTCTGACATACACCATCTTTATGATTTTAAAGTATCTTACGAGGAGATTTTAAATTGATATTTTACAATGCTCAAATATACTAAAGTTAAATATTAAATACTAAATGTCTTATAAGAGATCTTAACAAGCTATTAAAAATTCTTTTTCTTAAATGCATATATGTATGTAAGAAAGCACTGTATATCGCTTAACTCAATCTAAAACCACTGTTTCATAATGTGTCAACTGCATAAAATGTGTTGGTTTCTTGTAAATCTATAAAGTCAGTTGTGTTTTAAAGCGAAATTTTGTTTTCTTAACATAAATATTGCAAAAAATAACTAGTTTTCTAATTTTTTTATAAGATGTTAAAAATAGTGCAATAAGTTTTTTATGTGAAGGTTTGGTTGTGATCACTGTCACACCCAATAACTCATGGAAGAAGTTAAATGCTTGAATTTTTGTATAATGCATAAAAAGTTGTATCTCTGAGCATCTCATAAATGTGTAATGTATCTTGTAACTCTTGAGGACAGCACTATTTTGTTCTTATTGAAAATTCGTCAGTACAAGCCATTGCAAAACCAAGTACACTTTTATAAGCTCGATCTTTACTGTATCTACGTTTCTAACAACGGGCGTAATAGGTGAATTAGTTGGAACCTTTCATGCATTATGATGTGTATCGCAAGCATTAAGGGCATTTTAGGACTCAATCAGATCTATCTTAATCAGGTGGTATTTTGTTTTAAAAAAATGAGTTGATGTAGATTTATGATAATATTCACACAAATTAAAGCTTAATACCTTAAAAACTTTAATACTACAAAAGCATCAATAAAATATCTGTTTAACCGTTGTTGGTTCAGTTTTATTTATATTACTAAACTAAACTTATAAATTAACCTAATAAAGTTCTTTATCTATCTTTATCTTATCTATGTCTATATATGAAACCACGGCTCAGAAACTTGACTGTTTTTATCTTTCAAAGAAAGATGGTATTCGAAATTACAGCTTAGCTTAAAAAATAACAAACTTATGTCGTAAAAAAGCTACAAAACTTAATAGAAATTTTACATTGTATTTTAAACACTGTATCAAAACAGAATAACATAAATTAATGAAACGTGATAAAAGTTATATTGTTAGAAATCTGTTCACTTTTTTTTTGCTGTTGCAATACATTTTAGCGTAAAACCTCAAATATAATATTAATAAATGTTTTTTTTAACTTAAGTAGGTAAAAATTTTAAATAAACAGATATGGGAAATCATACATTTAGACCGCACAAACATCAATTATGTTAAAATATTTACAAAAACCCGGTTTTTCACATCTAAATCTTATTTTTTAATCGTCAACAAGTGTCAGTTCTAAATTAATAAAAAATACACACAAAACAACATATGCTTAAGTATTCTTTAGAAGACAATACAAATTATATAAAATGGCACTTAATGGTTGAGTATACTTATTAATTAATTGATTAATCAGATTTTAATAAATAAAAAACTTATTTGTAGTCAAATAAAAAAAATTATACTTACAATCAATTAAATAAATTAGGTAGTCGTAGGATTATAGCCAATTTAAACCATCCAGGGATAAATCTAAAATAAATAAAAATGTAAAATATGAAAACTAAAGTTCCTATTGTGCTGCATGTTTAATATTATACGTATACCTCAAAAATGTATACGAAAAATTGAAGTAATGTATATAAGTGGTAATAAAAATAGTACCTATACTATACGATTTTTTTAGAAAATTATATTAAAACTAATGTTTACCTGCCAAACAAATCAAATAAAACTTTAATTTAGGATTTTTTTGTATAATATAAAATTTATATTTTGAACAGCAGTCGCTACCGAATACTGTAAAATAATTTAATTTTGTGTAGAGAAACCCGAAACAAATTTGGTGAAGCAAACCTGGGTACCTAAAGCCTCTTTTTTCCGTAATTATCGCTAAATAATGCAATTGATAAAGAACTGGTGCAAGGAACTTGATGTGAAAAAAATTGCTGCATCAGCGTAATACAGAACAAAGAGACTGGGAGGACAGCTGCCATTTTAAAATTTTTCTTGTCAACTAAACATTGGTTTAATATCAGCTAATTAAAAGGTAAGTTGCATTATTAGTTATTGAATAATAATTGTTTTTTCGTTTGTTATAGACTAGGATACACCAGAAATAAAGATGAAAATCATTAAATGCAATAATTTAAACCATTCAGCAATATTAATATTTTTACTAGTCCAAAAAGAGATTAATAGTTTTTGCTGGATCCTTTAAAGTTAAGTATATATCTATACTAGTAATTTTTTTATATTGATTAATCAAATTAATTTTTTTTGTTAAGAAAATACAAAAAAATCCTAAATTAAAGTTTTATTTGATTTGTTTGGCAGGTAAACATTAGTTTTAATATAATTTTCTAAAAAAATCGTATAGTATAGGTACTATTTTTATTACCACTTATATACATTACTTCAATTTTTCGTATACATTTTTGAGGTATACGTATAATATTAAACATGCAGCACAATAGGAACTTTAGTTTTCATATTTTACATTTTTATTTATTTTAGATTTATCCCTGGATGGTTTAAATTGGCTATAATCCTACGACTACCTAATTTATTTAATTGATTGTAAGTATAATTTTTTTTATTTGACTACAAATAAGTTTTTTATTTATTAAAATCTGATTAATCAATTAATTAATAAGTATACTCAACCATTAAGTGCCATTTTATATAATTTGTATTGTCTTCTAAAGAATACTTAAGCATATGTTGTTTTGTGTGTATTTTTTATTAATTTAGAACTGACACTTGTTGACGATTAAAAAATAAGATTTAGATGTGAAAAACCGGGTTTTTGTAAATATTTTAACATAATTGATGTTTGTGCGGTCTAAATGTATGATTTCCCATATCTGTTTATTTAAAATTTTTACCTACTTAAGTTAAAAAAAACATTTATTAATATTATATTTGAGGTTTTACGCTAAAATGTATTGCAACAGCAAAAAAAAAGTGAACAGATTTCTAACAATATAACTTTTATCACGTTTCATTAATTTATGTTATTCTGTTTTTGATACAGTGTTTAAAATACAATGTAAAATTTCTATTAAGTTTTGTAGCTTTTTTACGACATAAGTTTGTTATTTTTTAAGCTAAGCTGTAATTTCGAATACCATCTTTCTTTGAAAGATAAAAACAGTCAAGTTTCTGAGCCGTGGTTTCATATATAGACATAGATAAGATAAAGATAGATAAAGAACTTTATTAGGTTAATTTATAAGTTTAGTTTAGTAATATAAATAAAACTGAACCAACAACGGTTAAACAGATATTTTATTGATGCTTTTGTAGTATTAAAGTTTTTAAGGTATTAAGCTTTAATTTGTGTGAATATTATCATAAATCTACATCAACTCATTTTTTTAAAACAAAATACCACCTGATTAAGATAGATCTGATTGAGTCCTAAAATGCCCTTAATGCTTGCGATACACATCATAATGCATGAAAGGTTCCAACTAATTCACCTATTACGCCCGTTGTTAGAAACGTAGATACAGTAAAGATCGAGCTTATAAAAGTGTACTTGGTTTTGCAATGGCTTGTACTGACGAATTTTCAATAAGAACAAAATAGTGCTGTCCTCAAGAGTTACAAGATACATTACACTTTTATGAGATGCTCAGAGATACAACTTTTTATGCATTATACAAAAATTCAAGCATTTAACTTCTTCCATGAGTTATTGGGTGTGACAGTGATCACAACCAAACCTTCACATAAAAAACTTATTGCACTATTTTTAACATCTTATAAAAAAATTAGAAAACTAGTTATTTTTTGCAATATTTATGTTAAGAAAACAAAATTTCGCTTTAAAACACAACTGACTTTATAGATTTACAAGAAACCAACACATTTTATGCAGTTGACACATTATGAAACAGTGGTTTTAGATTGAGTTAAGCGATATACAGTGCTTTCTTACATACATATATGCATTTAAGAAAAAGAATTTTTAATAGCTTGTTAAGATCTCTTATAAGACATTTAGTATTTAATATTTAACTTTAGTATATTTGAGCATTGTAAAATATCAATTTAAAATCTCCTCGTAAGATACTTTAAAATCATAAAGATGGTGTATGTCAGAAACTACATTGTATTAAGAATAATTTATTGTGAAAGTTAATTCTGTATAAAAAATAATACTTTAACACAAAATGAGCTTGATAATACTTCTACAGCTCATGTTTCCACAGTTTTAGACAATTGAAAAAGTGCCCGTTTTTTTTTTCTTGTAGATCAATATAGGATATTTTATTGAACATTTTACATTTGTTTTAAGAAACACATTATTATTGCTGTTGCTCTGAATAGATTTATTGTGTTTACGTAAAAAATATTTGTAAATTTGTGGTATAAATCTATTTTTTTTTCGTTACAGTCTTTATATTATTGTAATCGTTGAATTTTTGTGCAGACCGCTGGTAAAAACTCTGTAGCAATTATTAAACGGTAGAGCAGCAATACTAAAGCGACTTGAAACGGTAAATTTATCAAATTAAAAGCTTCTTTAAAAAAATGTACAAAAAGACAAAGATAGTTACACATTTCATTTCATTAGTCTGAAGTTCTAAAGAAACATTTCTTAACTTTTTTATCGTCAACAATCTACATCATGCCGTACAATTTCTTATTATATTAAAAGCGTAATGATTTTTCAGTAGTTAGATCTTGCAAATGGTGTACTTTTTAATGTTTTTACAAATACGATAATAAAGTGTTGTTGATAAAATGACTCGTAGTTTGTACCATATTTACTGTAAAGTAGCTAGAATGTTCAAATTTGGTTAAATATGTTCAAATTTAGTATTGCCTACCAATTTTTGTTAAAAGACCAAAAATTAAAAAAAAAGTTTTGTTGTTTATTTTAAATAACTTTATTGCAAATCTATATTATTGATGGTAATATTGATTGTAATAATATTATTTAACGATAGAATCTGAATTAGGTATAGGTTTGTACCTGAACAAGTCTCTCAAGCGCTTCTCTTAGAAATAATATAAGTTTTTTACACGTGCAAATAATGTTAATTTGACTACTTTTTGTTTCATTAATAAAACTTTTTAAATCTAACAATTAAATAAGTAGCATTAAATTAGCATCTACTTCGTTGAAAGTATAAATAAACGAAAATAATATTTGAAAAATGATCTTACATTAATAGTTTTATCAAGTAGTTGCTCATTACTCATTAATATGTTCAATAAAGTGGTTTTCATTTTAGAGCGTATAATTTACATATGTTTTTAGACTCTATAAGTAAATATTTTTGTGTGTATAAACAACTTTAAAATCAATCATTTATTGTGCACACAGGTTTAAATAATAACTTAATTTTTATTATAAAACGCTTTTCTTAGTTTACATCTTGGTCTAAAGTACTAAAGTAAAAAAAAAAGATTTTAAGTCTAAAATTATTATTTTGCATATGTAATAATTGTTAACATACTAAATTTTAAAACATAAAACAGCAATAAGTCATTGATATATTTGATCTAAAACTATTAAATACATACCTAACATTAGGCAAACATATTTACCAAAACAATATATTCTCACGAATAATTTTTTCTTATAATGTTTTAAATGTATAAAACTAAAATTTTTGCTGTATACTGAAATGAAGTATACTACTCAATAATTTTCAATATGTAACAATTTACTAACTTGCATTATTTATATTGTCCGTTTAAATTTGTTTTTATTTTGTTATCACAATAGAAAAATTTATGGTGATTTATATCTTTCATCTCTCTCTCTCTCTCTCTTTTACCTTGATTAAAACTACGCTCAAGCAAGATTTAATCGCTTTGCAGTCTATGTTATTATCAAAAAAAAAATTAAGTACTGCATATAAGCTGGTTAACTCTTGTCAAATCTATCTGTAGAAAACAAATAATGTTTGATGCTAATGGTTTATTTGTGAAAATTAATGAAAAAACTTTGTTTTAGGTATTTTAATCATGTTTACAGTTCTACCTACAATTACCTTCTAAGCCAATATAACCAAGAATTCACAAAGACGACCAACAAGAAATAAATCCACGTAGCGGTTATAGTGATAGAAATTGGAAATACTGCGCTTGACCCTACTAATATTATCTACGTATCTCTAGAAAACAAATAATTTTTTGATGCTCATGGTTTATTTGTGAAAATTAATGAATTTTTTTAGGTATTATAATTTTATTTTCAGTTTTACCATTAACTTCTAAGCCAATATAGCGAAGAATTTTCGAAGACGACCAACAAGAGCTCAGTCCACTTCTGTGGTGTCGAAGTTTAACGCGGTTAAAAACTAGTTATAATCACAGTCATATCAGTAGTAAAAACACTTAATAATTTGAAAACAAACAATAAATACAGTTTTATAAAAAATGTAATCAAAGAAGCAGTTAGAATTATTGGTATAATGCAAAGTATAAAACCGCTCGTATCAGTTATGTTTAAACTCAGTTGAATTTACGTAAAACACTTAAGACTGACGCAGCCGTTTGCACCTTTTTTAAGGGGTTTCTGATTATAAGTTAATTACGCTATTGAATATAAATTTAGAAGCACACAACGTAACTTTGTTCAGTTTACATATTATTGGAAGCAACACTTTTAACATAGTTTTTACATGTTATTTACTTCAAGTTGCACAAGAGTAAATATCGTTTCTTTATTGCTTTGTTTACTAGTTTTTTACAAAAAAAAAAACTGATAATACATATTAATATAAAGTAAATTTTATAATATTAGTTGATACTTATCTTGTAATGAGTATATAAACACTGCTTATAGAAAAATCTATTTTAATAATATTGCTAAAGGAGTTTTTTCATTAAACTCTATTTTTTTTAAGCAATAAAAATTAAAATATATAAAATAAATATATGTCATAGGTATCTGATACCACTAAGTATTACGGGGATCAACAAGTGTTCAACATCAACGAAACTTTTCAAACATTGATTACAAAATGAATTAAGCATAAAACATAACAAATCTAGTTTATTTTCAAAACTTATGACGCTTATCTTTGTTGTTCTGCCTCTCTTAACTTACTTTTTGTTGCTGCGACTATTATTTGAGTTGCTTTTTAGAAAAGGTTTAATCTTTATACATCGGTATACTATTCAATCGGTACAAGACCACCCTAAGGCCATTGTTTTTTCTGCTTGAAGAGCTGTCCAAACAAGCAATAGACTGTTAGATATACGTAAACAGTATTCAACTACGCAGTTTTGCCCTGTTCGACTAATCACGTATCTAAAGCCGATACGTAAACGTGTTGAGCAGTAAACATATGGTTATAAGTAATGTGGTCGCTGTAAGGTAAACGAGCTGGGCTGCTGTAAAGACGTAAAATGCGCCAGCCGTATATGTTTTGGATCAATGTCTGTGTACTCTACTTTTTTATTAGCATGTTGGAGCATATCTGCTTATAAAGTTTACCATCAGATAATTGAAATCGATACAATATTTTGTAAATATGGTATAAACAAATTTATAATCACTTACAAATAACAAAAAAGATTTATTTTTGTACAAAACTCTAGTTGGACTTAAAACTCTTTTTTTTTTGAATTAACAAATAGGTACATATGAATTTTTTTTTTAAAAGCCGTAAAAAACAAAAAGTAGAGAGAGTCAAAAATCAAAGTTTTGGGGGGAAAGGAATGTGGTGGGGGGAGAACAAAGTAGTCGAAGAGCAAATGTACAAAACAGGTGTTCCATGGTCGTTCCAAGGTTCAAGGTCAAGGACATTCTAAAGTCCAAAGTCATATGACGTAAAAGTGGTGGGGGGAGCCACTGCACCCCCATTCTATATCTACTGAAAACAAAAAAAACATTGGCATGTGGTATCATACAAAAAGACTGGAAAAGTCTGCCTGCTAACATAGAAAATGATAAAAGCATAAAACGAGATGAAGTAGACTACCACGTTTCAGAAATTTTTTTGACTTATTTCAGTTTTGCAGGATAATAGGATGATTTAGATTTTATAAAATTTTCATAGCACTGAAATGACACAAATATCCCGGCTACAAAGAGATGGCAGTAGAAAAAATGTGACTGGTCAAACAATCGTTTCTGATTATAACCAACATATGGAAGGTGTAGACTATGCAAATCGTCTACGCCAAGCTTATTGCGTAAATCGTTGTTGAAAAAAAAATGGTGGTAATTGTAAACAGCTAGGTAGTTATAGAAAAATTAGCATTCCGAAGAAGAAATAACTTTTTTGAATTATTGAAAAGGAGTTGCTCAAGGACTAAAAATTCTACTCAATTTCAAAATAAAAAAAAATACTCTTTGAGTTTCCGTAGTAGTAGGTACTCCTATGTAGTACTCCTCGTAGTAGTCCAAAAACCACAAAATTTTGCGCCAAAACAAAGAAAATATAATACAGTGTTTTCAATAATACTGGGTGTACAATATTAATATGAATCAAAAGCGGCTGCCTTTTTTTAGCAGCAGGTCATAGATCGGTTCGTACCAAAGACGGTAACAATCTGTAAACATAAAGTCGCTTACGAATTTGAATATATTATTTTAATTCGTTGGCGTTATTGTTTTTGAGCGCTGTAAAATAAGAAATAGATATTTCTACCTATTTGAGAATTTTCCGATTTTTTTTTAAATAATTACAAATTCATTTCAAATAAAAATAATAATATAAAAAAAAACAAAATCATAGTGTGTGTTTAACGTGAATTTTGAAGTGCTACACAAAAAGGTTAATTTCTCAAAAATTTTCTAAAATTTTTACTTGAGCTGCTTACCTTGAAGGTTATAACTACTTTTTCTAATTATAGAAAGCATGATTTTCATAATTAATTTATTATTTAGATAATTGATTGAAATAAAAATATTGTGAGAAAAATTAAGAAAACCAAACATTTGGGATTAAAAGTAATAAAATTAGTACAAGATTTATTTTAGTGTTGCAGTAATTTCTTTTGCAAGAATTAAAAAGATTTTACAAATATTATAGATATTTATGCATTAAGGGAGATATGAATGTTTTTTCTCCGAGGTTGACGTGTTACAGACCAAGGGCCAGAGGCCCGCGGTCTGTAAGTCTACCGAGGGTGAAAAACAGAATATCTCCCGTAGTGCATTAAATATTTTATTTTTTAGTATTTCATTACTGCTTTCTTAATAAAATTATATAAAAAATAACAACATCCGAGAATGCATGAATGTATAATTGCTGCAAATGCATGGTAACCATGTGTTTGAGGGTGAAAAACTTTACAAAGTCCCAAGGGAGATATGAGATACGTTTCATATATCGTATCCATGACGAAAATCAACAATATTATGTCACTAAAAAATAAAGTAATTTAACTTTTGAGTAGATAGCTAATTTTTATTTATAAATGCTTAGGCATTGCGGTCAGAACTTGAAAAATGATACTTTTTATCTCCAACTGCAAAATGATTTTAATTTTTTTTTTTTAGGTGTTTATATTTATAAAATTTATATAATCGTTTAAATCATTTTACAATAATAGAGCACCTACCAGTTAAAATAACCCGTTCATTAAGCAAGGATCCTCCACAGCTTAATTCTTTGGCAAGTTCTTTACCATAAATACTATAAATACTAACTTGCCATGGATATTCACCCGGTTTTGCCACATTGCCTCCAACAATTAATGGAGTTGTAGAAACCGATTTTAATCCGCAAACTGAAAACAGGTTTGTAAATGTGTGAAAATAAATATTTAGTGTACCTGGAACACATTCAGGAGGTTTTTGCTCCCATTTTCCGTCACGACACAGACGTATCGGATTTTTAGAGAACTGAGGATCTTCGTAATAATTTGCACAGTTGTATCTGGCGATTGCTCCATCTAAAGCACGATTACATGATATTTCTTTATTTTTAAAGCTACATTCTACAAAAGTAATGTTTGTACTTATAAGAGATGGGCATATTTCTAAAATATATTAAAAAAATTAAATTTTTACTTTATGGTTAAATGCTTACTTAAGCATGATCCAACGTTACCAGACCATTTGCCATTTTTACATACTATTATTTTACCACCAACGAGCTGAGTATTCTCAGAGCATGTGATTTCTAGAGCAGTTCCTGATGCAACAAAAGTGCTAGGACTTGAACTAAGATCCCCTCTTTGAATTTTCCATTGTCCAAATTTTATTTGTGGTGGTAAAACACATAGATTTCTAGAAAATAAATAAAAAACCAAATACAATCACTTTATATTTTATTCACTTGGAAATTGAAATTGGAGGGTTCAGAAATGGTTTTGTCATTGAAGCTTCTATAGTTGGCCGCAAACATTTTTCCGGATCTTTTTCACACTCAATATCTGCTGCAGTCCTAAAATATAGTAGCTTATCTTATCCATTACATAAAACTAGTAAACTTATACGGTCTATATTGTGCCTCTATTTCTAAAAGAAAACTCGCAATATAGTCATTCACTTTTGTGTAAAGACCGTGTTGTTGACTGTTGCAACCGCCTTCTGCTGTTTGTGCTTGGGGAGAGTTGCTCACGATTCCCATAATATAATATTTCATATTATACCGAAAAACTAACCCTCCTCCACTATCTCCTCGACAGACCGAGGCACCTATTCGAACAAAGTTCAGAAATATTCTTAAAAAATAAAAAATGATAAATCTTACTAGAGTTTAGATACCCAGCACAAATTTTATCGTTAGTAAGGTACCGTTCAAAATCTTCTGGTATGTACTTTTCACATTCACGTTTGGTTACAAGAGGAACCTTCAAATGCTTTAGTATTTCCGATGGTTGTTTATACTCTACAGTAAATCCCCACCCACTTACCTAAAAATACAATAATACTCCAAGAATTAATCAATATAAAGTTATAAATTTTTATAAATACCTAATCGCAACAAATAGACAACAAGTAACAACATAAAAATGTTAATAATGGACTTTAATGCAATTAGTTATTAATGTATTTGTTTAATGAATTGAAACCAATTGAATGAAATAGCAATTTGTTTGACTTAAATAAAAAAAAAGATATAATAATCAAAAAAGCTACAAAAACAAAGCGGAAAAAATGAAACAAAATAATGAATTAAAAAGCAAAGATATAGCATGTGTCTTTTATTTTATATTAAAAAAGAGAATTTAATAATTATTAAAGTTTTTTTTAATAATGCCGTTTTACACCATACGTTTTTTTGAGGAATTGTAGATTTAGAAGTCTTTGGGTTGGTTCTACAATTCTATCTAACTGATACATTTTTACCTTGAGATTCCACAAAATGTGTTTTTCTGCATGTTTTTGAGCGTCTCACTAGGAGTTTCAATCATTTAATCACTATCATATAAAAATAAACATAGTAAATTGACTAAAACAAGCAATTGTGCAAAAAAATGCATATAAATTAAAAGTAAAACAATAATTAAATTTTTTTAGAAAACTTTGTCGCCATTAGCAAGAACAATTATTTATCTGCAATAGACAGTCACGGATAAATTCATAGTGAGAAGCTGATTTTACCTCTTGCTTGCTAAAGCGGCTGGAGCGTTGTTAAGAACAATTCAACAAATTGTAATAAAAGTATAGATATTCCAAGAATGTACAAGAGAATATATAAAATATGCAATTTTAGTTTTTTATACTATAACAATATCCGGCCTATTGGCTTTAATTTTCATTGTTTCAATATAATTTGTAAATACAATTTTCCAAAAAGGGTTGTAAGTTATAATTATAATATGGCTCAACCTTTTTTGTCAAATTAAATTTGAAAGCTAAATTAGAATGAACTATTTTGGCCATCGCGTTGTCTTTTTTAATGGCTATTAAGTAGCCCCGATCAAGAAGATAAAATGTTTCCGACAAATTGAAACACATTCTACAAATGTCATTAAATATATCTATTTTACTTACGTAGCCGATCATTGGTGGATCTGAAATTTCCTTTAAAGTATGCTCGTATCTTAATGCCCAGTCAACACATACCGGCTGAACCGTGAAAGATAAGGTAAAGATCTTTTTGCTAATGATTACTGCTATATCTCCTACATAGTTTTGTATTTCACCTTTGTAATTCTCAGATGTATATATCTGATGAACCTGTAATTTTTTATTAGTTAATGCCTTTATGGTAATACAAAGTTACCTCTGAAAATTGTGCTTCATTGTCTTCAACACTGTCTATTTGTCGGTAGTATTTTCCTACAGCAACCTGGAAAAGTTTTTCCGGAAATATTTGCCCGGTTTCGTCTGTTAAACAATGCGCAGCTGCAATATTTACTAAAAATTGACTGTAATTTACATTTACATACGTACCTGTCAAAATTACTCTTTGATTTATTAACGAACCTCCACAAATTAAAGTTTTTTTATTTTTATATATTGCCACTTGCCAAGGATAATCACCTCGGGTTACGTTATCTCCATTCACAATAAGCGTAGGGTTACCAACGGTTTTTTGTCCACATACTAAAAATAAATTGCACTAGGTAGAAGATTACACGTTATTACTTTTAGAATTCATACTTGGTTCACAATTTGGTTCGTCGTGACTCCATTTTCCGTTGATACATATGTGTATTGGAAAAATAGCTAATGATAAGTCTTCGTAGAAGTCCGCACATTTAAATCTAGCAATAGTACCTTCAACTGGAGTCTTACAATCTTTTAAAAGTGCTTCATTTAGTGTACAATTTACAGACACAAATGCTGTGTTGATTCTTGGTTTACAAGTCTCTATAATATTTTTTTATTTAAGTTATACATTGTTTAAAATGTATTGTGCGTTCATAAATGAGCTAGGTCAACTCTTACTATAACATTTTGAACGTACGAGGCTGGTCCTAAAAATACCCAGCTTGACGTAACGGGTGACGGTTATTTATTGAAAAAAAAATCACAGCAAAAAGGACCAACCCTTCAATGCTCAAGTGTTTGTTTCACAGTCATCAATAGTAAGCGCTGGCCGAAAAATGATAAAACTGGTCATATTCTTGTATTTGAACGGTGTCAATCCAACCATTATTAAAACGGAGCTAGGTTCTACTCTGGGAGACTTTGCTTTTTTATTTGCAGTCGTAGAATATTGAGTTACAAAACAGAATTTTTAATGAGCTGTCAACACAAACATTGCAGTCATCGACGGAATAAGACCACGCCCGGAAATAGTGAAAGAAATCTTAAAAACGGTATTGGGTGAAAAGCATTTTGAAATGTGCTCTACATTTAGACATAAAAAAGGATGAGTGCAGCGACTACTCACAATGGAGCCAAAACAGTCTCGTGAAGATGTTTGGCAAAATTTCAGAGCCAAGTTTTTGCGTCGATTCATAACAAATAAACTGAAAAGATAGAAACGGCTCCGAAAAAAGAAAATACTGTTTCACTTGCAGGACAGGTTACAATGTTAGTTTTTAAACTGCTTGTGAAATAATTTTCATAAACTATCCTCAAAAAAAAAAACAAATAACGACAGACATTATGTGAATTTGTTACAGCGTTTAACTAATGAAATAAATAGAAATAAACGCGTTTTGCAAAAACAAAGTTTTCTTTCAACAAGACAATGCACCTGTTCCCGTATCCGTTATGTCAATAGCTAAAATTAATAAATTAAAGAATTGCTTCCTCATGCACTTTATTTGCCAGATTTATATTTCTCATATAATAAAGAGGTAAAGTCTGCCGTTAAAAACTATTTTAAAGAGCTCCACGAATAACAGATAGAAGATGACATCAAAGTGATTAAACATTGCTTAGAAAAGTGTATTGAGCAACAAGGAAATAATAAAGTGCAAAAACTACGTTGAAATTATAAAGGCCTGATGGCAGCACTTGATTTGGCAGCAACAAGAAGATAATTCCTCCAAATAGGCTTAGCTTGTGGAAAGCGTAAAAATGGAAATCCTTTCTCTCGCAAAATTTGAGCAACCATACCTGGTTGCTCAAATGACGCCAGCTCAAGACAAATCTGTTGCAGTCGCTACAAAACAAGCACTCTACTTACTAAATGACTGTTTTAGCTCAGTTAACCAGCCAGCCACATGCCCACAAATAAGATCAAAACTGCTAAAGGCAAACGCATAAAAAATATTCAAAACTGTAGAAAAAAATAATGTACATTTAAACCTGTCTAAAGTCGGAATCATCAGGAGCCAACATATCAGCCCAGTTGAAGCAGGTTTCTGGCTTCTATAGTAATCTGCCTAAGACAAAAATTAAACATGTACTACCAAACGGAATCTTAATTTTATTTAAAAATAGACAACTTGTAGTTATAGAAAAATACAATATTTTTAATTGTCACACAAAGTTAACGACTTGAAATATTTATCAATTGGTTTTTGGTTTTTCTCCAATTTCTTCTAACGTAGTGATCTTTTTGAAAATACCAGAAAAACCGACAATCTTTTATTTCCATTTTTAAAACATCAATAAAGTTAAGAAGAAATTGGCAAGTGATTAGTCCTTACAAAATAGTTCTGTCTCGTCGCAGTTAGCGATGTCCCTTGATTCATAGCCCTTAACTAGTTCTGGCAACCTTTTTTTCAATTTCCGACAACTGTTCTTGGCTTCCCCACATATTTACTTAAAGGAAGCTTGACGTTGCGTTCTGAAACTCTTCAACCAGCTATTCGAAGCCTTGAATGTATTATTTTTCAAACAAAATTTTTCATAAAAAAAAAGAGTCAACTGAAGCAGTTTTAGTCGCAAGAAAGTGGCTACGACGTTAAGACTTTTTTCTTATTACTGTAATTAAAAACTTTTTTCTAGCGGCCAACTAGCATAATTTTGGTAGAATGCCAATAACAGAAATAGAAAAACGCCTAGTTTGAACAGGTTTTCCAAAAGTTAACAATAGTAATGAACTATTTGGCGTGTTTTTGAGTCGTAATTCATTAGACAATTATAATCTACAAAGTAAACCGTTCTTAACAACACAATTAAAGTGTTACACTATGCAGAACAATAAAGTCATTTTATCAATCCCAATTTTTGTGTGTTTTTCTTGTTAGGCCGGGTGTTTTGAGAACATCCTGTGCACGATAATTTCTCACAATTAGTACAACAAGGATATTGGCGTGTAGTTATCATTAATAATGTTGGACAATAAAACAATAATACTATCAAAGACAATAAAAATATGTTCAGCTAAATTGTACAACAAGAGTTGATCTAAATAAATTATGAATGCACTTATATTTTTAGTAAAATGATAATTATACTTAAGCATCGACCAATTGGTTCTGTCCATCCATCGCTAACGCATACAACTGTTTTACTGCCTATTAAATGGTAATTATTGCTGCATTTTATAAATAAAGTGTTTCCCACTGAAACAATCATCCCGGGGCGAAACTCGGTAGTGTCATTGTTAAAAACACTCCAAGATCCATACTCCGGATGCTTTGGAAGTTTGCAGCTAGAATTATAATAATGTCAGAACTAAAACTTTTAGCTATTCTATCATATTTACCCATTTATCTCTCGCCTAAATCTTGAAGAGAATGGTTTGACTACGTTATAAATATTTCCTGCTGCTGATAATATGACTAAAATAGCCCAATTAGAATGTTTTTAAATTTTTACTAAATTGTTTCTTACCAGCACAAAATACGTATAAAAAAATTAGTTTTTCTTCTTTATTAATTGTCCACATTTTAAACACAATAATGAAGAATGTGTATGATCAATAAATTAGTTGCACAATGTTTACTTCTAGTATCTTTGCATTATATTTTCTACTCTTTATTATTACTTGTTTCAACTGGAATTTGAAAAGACCAGATCAAATTATCTTCACCTTGCTTAATTCGTTACCAAAGCTAAACTAACAATGAAATTATTAAGCGTCTATCATACTAAACACATTAATAATTAATTAATAATTCAATTTGTGTAAAAAGAATCGTGTGTAAAAAAACATTCTAAATTACATGGGACTAACATTATTAGACGATTTCAGACGCCAGCACCGTCAAGCAATAACAAAAAAAAAACAAGAAATGTTTTATAAATCATAAATAAGATTTTTGAGCTTTATAGGTGATAGCCAGTATATGGAGTAATCCACCAAATTTGGTGGTTTACTCCATAAACTTGATTGACTTATATTTACCATAAACATTACCCTTTTTTTTAGTCTTGTGTAAATTGAAATTAGGAGCAACGTAAACGGTGCTGCTAAGCCTTAATTGAATTATGCGAAATAAAATATTCAAGATTAATGCGTAAGAAGAGAAGATATAAAATAAAGATTAATAAGTGAAGAACATTACGCAATAGTCTGTCATGCTATCAAAAAAAAATTAACAGCTTTTTTAAACACTGACAAGAATATAAACATCGCGGTTAACAAGCTCCAGCCCACACTTTTACATCTTTGCCACTTTTTGAGGAAGTAGAGAGCTAGGATGACAGTCTGTAATTGCATACAGATGTCAAGAAAGTACAACTATCTAATTTGTCTGAAATGCAATGTCATATAGACCCTATTCTAGGTATTAAACTATAGTTTCTGCCGTAGATATTTTATATGAACATAGTCAATACATGTTTGTGCCACCGAGTATTTTACAAGTCATCAATAATACTTTCCTTATTGTTTCTCCGAATTCAGAAAGTTAGCGTTAAATTCCTAATCCTTCTGTAATCATGACGCGAAACAACAACACGATAACTTTCTTCCTCTCTTAATTAACAATTCACAGTTCAAACATTTATAATCATGTCCAGCCGATCCACCGTCGGAAAACCTTTACTAATCGTCATCTTCTCGGTCAGTTTACTAACTGCCACTCAAACTTTCCAGGGATGCTAAAGACCAATTTATTCCGCTATAACTTAAAATGCCGTATGGCCTCCGCCGGGGTCATTCAATTGGTGAAGTAATTTCCCGCTTTATTTCTACATTTTATTTTAAATTTATAAATTATTATAAAATTATAAGCTTTTACACATAATCATTTAATTATTTTGAAGTGATTATAATGTAAATTGGATGAGACTGATTAAAATTTTTTTTTTGTCAATTACCGATTACATTCGAAATACATATTATTATATTGCACTGAGACTTTTACGGCCAAACACAAACCATATTCCTTTTGAAAAAGATTCTCTCCTGGTTATGAATGAGACTCACTTCCGGCTTTGAAGTGCTATTTTAGACCACCGACTTATTAAACAACGCTTTCTCTAATTCGGTCGTAGTTAAAAAAAAATTTTGATTATGTCGTAATAAAGTTTTCAAATGAAAAAAAAACAATTTTAAAATAAATAAATAAAAAAGTTGTTGTTTTTTAATATAAATTTTAATTTTTGTTTTTAATTTATTTAATAGATTAAATTGAAATATAACTTTAACAAAAAAATATATATATTCGCTAGACGCGAAACTTATTCCAAACAGAATTAGTTTTGTATCTAGCGTGGTTCACACGTCGAGTTACCGTGCTTGTTCTCATTTGTATTTCCCTGTCCTGATGACGCGTCCATCGATGGAGTGCGAAACGTCGACAATTTCATTAAACTTTACGACACGGTCTTTTCCGAAAGATATCAATTTTTTTTTCTTGTCACTTTACAAAATAGAGTGTTTAGCTCTATTTTTGCAATGCGTTTAGTTTAAAATATTTTTAGAAAGTGAATCTTATTTTTGTTTGCTTTTTTTTGCTTTTTTATTAAATTTTCTAAAAAACTCCCCTTTATGGTTTCATGTTTATAATTATGATATTAGTTATTTATGTGTCAAAGAAATAAACCGTCAGGTTAATTCTGTGGTTGTGGTGATGCGAGAGCGCCTAAAGAGAGCAAAGGTATTTTTTCTTTGGCTACTGCTGCAAGATGTGACATCCAATTTGCTTCGGGATAAGTCAAAAAATAGGTGTAAAAAATTTAAATTTACATCTAGAGTAAACTGCACCAATAATCAAATACGTTAATATCCACGGCAGAAACAGTAATTAATTACGTAGAGTAAAGTTATGTTTAAGACAAAGGTTGACATCTGTAGGCTTTTACAGACTGTCATCCTAGCTCTTTAGTTTTTTGAAAAGTAGAAAAAAGTAGACAGGTGGAACGGAGCCCATTAACCGCTATGGTTATGCTCTTGTCAGTGAATAAAGGTTGTGGATTTCCCTTTTGCTGGCATGGTAGAGTATTCTGTAATTCTCTTAAATTTTTTACTCATTGATCTTTATTTTATATCTTCTTCTTCTGAATTGTATACGCATTCTTTCCAGGCATTCTATTTCTCATTATTAGAATTAGGGCTAGCGGCAGTAGAGTTCATAGAAGGGTCGTCGAAGCCCAATGAACCTTATAATGCTTCTTACAAGTAGTTTGAAAGGGAGGGAGTTTCACAACGAACGAAAAAGCTTGCGGCAAGTTACTTTACAGGTATTATTGACATTTTATTCATTATTAGTCTCTGTGCCGCCCAATCGATTCGTCTGACCGTTCGTAAAAGAGAGACTTGAACTAGATTGATGATGATAATGTAGCTGGGTGAAGAAGTTAACTGTTATTTAACTTAATGAATTTTAAAATATAGCAAAACGCTTATATTAAATTTATATAATTACTAAAAAAAATTACCTTTTATAGCCATCCAATTAGATATGATTAATTCATTATTTTCGATTTAAGAAAAAAATTTCAAAGTTAAACAAAAATTAAACAGAATAATTTTATCAAAATATTTTAAGGTCAATTGTCAGGTTCACAGAACCATAGAAAATTAAGACAAAAATTAAATGAGCGTCCTTGATTCTCTAGACACGAAATATTTATTGTTTTATTAATATTCAAGTGTAACCTTATGACCAAGGCTTTTGCAGGTAACAATTTCAAAATAAAATTACAAAAATTTAAATGTAATTTAATATGGCATACTTAATGAGAACAAATTTATTTAAACTAATAATAACGGTTTTTTTTAGTAATAGGTATCCTTTAAAGTTTCAATATTCAGATTGAGCTTTATTTTGTAAAATACATTATCTTTTGTCTATAACAAAAATTAAATGTTTTAATTTTTAGTTTTATTCTAAAAATAGTAATCAGGAAAGACAAATCAATTCAAAATAATAAAAATATTAAAAGTTTGCTGATTACCTCCAAAACTGATGATTGCAATTCACTATTCTACACAAAAGCGTGCAACCACTAAAATACCCAGCTAAACAAACATAAATATGCTTGGAAAAGTTGTTCAATGTTATTCAGTAAACAAACTTATGTAACGGGCTTACCGGTTTTGATTTTATTCTGGTTTGGCATCAGTTAGTACCACTACTAGTATTAATTTTTTTATCATCAAAGTGTGTTGTAGATATTATTTATATATATATATATATATATATATATACTGGGTGGATGGAAAATCGCCACAATATTTCTTTCATTCATTAACCTCTTTTTGCAAATAGAAGAGTAGCTCTGTTGGGCAATAAATTTATTATTATTTCAAATTGTGACTGACCTGATAATTATCAAAGTATTTGAGATAAATTAAACACATCAGCGATTTTATTTTGATGTTTATTGATCAACTGCTTAAACCAAATATAAAAATATGGAAGACTTACACAAATTTATCGACATATTTATCAATTAGGATTCCTTTTTAATTACGGAGTAACGTAAATAACTTGAAAAGTCAATATAACATAAAATAAATTATGTACTAAGTTAATTCACAATGCTTAAAATAAGTACAAACAAAAAAGTTCAAATGAACAAAAACGCATGGTAATATTTAAAAGTAGAAAAAAACAACAAATGAATACCCGGAATAATGCTCATGAGTTAAGAGAACTAAACCTCGATACAATATAGCGTTTAAACTCAGCTAGATCTATGAAAAATATCACAGTCATTACAGTCACAGTCATCAAAAAATGTGAAAACGATGCCATTCGGAAAGCGACATGCGACATCTGTTCGCAGAGTTGTCGTATAAGATACACATAGATTTTATAGCATTCTGACTGGAAACATAAAAAAATATAAGCCAAAATTCTGCACAATCATTGTTATAATTAATTATTTTATAAGGAAATATCAGAGCTGAAATTTGCCTTTTTGATGTGAACGACAAAAAGTCAAACATTTCACAAAGAATCAAGCTGCTAATATCAAATGGAGAATAACTACCATGTACTTTCAAAAAAACAAACTTGAGAAACCGAGTCAAGCGATGATATAAAATATAACACGATAAAATTGACATGCTCCAAGCCAACTTTGCATATTCTATTCGTGACATAATGTACAATGTATATAACACGTTCAAAGTATTAATATTAAAAAAATTTCAATTAATTTTAGTTATAAAGCCTAACAAACCTAGTGAGCTTTTTACCATTTCCTTGATATGGCAATCAAAACACAAAATAAATATTATTACTATGTTCAACCCTCCCTGTCCCGGAGGCACAGCAATTTTGCTGGATTAAAAAATCATTACGGTCTTTGACAAGTAATGATAATGATAATATTATTTATCAAATAATATGAAAATTGTTGAAAAACATGCTTTTAATTTTCAATTAGTTTAAAATCCACTTTAAGAATTGGAACAAAGACAACAAATTGTGTTTTAAACTAGATAGACTATACAAAGTCGTTTTTTGAAAAATCAAGCTAAATTACTATCTCCTCACGCATCTGCGATCATATTATTTGAATTGTTAGATTTAACATTCAAAAACATTTGAACAATATAACATGAACATAATAATATTGCTTTCTGTATTTCCGCGAAGATTTTTAAATCCAAATATAGAATTTTAAGATTTTCACTTGATGATATGGGTAGTACACCCATATTTGAAATAACTACAGGTAAAGTTTTTATCATTTTTAATTCCAAAGATCCCTAATAGCCACCGAAAACAGCGAATATATAACCATTCTCGTTTTAAAGGTATCAATAATATTACAAGAATTTGGAGCAGCAATATCAATAAAACATGCAACTTTAGTTTTCTTCAATACAATAACAATATCCGACCTATGGGCTTTAATTTTTTAAGCAGTTAGCAATGTTCGATCCCAATATAACTTGTAATTATTATTTCCCAAGAAATTTTTTGGATTTTAATTATAATACGGTTTTACATTTTTGACCAAACCAAACTTGAAAGCCAAATTTGACTGAACTATTTTTGCAATCGCGTCATGTCTTTTTTGTATTGTTTATTAACACGATCATATACATAAGATGACTAGTAGTTGAAAAATTAATATGGTTTGTCATCTGTTTATAGCCACAGCCTGAATTTTTAAAGAGATTTGACAATGGATTAATTGCTAAACAAAACTATAGAGAACTTAATGAATCTTTTGGAAATATTTCGCGCTTGATTGGTAATAATGCAGTTTTTATTGATTCGTTTCCAATTCAAAGATAAAATGAAGTTCGCCAAAATTACATTATATATTTTAATAATTGATTAAATACAAATTGATCTTATACAACTGTAAAATTTTTATTAACTAACAATGAGGAACGGAATGATAAGCTTTTTTATAATCAATGAAAGCAGTGTAGATGTTACGTTTATTTAATCTAGACTGTTCCATTACTACTGAATCAATAATTAATTGTTCTTTTCAAGTGAGTCTTTTCATGTTTGGAGCATCTAACCACTGTGCCAAACAATTTGTAACAGAAGATTGTATAAAAGTACTCTATTTTTATAAGAATTAATTTTGGAATTCGTCTTTACGGCCATTGAGGTATTAATGGCCCTGTTTGCTTTCTCTTTCATAACTTTTGGCATTTCGATAAAAGACAACGATGAGTTGAAAACAGTTCCAAGATAAGCCTACTTGTTCACCACTTGTATTTGTTGATTTGCTTTTATTCTATTGTTTAATTGTAAACCTTTTCTGTAAAATCAACAATTATGGTTCTGCTCGTATTAACGTGCATCTGTTAGTAAGAAATTTATTGTTCTAACATCATTAGTTTTTGAGCAACGTCTATTCCAGAATTCGCTAGTAGTAAAAGATCATCTGCATATAAAAAATCCTTTAAATTCTCAAATAGTGCGTACAATTTTTGAACTTATATCGGTTTTGAACGTAGTCATATTTGTACTAGCCCTTGCTAAAGAAGAACGGTAGAACTACTTTGACGTAGGCAGTGCCCCGTGTAAGAATTTGGGTTTGGTAAAACCAAAAATCTTGCAATTTCACTAGAAATTTTTTCTAACATTTTTTTCTCATCTGAACTGTGCAACCCTTTTCACGATTTGTTGAAAAAAACCTTTCAATTCTGACCAGAGAGAGGCAATGTAAGAAACTTTTTTTTTTCACAATTGTAAATTGCTTCAAATACTCGTTCTACTTGTCGGAATATTAACCACCATAACAGAGTTCCTATCTTCAATATTTCTAACCTTTATGTTTAGCGGCTCTTGACTTCGGCATTCTCCAAAATACCCCATAATTAATACACCTGTATTATAGAATAATAACCATTATAAAACAATCTACAAATAATGCATTTAGATAAATGCATTATTTACCTTTCTCAGTAAATGCAGTTTATTAAAAGCTTCTTCCAAAAATTTGACAACGTTTTCTAAGATAAAACTTGTAATTTCTTAGGATCGAAACCTGAACTCTTTTGCTAAAAAAACACCTTCATGTCATTATCTTTTGTAACATCTGCAATCTTGTGGATTATCAGCATACTTTTTAGCATTGACCACTTGGTCCGTAATCTATTAGGACCATATGATGATTCAAACTGCGAGAAATATAAACCAAAATTAATTATAACGAATCTGAGAATAAAATAAACGTATCAGATCTTAAAAGTATGCCATTAATGTGATTTCATCTAAAGTTGTGCTTCCTAGATAATTTTCCTTGAAATTCGTCTTATTATATAAATTATTATTAATTTTTTTTAAATTTAAAATGCAGACATCTCTGTACTGTCTTTCAAGGTGTAATTTGTTATTTTTTTTAGATAATTCATTCATTTGTACGTTCTTATTCTTATTAGAATAAAATTTATGGTTGACGTCAAAAAAAAAGAAGAAGTCTCACAACTCTGCCAATCTACAGGTTAATGATTTTGTATATTTTGTTTAAAAATAAGTAAGAATTTTATTTATTCTAAATTTTTACTTTGTTTTTATTATTATTAGTCATTTTTGATCGAATTATTTTTAACAAATGTTTTGAATCATATGTAACTCAGATCATGGTTTTTGAATTGGTTTGACCGCATATGAGCAAATTAGCATACTCTTCTTTGGAATACATAATCTTCCAAATTTAACAATTTTTAAAATGCTTTTAGAAAAACTTAAAGAAATAATTTTGTTAATAGTGCAATAGATAACAAACTTTTTACAATGGGTTTCCTTATAGATTTTACAAAAGCGTTTGATTGTGTACAACACAAAATACTTCTTGCAAAACTGAAAAAACTTGGTATTCGTTGAGCAGTGTCTGCTTGGTTTTCATCTCATTAATCAAGCAGAACTCTATACTTACTTCAGAATTCTGCTTTTACAGACTACAGAGACATTAAACATTTAACAGAATTAAAGCGGGCCTACGCAAAAACGATCCTTGTCAGAAATATTTCCAAGATTAAACAAATTTGATTGTTGCTAACATTTATATTTTTTAAATTCGATGTTATGCTTTCAAACATAAACACACTTCCATTACAATTACATCTCATAGCATTATATAAGAAAAACTTAAATTTCAAAGAGTTAAACACTCTTTGCACTAAATTTTGTAAATTATTTTGTTACTTGTTTTATGTGTTTGTTATATATTTACATACTCTGTCTTTTTTGTTTAGACGTATACAAACATATATAACATATATGTCTCTACAATACATGTTCTATAAAATAATAAATTTATTATTATCATAATTATGTTCAACTCTTCTTGTCTCAAAGATGCCGCAATTTAGCCGGATTTAAAAATCATTACGGTTTTGGCAAGTAATGATAATGACAATATTATTCATAAAATAATATAAAAATTCTTGAAAAACAAGATTTCAATTTACAATTAGTTTAAAAACAAATTTAAAAATTAAATTAAAAACAAAATCTACAAATTGTGTTTTAAACTAAATAGAATATAATGTATGTTTGTTTTTTGAAGAATTTAGCATCATTATTATTTCTCCACGCATCTGCAATTCTATTATTTCAATTGTTAGATTTTAAAATTTAAAACGTTTGAACAATTTGACATGACCATAATTTTAAATTTTAAAACGTTTGAACAATTTGACATGACCATAATAATGCTGATTTCTGTATTTTCGCGAGAATGTTTAAATTTAAATCTAAAATTTTGAGAAATTTGCTTAATGATATGGGTACATTACCCATATTTAAAATACGAAGAGGTAAAATGTGTACCATTTTCAAATTTCAAAGTCCCCTAATGGCCATTAAAAGCAGCAAATATTTAGCCGTTTTCGTTTTAAACGTATGAATAATATTACAAGAATTTGGACCAGCAATATCTTTAAAATATGCAATTTTAGTTTTCTTATTAAATACTATAACCAGATTCGGCCTATTGGCTTTCTATCTTCTTTCTATTTCCCTATCGGCTAATTTTTTGAGCCGTAATTATAATATGGCTCAAAACTTTTGACCAAATTAAATTTAAAAACTATATTTGAATAAACTTTTTTTGCGTCATATGTCTTTTATACTGTTTATAAAAAATATTATTATTATTATTATGATAAACATTAATTATCACTACAGACGTTTTATATAAAGTAGTTGAAGCAAATTTTGTATACTTTAGATTCAATGTACCACCATTTATCCGGTCCGAGTCAAGTACAATGGTGTTTTTGACGCCACGTAACAATGGAAATGAAAATAGCGTAGGAATTCTTTTAGCCACTCGTATAATTTTAGGTCCAAACCAAGCTGGAGAACTACTAATTTTTTATAGGGGCATTATAAAAAGTGACCTTCACAACGATGAAGCAAATGAAGAATGGTTTGAAAATGGTTTTTTAAAAACTGGTGATTAGGGTTATTATCACCAAGATAACTACTTTTATATTTTTTTTCTCAGGTTGAAGGTAAGAAAAAATTGTACTTTACCAAACTTGTTTTCAAAATAATTGATTTAATTTACAGCCTACTAGTTTCGAGAATAAATATTCTCATTATCAAGGCGGGCTATCTACAATTTTACAATTATTAAGTAAGTCTTAGTGTGTATAAGTATTAAAAAATACTTACTCTCAAAAGGTTATCGACTATGAAACATATACTGTGTCAGTTGTTTAAAAATTATGTGAAAGACCATTTCATAATTACAGATTTTTGTTTTTTTTTTTGAGATTCTTTTAGCAGCATTAATACAATGTTATTTATTAAGTTTTATTGTGATAAAATGTACATTTTAAAAATTATGTCAAAGATCATTTCATAATTACAGTTTTTTGTTATTTTTTGAGGCATTAATAGAATGTTATTTATTAAGTTTTATTGTGATAGAATGTACAGAATAAAATTATCGGAATGGGATTATTTCAGGTTTTGTTATCTTGGTTGGATTGTTTTTTAGTATATAAATATATAGTGTGTTTAAAGTTAAATTTTATTATAAATGTGTTGTGTATCTAAGTTGGTTTGAATGTTGAGACAATTATGTGTTTGTTGTTGTTTATCACTTGTAAGATTTCAAAAGATTCTAGAAGTTTTCTTTTTGTAGCATTGTGTTCAATGTGCAGTATTTTTATGTTATCTTTATTATTGACTGTGTGGTTGTTATATTTCAGGTGTTTTCCTAAGTTGGATTTATGTGGTTGTTTTTTATGTTCTTCCAGTCTGATTTTTAATGATCTCCCTGTTTCTCCTATGTAAATAGTATTGCGTAGCAGTATATACTGTTATTATACATATATACTGTTTTGTGAGCAGAATGCACTGATGATGTTAAATTTGCGCAGAATTCTTGCAATTTTTAGATTTATACCAGAGTAATATTTGAATTTTCTATATTGGTTTTTGTGGATTTTTTATATAGCGGATGTGTTTTTATAGTTTCATGTTTTATTAACTTGTTAATTGTTTTTATATTATAGTTGTTTATTATTGCGAGTGCTTTTATAGTGTTTATTTCTTTCTGGTAATTTGATTGTGTCAATGGTATATTGTGTGCGCGGTGTATGTAGTTTCGAAATGCAGATAATTTGTGTTGATAGCAGTGGTGTGAATCATTAGGTATGATAGCTGAGCAGGTTGTGGGTTTTCTGTAGATGTTATACTGTAAATGATTATTGGTTTTTTCTAATGTAATGACTAAAAAGTTAATTTTATTATTATTTTCGGTCTCTAACGTAAATTTTAAATTGTTATTGATAGTGTTTATATATTTATGAAATTTAAATAATTCTATTTTGTTTCCTTCCCAAATGCATAGTATGTCATCTACGTATCTTATCCAGATGTTTATATTGTTTGAAAATTGGCTGTTGTTATTTAAAATGTGTGTTTTCTCTATATAGTCTATGTATATATTGGCTAAAATGCCTGAAAGTGGTGAACCCATAGGTAAACCTTCTGCAAAATTGTAAACATTGTTGTTAAAAGTGCAAAAGTTATTAGTGGTTACAAATTTAATCATTTTGATGATGTTATCTATAGTGTTATTGTCAAATTTGTTTATGACATTGTTTTTAATAATTTCTAATGTTTCTGTGAGTGGTATATTGGAGTAAAGATTAACTATATCAAAACTGGTAATTATTGTGTTGGGTTTAATGATAAGGTTTTCTGTTTTGTAAATAAGTTGTTCTGTGTTGCTAATGGTGTATTTGGGGAGGTAGTCTGTAAATGTTTTTATTAGATTATCTAGAAATTTTGAAAGCTGATTTGAGGGTGTGTTGTAGAATGTTACGATTGGTCTAATGGGTTTGTTTATTTTATGTAGTTTTATTTGACTATAGAGTTCAGGTAGATTGGGGTTTGGCATTATCAGAGGTAGGTTATTATGACGATATTTATCAATGAACTCGATGTTGTTTTTTAAAACCTTTTTAGTGTTGATAACTAGGTTGTTTAGTGTGCTTTTATAATTGTTGTTGGATTTTTTTGTAGTTGTTGTTGTTCAGAAAGTTTAATATTTTTTCTATATTTTCGTTTTTATTAATAATGACTATATCTGCATTTTTATCAGCTTTTGTATATATAGCATTGTTAGATTTCAGTTTGTATTTTATGTTTTTTATGGTGTTTTTGATTTTTGAATTAGCGTGATTAGTTATGTATGTATTGTACACTTTTTTTTGTATGGGTAAAAACTTTCAAACTCGCGTCAGGGTCACGTGATGCTGATCGAAAAAGCGTAAGATCGAGGGGAAGGGAGAGGAACTAGTATCTCCCACTCTTTCTACCGTGCCTGAGTCATAGATTTATTATAACAAGATACAGCCATGCACTGCGATAGTCCGCCAAGACGTACCATCTATTGCTCTCACTCTCAACTGCATTAGTATTCGATAGCGCTATCTTTTAGAGAGGTTCCTACAAATAGCAAAGCAGAAATCAGTTGACGCAGAGTACGCTACGTCAGCATGACACTAGAATTATTTTGACGTTTCTATTCAAATTTTTCTAATCACATAATTTGAACAGAAAACTTAGTTCAGTCACTTAAAAATTGAAAATAATTATTGTCAAGAAAAATATTTAATAATTTGAAGGTAATTTTATTTATTGAGATTTCAACCTCAACTTTTATTTTCTTCCAGCTTTCTAATGTTTCTCTATTTTCTTAAAGCCTAACTTCAATTTTACAAATTCATAGGAGAGAAGTTTTTTATTTTCATTATTGTGATTGTCACGATGCAGTTGTGGGTTTGTAAGCTGATAAAATATGAAGCGGTTAATAAAGTTTACATGGGTCTGACACAACTAAAAGTTGGTGAAATTTTGAAATTGGAATAGAGTTTTTTGATAAAATAATTAAGAATCATTAGCACTGATAAAAAAACCTTTATTTATAAATAATTATTTATTCCAAAATAAAATTGATTTTTAACCTAATTTTCGTATTTTATTAGATTGTGTATGACAAATGTCAATAAGTTGACAGCAAAGCATTGCATTGTCGACTAAAATCGTAGAAATTCGTGTCTGTTTAATCACTATAGACTCGTGTGCGACATACAACAAATATGATGAAAAGGATAAAAAATGTGTTTCATTAAATATAGAAAGAAATGGAGAGATGTACCAATTTCTTTGATATGTTTTTTAAGAACCGAAGTATGTTCAGCATGCATAGCTATATCTAATGTATTAAATCTATGGCCTGAGTGTGCTGCTCTGTTTAGGCGGCACAAGGCGCTTGCGCGAATGACCGTGTGTGTTTATGTACAGCGTCCCACGCGTATCCAAGGATGGTGACAGCTGATTGCTTGACTGTTGTGTAGTAAATACACTGTTGTGTATTCGTAAATGTGAATTGTTTAAATTATGAAAATCGAACAAAGTGAATCTATTAATGAAAAAAGTGATGATGAAGTAGTGAAAGAAAATGAGTAAGTAAGAAAAAAAAATTCGAAAAAGCTTTGATAAATTGCTAATGATTTTAAGTGGAGATTTCAATATAAACTTTGCAGACGATAAAAATCAATCATTAATTGAATTTTTAAATAATGAATTTGGTTTAACTATGTCAAATGATCGCAATTTTAGCACAACGAAATACAAAACTACTATTGATGCGGTCTTTATTAGACACTTAAATAGGTTCGAATCAAAACTGTTTGTTTCTTACTTCAGTTATCATAAACCAATTGTATCAGTTGTAAAAATTTGCGATCATGATTCTGATAATAACGATGGTGTAAAAGTCGTCGAAATTATGGATGGAAGTTGATTTTTGTGAGAGATAAAATTTAATGTAATATATAAATAACGATATAATATTATAAATAACAACATATAAATTGTCATATTTGTGTACGATAGCGCAATAAATAAACATTGTATTCTACCTCATAAATGATAGTACTTTTATACTTATAATTAAACACAACGTTAATATTGAAGTTTTCACTTCTGCCGGCACTCCCGGAGTGCTACCTTTTTTATTATTATTTGCCTTTATAATTTGTCTTCTAATTTCTATTTTGTCTGGATGATTTTGTATAGCTGCTTCTGTTTCTATTGCAATGTATTTTATATTATTTTTGTTAAAATATAGAATTATTGCTAGTTTGTGTCCCTTATTGAGTAAGTTATCTTCTTCTTTATTAAAGGTAATGTTTGTAAGATTTGTGTAGTTTGGATGAAATTTATGAGTATTTTGTGATGTTGGTGTTTTTAACCTTGTGTGTGTTAAAGTTGTGATACTGTTTTTAATTGATTTTTGTTGTTTCCTCAGATTATTTAGTTTATTGTTGTGTATAATTTTATTGTGGTGTGTTGTAAAATGAATATATTATAGAGCATTATCCATTATGTAGTCTAACTCTATTCTGTGTTTTCTTATATTAAAAATTTGGTAGATTCTATGTTTTTGAGTATTAAATGTATTAATCTTGCTTTTGTTAGTTTACATACTAAGTGTAAGGTATTGTTTGCAGAAACATAGTAGACAAAACGGCAGCCGAAAACTTTCATTTTTACACACTTCTTGAATAGCTCCTACTACTCACTACTCTGATAACTTTTCTGCATTACATTTCCTGCAATAAAAGTGGATAAAGGTCTGGTAAGCTTTATATTAATGTTGCACTTACATTGTCCCTCTCAAAAGCGCGCAGTGTGAGCTAGCTTCTATTTGGTCTCACTTTTGCAGCTTTCGTGTTTTGAGGAGAATGTAATAATGGTCCAGATCGTTCGCTTTTTGAACTATTGCGGCATCCGTCGTATTCCTTTCTACACTATTGGGGTTGTTTATGCGAGACTACAGCAAGGGTCTCGCTGTTTTTGTATACGCAGCTTTTTCCTCTATACTGCACATTTTATGAAGTTACCATACACGTATTTTGTCAGTAGACATGTACTCACCGGACAACACAAAACACTTTTGATATGACTCCTGCGGCATCGAGTTATTACTCGACCTGTCATTTTAAAGTAAATATAAACACGCAGAATGACGTTCATGCGTCACAATTGTCAAACCTAACAACACAAAAATTACTACTTTTGTGTCTTCTGGATGACGCAGACAAACGCTTTCCCCCAAGCATTGCTTAAGTCCTTGCTTGAGACAGACTTAAGCTTGAGATACGACTATAGATACCGGCATTAACTACAGCGTTTATAGTGCAAAAAAGAATAGCAATAGTTTCAGAGAAGGATATTTTATTATAATACAACTGTAAGTTGCAGTCAGATCAATAATTGTTAGAGTAATTTATTTAGCAAAAAAAAAACTTTGGTCAACCCAATTATGAGATTAAGATCCAATAGCCAATGAATATTCACTAACTATGCTACAAACAAATAACTTCTGAAAAAGTTAAATGTTGACAAACACTAATTTATCAAGTAACCGGTTTTTTTTGTAAAACTAAAATAATTCCTGCTATAAAATAAAACAATCTGTTTTCAAAATAAATTTTCAGCTTTTGTTTGTGAATATAGACAATTATCAATCAAATTCCAAACTCCAACAAGTCCCAATAGAAAAACTTTGAGGCAAGAGCTGCTGAATTTGCTCTAAAAATGTGACTTTTTTTACATTTAAATCAGAAGTCAATCTACACAATGCATTGTTAGTTTTTTCATTAAAAATGTATTCGCTGAATGATTAATTGGTTTGTCATTATTATATAAACGTATGTTTATTTATTGATAGTTTATACGCAGAAACGTACGATATTAAGAATAAGCTTTGACGTTTGTTTGACATTTGTTGGTAATCATGCTATCAAAGACAATACATATCTGTCAAAATTGTACAAAAATACTTATCTAAATTATACAAAAAGAGTTGATCCAAATAATTTATGAACGCACGTTACTATCTATTAACGTTGACATTCTATAATTTAGACTATAACCTATAAACATCAACACATGTAATTTTTTTTATCTTATCTTAAAATAGATGTCGTTTGTTTCATCTATATTGTGTAAAATTGGTTGTTATCTTTATCAATGACATATAAACAAATAAAAAAAGTAACAATAATAGCGAATAAGTAATTTTGTCATTGTCATTATGTATGTATTCGAGTTGTAACATTATGTATCTTTGTGCGACTTTTAATGACTTTGTTTTGTCCTGTCTAATTTTTTTACATTCAGCATGTTTCTCTTTATAGATCTCTGACGAGTTTCTAGTTTTTTACTTTGCGTTTTGGTGAGCACCGGGGTTTGGCAACCATAGGTTAGGTCTGGTTACACGCAGGTGTTGTACAGTTTTAATTTCAAATGTATCTTAATTTTTTTGTTTTTTATGATTTCTTTTAGCCGCCAGTAGCATTTTCATGTATTTCCAATATTAGTGTCTATTTTCTTCGACATTATATTGTTTGTGTAAATTTGTTAGCCCAAGTAAGTGTTTTCTTTGACATACTCAATTTGTGCGCCGCGTATGATGATGCGGTCTTTGGATGCATTTGTTAGTGCTTTGGTTTTAGAGGTTTTTATCGTTCGACCTACCTTCCAGCTTTCTCTTTCTAGGTCTATAAGCATGTTTTCAGGTGTTTTTTTCTTTTAGGGAGTAAAATAATATTGTACGTATGATAATTTTTCTCTGTTTATGTTTAGCCCGTAATGATCCCAAAAATTTTAAAGATTCCCACGAGATAAATTTGAGTTTATGATGAGAGTCATCACTAGCTGAACATCACCTAGACACCGGTCACAAAATTTGTCTCGATGAATCTTCCTTGCTTTGTAAATCAGAATTTTTCTATTACAGAAAAATCAAAGAAGCAATCGACATTGTAAAACATGTAAACAACTTTAATAAAGATTCAGGTTATTATCTCTCAAACGTTTAGAAGTTCGTGTTCACAAACACTCCTTCGTCATCAACACAAAGCGCTTCCGCTTTCTCCGCAGCTCTCTCTTCCAACCCTCCCGCCAGTTTCTCTTCTGCCCCTCCCACCGCTTTTTCTTCCTCGCTGACCAATATAAGCCAAAGCAACAACGAGGTCTAGCCAGAATAAGTTTCGCCTCAAGCGTTGTTCACACGTCTAGTTACCGTGCTTGTTCTCACGTGTATTTCTTTGTCTTGATGACGCCTCCACCGATGAAGTGTAAAACGTCGAAAATTTTATTACACCTTTCGACACGGTCTTCTCCGACAAATGTCCATATTTCAATGACTTCGGGCCGTGAAAGCCTTTTTTCTTAAATTATAATTTATTAATTTGATTTGTTCGTTTCATATTGCATAATTGTATTGTTAAATGGTTGTCTAGTTGTTTATTTATTTTTGTTTTTTGCTTAGATTGTGTGTAATTAAGTAGTTTAAATATTTTTAATAAATAATATAGAAAAATGTAAAGTCGTACTTTTGGTTTATTTAAATAAATCATATTTTGGTTGTTTTGAAATCATATTAGAATTGTTTGATTCAACTTTATAATAATTAAAACATGGGTTTTAATTATAAAATTAAGTTAAACACTTCTATTTGGATCTCACAACACCAATTCAACGATAAAAAAATGCGACTAAATTAGTGGCGCGTACATTTAAATTTGCACGCTACTAATTTATTTTGCTACAAAATCGCTGTAAGCGCTGGCTGTCATTTTAGTTGCCAAACATTTTAGCATAGAATGTGTCATTTCGTATAATGAGTGTTCTGTGGTTTCATGCATCATTCTCAATTGATTTCCTAAAATCAAAAACAAATGTCAAAGTTGTCAAAAAACTATGAGTCATTTTTTGACTCACAAGACAAGATCGTAGTTTTTTTAAGCTGTTATAATGTCGGTTTTTTCTAAATGTTGTCGCTCGTCTACGGTTTTTTCTTGTTCTGATTTATTGGAGTCTTATAGATGCAGTCTTTGCAATTATAAAACCAATGAAAGAATTCGTTATTTTAATCACAATTGTAAATTCTTAGACTTTGTGGATGAGAGCAGTTATAAACGATGTAAACGTTGTAAAGCGGGTAGTTTTTCGGCTGTGTGGAGATACTTTCACAGAAGAAACTGTAATTTTGGAGGAAATGCATCAGTTGCAAATTTACCAAATATTACAGAAGATGATAACAATGTCATGGCAACGTATAGCCAAACAGATAGATCTAAACAATTCCTAACCTGCTTTAAATGTGATCACTGTGAATCTAAAACTGTTGATACGGCGTATTTAAAGAAACTTGAAAATGAAAAACCTGTTTCAAATGTATCACAGCAAAGATTTCTATGCGATCAATGTGATTACACGACTTCCGTAAAAGGTAATTTAAAACAACATAAAAATATCAAGCATCTTCTAAGCGAATTACAATTAAAATTTCAATGCGATCAATGCGAATATATAACTCTTTATAAAAATCTTTTAAAAAGACATAAAATGAAGCACCTTCCAAATGAATTACAACAAAAATTCCAATGCGATCAATGTGAATATACAACAGTTTATAAAAATATTTTAAAAACACATAAAATAAAACATCTTCCAAACGAATTACAACAAACGTTCCAATGCGATCAATGTGAATTTAGAACTGTTTATAAAGGATGCCTGAAAAAGCATAAAAAAAGAAAGCATTTTTCGAAAGAATTACTACAAAAATTTCAATGCGATTGCTGTGAATTTACGACTATATATAGAGGTAATTTAAAAAAACATAAAAATAGGAAACATCTACAATAACGTTACTTAAAAACACAAACAAGCACTTTTTAAATGAATTAGAACAAAAATGACAATGTAGCTAGTAAAAATATATAACTATTTATTATAAAAACTTAAAACACTATAATAGAAAGAAACAAAATAAGCGAAAACTTGTAATATGAAATATTAGATAAGATGTTAATATTGTTTAGAAGAGATGAATCAATAGTGTAACTCTAACATGCTGCATTTTGTTTAATCTATAATAATGTTTATGTACTTATTACATAAAATAAAACTTTACATAATTAAGCTGTTTTTTTAAATTATACAATGTTTATAATCACATCTGTTTTTATTCGTTAACTAAGTGTTTAGTTGCGCTTACCCTCCTCTCGTTAGCATAGGGTTACCTGCGGCAACATTACTTGATCTTAAGTTTGTTTATTTATTATATTTTTATCTTTTTGTTTCTTTTTTCTGTTTCCTCTTTTTTCCTTTTATTTTTATATTAATTTGATTATTGTAATAATAATAAAACTAAAGTTGCATATTTTATAGATATTGCTGTTCCAAATTCTTGTAATATTATTGATACTTTTAAAACAAAAATGGCTAAATATTCGCTGCTTTCGGTAGCCATTACAATCTTTGGAATTTAAAAATGATAAAAAGTTTACCCATATCATTAAGTAAAAATCTCAAAACTTTAGATTTGGATTTGAAAATCCTCGTGGAAATTCAGAAAGCAGCATTATTATGTTCATGTCATATTATTCGAATGTTTTTAAATTTTAAATCCAACAATTCATTTAAATCAAATAATATGATTGCAGACGCGTGGGAAGATAGTAATTTAGCTTGATTTTTCAAAAAACAAACTTGTATAGTCTATTTAGTTTAAAACACAATTTGTTGTTTTTGTTTCAGTTCTTAAATTGGATTTTAAACTAATTGAAAATTAAAAGCTGGTTTTTCAACAATTTTTATATTATTTAGTAAATAATTTTGTCATTATCATTACTTGTCAAAAACCGTTATGATTTTTGAATCCAGCAAAATTGCTGTGCCTCCGGGATAGGGAGGGTCGAACATATTAATTGTTATTATTAAGGCTAGAATAAAATCCATAAAATTTTATTATACTTAATTATTATAAATTTTAGGTGACGTTCTTTACATTAGAAAAAAAAAAATATATATATATATATATATATATACTAGCTGGCCCGGCAAACTTTGTTCCGCCTTAGTTTTGTTATTTTACTTTTTATTTTTATTTTTTTTGTCATTTGTTTTGTTATTATATGTCAGATGCGTTTACGTTTTATATTGTATGTCACGTCACACGGGATGGGATAAAAAATATTCTTTGTTAGGCTACTGGTTCTAAACAACCACTCCACCAATTTTCAGCCAAATCGGTCATAAATAGATATAGATTTTTAAAATAAACGACCCCAAAAACTATAAAAATGATACCCAAATTAATTATTCACATTTATTACCTTTATCACATTCATTTTACAACCTTCTTTAACTTAAATATCATTTTCAAAATCAACGACCTGAAATTCCTCGAAAATACCCATATCGTTTTCTTACATTTTTATCCCTAGAACACTCTCTTTTCATCCTCCTAAGAGTAATTTTTTAGAAAGCAGGAAACATACCTATTTATTTTTTTTTGAAAACTTAGGCAATTTATGGGAAAACTTATGAAAACGACATCAATCTTTAGACATTTTGCTCTCTTTCCGCCCTATCAAGGAATGATAATATTTTACTTCTAAAATTTCGGATTTAAACATAGATATTATTTTTAAAATAAACAATCCAAAATTTTTGAAAATCATACTAATATTGGTACTTGTCATTTTTTGTTCCTATCCCACCTCTTTTTATCTCCTTGTTAATAAAAAGTATTCTATTCTTTTCATTCAAATCCAGTCATCATAATTTTCCATACAAACTTTCACCCAAAGTTGTTATATAGGAAGTTGTCTCATGGAAGACGATTAAAGACGGCCACTGACGATCCAAGATTCAACGCCGCAGTACGACTGCGGTCAGTGGCCGGCTTTACATGTAAACGAACGGTCCAACTTTGGTTGGTGGTGGGAGAGTAGATCGATTTATTTGGAACGGTAATTTGCCGAGCCTCACCGAACGTTTCCGACATCGCAATTCTAATTTTGATTTAACCCTTCTTTTAGAGGGTGGTTTCTGGATAAAAAGTATCCTATAGCAATCTCCTGGCTCTAAGCTACCACCTCACCAATTTTCAACCATATTGGTAAAGCCGTTCTTGAGTTATAAGTGGTGTAACTAACAGACTTTCTTTTATATATATATAGATATATGAGTTCTATCAGAGCATAAACAAACAAATTGAAAAAACAAATTTTATTAATACAGCATTCACACAAATGTTTTGTAAGAAGAAAAAGTTTTTGAAAACAATTTAAGAAATTATGTTACACCCCTTTTTTATTTTATTTTGTTTTATTTTTATGTTATATTATCACCGGAAAAAAATATTTATAACTGGTTAAGAATCACAAATTTAAAAACTGGTATAGTTTCATAATTGACAAAACATTTATCTACCAAAACTAAAAAAATGTCTGATAAAGAAAAAAAAGTTGTCATTTTAATCGTCAAGATATCTTAAAAAAAAAGCTTTAAAAGTTAATTAGACTTAAGATGAAATTTAGAGATATGAAGATTTCTGTAAATTGGAAAATTTTTTATCGAATAGGAAATGATGCTCGTGTATTCTATAAGCGGGGACTTTAGTCCAGACGAGATAGACATAAAAACAGCTTTAAATAGAAAAAATTGGTTTTGATAATTTTTTTTAATTTGTTGGACGTCTAAATCTTGATTTTTGAGACAACCCTTTCGGCGCAGTGACTACCGCCATCTTGATTTAAAGTTCAGTTTTTTTGTTTTTTCAAAATAACTCGTTAATTTACATCTTTAGAGCATAAATAATGATATTCAAAGTTGTTAGAAATTTGCTACAAGTTTGGTAATTTTTATTTTTACGCTAAAAGTTATACTACCTATCAAGTTTATAAAAAAAAAATGTAATGAGTGGAATTTTATTTTCTTCAACTTTGGTTCTCGCACTTTTTTTAGTTTACGATCAATTTTCTTGGATTTCAAACTTGATAGTATAACTCTGCAAATAGTAACCCTAGCGTAGAAAAGATAATGAGCAAACCTGTTGGAAATTAAATTTTCAACAACTTTAAATGATACTATTTCAGCTCTAAAGTTGGAAATTGATGAAAATAAATGAAAGTTGTTTTAGATAAACAAAAAACTATAAATTAAAATGGTGGCGACCGCGGCAGCGAGATTGTTTCGAAAATTGAGATTTTAACTTCCAACCACCCCCTTCCCCCCCCCCATACGTTTAAGAAAAAAAAGACTGCAGTCCCTAATTTTTTCTATTTTAATGTCTATTTCGACTGGACTAAATCTAACGTGTACAGCATTGATGGATTTCTTTGGCCACTGCTGGAACACTTGCGCTTGGGGAAGACTTAAAAAGCAAAGGCATAGAATATTTACTTGCTACGCATTTAAATCAAGACCCTTTAGAAAACTTTTCTACTGTAATTCGTAATAGCAGAGGTGGATACAATCCTTTTCCAAAACTATCCAACAATTTCAAGTTTCTATGCAACACAATATGTTTATAAAGCCTCAAAACAACAATAATAAAAGCAATTGCAAGGTAGATAAAGATTTGGAACACTTATGCCGGTATTCATAGTCGTATCTCAAGTTCAAGCTTGAGTCCGTCTCAAGCAAGGACTCCGGCAATGCTCGGGAAAGTGTTTGCGTGCGTTTTGAAATAGTTTTATCGCTGATTTCGTCTCAAGCAAGGACTTCGGCAATGCTCGGGAAATCTGATATTCATATCTTGAGCTTGAGATCGATCTCAAGTCCGGATCGGTATTCATAGACAAATCTCAAGATCTAAATATCAAATTACGGTGTTCATAAAGGCGCTTGTTGCTTGATGCGCAAGCGCACTGGGTCTATCTCAAGTCGGTCTCAAGCAAGTCCTCGACTTGTCTCAAGTCCGACTCAAGACGCCATTTGCAGGTTATGTCATCGTTTGACGTTGGAAAATACTGAAAGAGTATTATGTGTTGCATTTCATGATAACAAGCATTGACATGTTGGAAGTTATGTGCGGGATGTTGCGAACCCATTGGAATTTTTTTCCAACTTTGAATTTAAGCGTCGCTACAGATTCACAAAAGACAGTGTAGTAAATGTGAGATTGTTTGCAAATTAGTGGAAAGACAATTATAAATTACACAAAATTAAAAGGCTTGCCACATTTTGTGCAAAAATGAAAGCATAGTTTTAATAATAATAAAAGCCACAGATATTTATTAATTGTGTAGTATTTTTATTTTGTAACACCTTCTACTGGTAAAAATAAATACAAAAAAAGTAAAATTTTTATTAGTTTACATTATAAGTGTAAGGTATTGTTTGCAGAAACATAGTAGACGAAACGGCAGCCGAAAACTTTCATCTTTACACATCTCTTGAAAAGCTCCTACTACTAACTACTCTGATAACTTTTCTGCATCACATTTCCTGCAATAAAAGTGGATAAAGGTTTGGTAAGATTTCTATTAATGTTGCACTTACATTGTCTCTCTCAAAAGCGCGCAGTTTGAGCTCCGCTAGTTTCTGTTTGGTCTCACTTTTTCAGCTTTCGTGTTTTGAGGCGAATGTAATAAATGGTCCAGATAGTTCGTTTTTCTTGTACTATTGCGGCATCCGTCGTATTACTCTCTACACTACTGAGGTTGTCCATGCGGGACTACAAAGGGTTTTTGTATACGCAGCTTTTTCGTCTATAATGCACATTTGATGAAGTTACCATACATGTATTCTGCCAGTAGACATGTACTCACCCGACAACACAAAACACTTTCGATATGACCCCTGCGGCATCGAGTTCTGACTCGACCTGTCACTTTAAAGTAAATTCACATACGCCAGGGCATCCAACTTTCTGGCCGTAGGTCGTATACCATTTTTTTTTGCTCCACTCGCCGAATTTCTTTTAGTTTAACGTTTAAGAGTTCTGTCATAATGACTTTTGTGGTTGTGTTGCTAAGGTAGCGGCTAGAAAATGCAGGCCATAAAAAGTCGCTTATTCTGGCGTAAAATGCGGCCAGAAAAAGCGTAGCTACATTCGGCGGGTGGAGCAAGAAATATAACTTATATTAATTAAATACTTAAAGCAACTATCAAATAAATTTAATGCTTTTGTTAGTATTTTGATTCGTAATTTTCGTGAGTTTTATGATAAATGATTTTGCTTAAATTTTTTTTTTCTTCCAACAATTTAAAATTATCGTTTATTAGTAATTTTAAAATAAAATGTTTGGAGTAGGTCCACAACTGACGAATCGGTTAATTGCAAAGTAAATTTTGACAGTTGAACAATTTCGAGCCTGCATGGTACAGGGTTTCTATTGATGATTCTAAAGACGCAGTTGGCGTAAGAAGTGTGTCGCCTCTTCCACTTTGTGTACTTATAATAGATCATAATAAGCGTGCATTAGTTGGTAGCCTAAGAATCAAATGCCTTTCGTATTTTAAAAATTATATTGGAAAATAAAATACTTTATGACAGGTGCTCACGAGAACTCCTGACTGGTGAGACAAACTTGTCAAAGATGATTGTGGATTCTGCTCCAATGGTGCCCTCAAATCCTCAACAACTTCTTCAGATACTGAAGGCCTTCCAGGAGATTTTCCTTTGTTGACACTGCCAGTCCGAACAAATCTGTTTATCACGTCTCTGATGTGAAACTCCAATGACGTTTTTTGATCAGGGTATTTAGCAAGATATTCTTGCTTCAAAGCTGCTACAGAATACACCCACACTTCCTTGTTGACTGTTTACATTACATATAAAAACATTACAATAAAAGTCTCTTGTGTTCAACAGAATAAACCATTTTCACAGTATTCCCTTCTTAGCACAACTTGAGTTTGGATTAACGCAAATTATCGTGTTTTACAATTGAAAAACGTTATAACGATAAAACTCTAAGTGACAGGTGACAAATAACATTAATGATCAGCGGGAACTGTCAAATTATAGGATTCTTATTAGTAAGACGGTATTTTCAAAATTCACAGCTAACTGAATCTTTAGAACCATTGATAGAAACCCTGTATTATTGTAAGATATGGTAATTTTAAATTTTGTTTGTTAACTGAGCACGGGGGGTCTTGGAAATTGAGCGGTTATTTTTATAGCTTTTTTTTGAAGGAATAACAGTCTTTAGGTGTAGTTTCATTTGAGAGTAAAATTGTATGAAAAATGGGTGATAAATCATGCAATTCATTCCCATTTCTTATGAAAATGTCAACTAGTAAAATTGTTTTCATATAATTCATTCCCATTTCTTAATGAAGACTTTCTGAACTTGTAATTTGTTTCGAAAAAAAGTAAAATTTTCGGCTTCGGGATCAAGCGTCCCGAAGGGACGGTTGATCACGTAAGCCGAAAATTTTACTTTTTTTCGAAACAAATTACAAGTTCGGGAAGGACATTGGCAACAATAATCGAAAAAACATACTTTACTAAAAACACATAAGTAAACATCAATTCCTTTAACATTCCAGAAAAAAAACATAATTAAACATACATTTCCCTTGCATTTTCATCCCTTAACTTTACAGAAAAAACATACATTCGACAAAAAAAACGTAATTAAACATACATTTCCCTAACATTAAAGGAAAAAAACATAATTAAACATACATTCCCCTAACATTCGACAAAAAAAACATAATTAAACATACATTTCCCTAACATTAAAGGAAAAAAACATAATTAAACATACATTTCCCTTACATTCTTACATTTTCATCCCTTAACTTTACAGAAAAAACATACATTCCCTTAACATTCCACAAAAAAAACATAATTAAACATACATTTCCCTTGCATTCTTACATTTTCATCCCTTAACTTTACAGAAAAAACATACATTCCCTTAACATTCGACAAAAAAAACATAATTAAACATACATTTCCCATGCATTCTTACATTTTCATCCCTTAACTTTACAGAAAAAACATACATTCCCTTACATTCTTACATTTTCATCCCTTAACTTTCCCTTAACTTTACAGAAAAAACATACATTCCTATAACATTCCAGAAAAAAAACATAATTAAACATACATTCCCCTGACATTCTCATTTTTCTCCCTGATTAAACATACACTCTCTTAACATTTTTCCTCCCTTATTGAACATACATTCCCTTATCATTTTTTCTCTCTAATTACACTTTCCCTAACATTCTTACATTTTTCTCCCTAATTAAACATACACTCTCTTAACGTTTTTCCTCCCTTAACATTCCAGGAAAAAAACGTAACTAAACATACATTCTTTTAACATTCCTGAAAAAAAACATAATTAAACATACCTTAACATTTTTTCTCCCTTAACTTTCCACAAAAAAAACATAACTAAACATACATTCTTTCAACATTCTACAAAAAAACAATAATTTAACATACATTAACATTCTTTTATCTCAACTGTCTTATCTATTTCCCTCAACTGTCATTCGGGATCGGGAAGTGAAATGGGGTTGCTGGGTGGGTATAATAACTTAAAAAACGAGTAAAAACGGCAATATAAACTACCCTTAAAAACTACCCTTAAAGAGTACTTTAAAAAAGTCCTATTTTCTCAACTGCCATTCGGGATCGGGAAGTGAAATGGGGTTGCTGGGTGGGTATAATAACATAAAAAACGAGTAAAAACGGCTATATTAACTACCCTTAAAAACTACCCTTAAAGAGTACTTTAAAAACATCTAATTTTCTCAACTGCCATTCGGGATCGGGAAGTGAAATGGGGTTGCTGGGTGGGTATAATAATATAAAAAACGAGTAAAAACGGCAATATAAACTACCCTTAAAAAATATTTTTACAAACGACAAGTTCTCTCAACTGTCAATCGGGATCGGGAAGTGAAATGGGGTTGCTGGGTGGGTATAATAATATAAAAAACGAGTAAAAACGGCAATATAAACAACCCTTAAAAACTACCCTTAAAGAGTAATTTAAAAACATCTTATTTTCTCAACTGCCATTCGGGATCGGGAAGTGAAATGGGGTTGCTGGGTGGGTATAATAACATAAAAAACGAGTAAAAACAGTGATAAAAAACTACCCTTAAAAAGTATTTTAGGAACGACAAGTTCTCTCTACTGTCAATCGGGATCGGGAAGTGAAATGGGGTTGCTGGGTGGGTATAATAACAAAAAAAACAGTAAAAACGGTAATATAAACAACCCTTAAAAACTACCCTTAAAATTTTGTTAGAAAAACACATCGAATGTCTTTTTTTAAGCAACATTTATCCTTAGAAAACCTCTTTTTTATTTTATTTACTACCCTTGACAAATTTTTGGGGTTGAACAGTTATTAGGGGTTGTAGGGAAGATAAGTAAACATATACTTCTATAAGGACATTCTATTCACCCTGGATCAATTGAAAAAACTTGTTTTAAACGACCAAAACTGGGAAATTTCAAAAAATCGGTATCAGGATCACAGAAACAGGTTTCCGTTCTCGTTAGATTCAAGTACACCAAACATATCCGACCAAAATATCATCTCGCTTTCAGTTCTCAGATTCGCCCGAATACCATAAAAACATACTATATTAATCAACACTTAAGCGATTCTGCGCATGTCCAATGCCCATTAGGCTTCTTTCTTTATTACGACAGCTACAAAATTTGTTCTATCCAGTATCAACTCTTATTTACTTCTTATTTTGTCGCTGTCAAGTTCAAGTGTGTAACTCTGTGTCATAGAAGAATAAATAATACTGCTCAATTAGAACATCCTCCCACCAACGTCTTCAAAAACAACAAACTTGACAAGCAATATGTCACTTGACATATGCACGTAGGTACACAGAAAAGGAAACAATAGACTACTTAAGTGATGACGTATAAGCTCTTTATTGTCAAATACAAAAGTTATGTTATGTCATAGAAACAATAAGATTGTTAATAACAAAGTGTTTGTCATAGTGCAATATACGTAAAACAATTAGTAAAGAATGTTAAAAAAGCTAACCCTGTATGCAACTTCTATTTGTTTTTTGCACTCATTGCAATTAAAGATCGATGTTTTCCGATTGTTTCTAATGAAATAAAACGATTCTTCCGCACTTTTGTTTTTACTTTGTTGCCGAATCTATGGTAGAATGTTTGAAACAAATATTTTGTATATCATTAGAAAAAAAATTGTACTAACTTTTTCGAAAAGAAACTGCTTCTATTCGCACTAATGCAGAACTTTTTTCAGCCGTTTTGCAAACAAAATGCTGCAGTAAAAACGGTTATTTTCCAAAGTTGTTAGGTAAATAACTTTTACTTGCTTTTGTCATTTTTGCATGTTGAATTTAAAACTGTGACGTCAGAATAAAGTAATCCTAATATAAATGTGTCACTTGTCAATTTGTAGACTGCCAATTGACAACTGACATGGTGACATAGTGACATGACATATCGGAAAATACGCAGCCATTTATATATTTTTGCAAACATATTAATATAAAATTTTGCGATAGTGTGTATTGTTGCACGCGATAACAAATTTAATTGTGTTTGTGATATACGCTATTTGGGTTTTCGGCAAGACCAAATTGCAGCAATGGGAAATAATCTTGGAGACGCAGATGTTATTTGGAAACTATGGGTGTGACCTTCGGAGACCAATTTTTGTGATGCAAGAATAACATTACAAAAAATGTTGACAACAAGAATTGTGACGGCATGCTATTTTTATTTATAATTTTTTTTGTATAACAGTATTTTTTTGGTTTTTTAAAAAATTATAGCAAACATTTGTGCCGTTAATACTATGTATAAATTGTATTCTTATAGTTTTTTACTTATATTTTTGTTATTTACTTTTACCATTTATATCTTTATAGGATTTTACTTGACATTTTGATTATATACTTTTAGCATTTACATTTGTGCCTAATAATTACTTGATTTTCATGGCTTTTTTACTAGGCATTTCTGTAACTTTATCTGTATGGCTATATTATATTTTGTTCGTGGTTTTAAACACTTTTTTACTTTAGATTTAACCCCCCGACATGTACAAATAAATGTCGAAGGCGTAGTGAAAATAAAGCTGTCATGGGCTATTGTTTATACAAACGAAGTCTATTATAGTATTATATTGTTTTGTATATTGCATTATTGTTAACATCTAGCTAAAGTACTATTTTTTATTGTACTTTTGTCAATTTATATATTTTTTTGATAAACAATTTATCCTTTCAATATTAAAAAACAAGCGGTAAAAGATTGAGACCAAGTACGACTGAATGGTTCTGAAGCATGCGGAGCCTAGATGCAGGTAGCGCCACTAGAATGTTACCGGCCGTTACCATTACAGATTACATTCTATCAAAGATAGGGTTTAGGCGTTTAGGTTTTGTATGATATGTGTCAACTTCAAGGTAACATACCTAACCTACGTGAGAGTGGCCGTTTAGTGTGTCCGCCCGTGATCCTTTTGGTTTTAAATAATAATCTAAATGTGCGTGAGTTGTAATAAATATTTAGGGATTTGTAGTGTTTCAAGAATAGTTGTAACTGAAGTTAAAATATTGTGATGTGTGCTAAACCAAAAACAGCTGTGGACCCGCATACTTTTCCAAAGGTCAAATTAAGAAAACTGCCCAATTATTGTTATACCTAACCAATATGGTAGGTGTAATTAGATCATCTGAAAGGTAAGTGAATACAAATTCTAGGTTGGAATTAACGGAAATCGGAAATCAAACATCATAAAATAACTAATTAGTCAGGTAGAAATATAGAAATGAAACCTCGTAAATAACCGTTGCCACCAAAGCACAGAGAAGACAGGTTATAGAAGTGCAAACTCTGACTGGCGTCTGGAGATCACAGAACACTCATTATAAGAAATGAAACATTCTATGCTAATGGTTGGCAACGAAAACGACAGCCAGCGCTTACAGCGATTTTGTGGCAAACTAAATTAGTGGCGGGCAAATTTAAATGTACCCGCCACTTATTTTGTCGCCTTTTTTCCTATTGAATTGGTGTTGTGAGATCAAAATAGAAGTGTTTAACTTAACTTCATAATTTAATTATAAAGTTAAATCAAACAATTCTAATTTGATTTCACAACAACCAAAATATGATTTATTTAAATAAACCAAAACTAAGACATTTTACATTTTGATATATTATACCTTTAGACAACCATTTGACAATATAGTCATATAAAACAAACAAATGAAATTAATAAATTTTTTAATTTATTTTAAATGACCTTCTAAAATTAAAATGAAATAAATTGCAATCAAACTTAAAATACAAACAAAACAGACAAATTATTTAACAAAAACAACTAAAAGTAAACAGATACAGGTACTCTACCTCATTTTATTAGCAAAAAGTTAACCATAATCGTATAAATACGTTTTAAATAAATAGATAAATACACTTCTTATGCCAATTGAATTCAAATGAACTACATACGTGGAAATATAATAAAAGTTTAATTCCTATCACATACGATTTTCTTCTAAAATTCAACGAGTCTTTTTCTCTTGCCTTCAACTGGCATACTAGTCGCTTATAATGTTAATAAAAAGTACAGTTATTTTCTTTCGCTTTAAACTGAAGAGTTTTCAGTCTCAAAATCAAAATCCTCCATAAAAACTTGCACTAAAGCTGCACCAAAATTTAACCGTTTCTTTCTCTTGTTGACAAAACCAGATTCATCAAAGTGATCCTCACTCTTTTCTCTGAGCCCCCATCTATTCTATAAATAATATTCTCCCACAATTGGAATCTACAAACAAAATCTTATTAAAACGCATATTACATAGAATAACTAAGCTTTCCTATTTTATTTATAATTTTAATTCTATTTTTCATTTTGCTTTATCAATTAACATAAAAATTTAATCGGCTGTTGGTAATGCAGTTCACGGTAAGCTGTTACTACCGATAAAACTTACGCTGGGGCCACAATGTCCCCCGCTTAGGAATCTAAAGGTTAAAAATTTCTAAAGAAGTTTTGAGTGAGCGAGTACGTAATTTAGAAATAGGAAGACCAGTCACTTTGTTTTCTGTTCTAGTTCGCACAGATTGTAAGGGTGCGTGCTTGTCCCACCGTGTTTGCTTATTTTTTCCAATAAACACGGGCTTGTTGCAAGCGATCGAAACATCTTCAGTTTCAGAAACGTCTTGTTTCGTTTCGCTGTCTTCTTCTCTTTGCTCCAACAAATCAATTTCATCGTCGTAATTTATTTCATTATCTGTCAAAACTTCTTCCATTAGACGCGTAAGTCGCGCTTGCTCTGCTTCGTAATCTCCCATGTCTGCCAAAATTTTAATTCCTGCGTGGTAATTAGTAAATAAACAACTGAAATTGTCATATAACTAACTTTTTTCTAATTATTAGACGACACTGTGTTGAACAAATACTGTAACTCAAAAGAGCGCGCGTCGGTCTGTGACACCAAAAATATTTTAAAAAATGGCTACGCGTGGCTGCTCTGATATTCCTTTACAGACGCTTGTCTACATCACAAGTAAGGCAGTTACTGAAAAAAAGAGCGTGCTATGACCATAGACTATTAAAATAATTAGAAATGTAAAGTTTGTCGGTCTGTGAGACCGGGCGCGCCCTCTCTTAAGGTTAAGAACGGAAAAACTTCTTTCTACCGACGCGGATGTAGCTGGAATTGTTAGAATTAAACTGATTAACTCAATTATTTCGGGAATAATCATCCTGGAGAGAATTGTTAGTTATAAATTTTAATTTTTCCCGAAATTCTACAGAGTTGCCTAAATTTCTAGAATCGGAATATAAAACGCGTACAGTCGATAATATCACGGTTTGAAGGATTATTTACGAATGACCAAGTATTATTGACTAGAAGCGATTTAATTTCTTCCTCTATTGCTAACTCTCACTGATTTCGATCATTTATTTATTTCAAAAGTACAAACAAAAACTAAAGAAAGCGAGTACAACTATACGTGACAACAATACTATTAGAAAATGTGTTACTTGATTACAGAGGGTTTTTATTTATAGTAACTTAGGTTTATTGATATATTTAATGTTTGTTTCATTCTTCTTTTATTTGGGATAAAAGATCACTTGAAGTTTTAACACTTTAATAAATTCAAAACTCTTTATTTAAAATTAAAGTTAAAGACAAGTAATGTGGCTGTGTGTTAACTATAAGACAGTCAGGATAATAATATTATAATAGGAACGTTCGTTCCTATTATAATATTTACAAGTCATAGTTTTTATGTAATAGTCAAAATATTTTTATATTTTACATATAAAATTTACAAGTGTCAAAGTTTACTTAGATTAATAAAAATAAATTTACAGGTCTAATAATTTAAAAAGATGACGTTAACTTCCAATAATTTATACACAAGATAACTTGGAAGCTATCGTTATCTAGAGATCAGGGTTTGGTCTTAAGCTCATATATCGCCTGATTAAATGATTGGTATTAAATATTACGATGATATGAAATACATATTTGAAATATTCATACAAATAGTTATATTAATTAATAAATACAAATATTAATATTACATGCAGACATAACATATATATTACAATCTAGGGTATCCAGGTCAATAGTTATAAACTTTAAGCTTTTCTCTTTGAATGTATGTTTAAATTTATTAATAAATTCATCTGTTAATATGCCTGTTTCACCATAGAGTGATATTTCAGGACATATAATACGTGCAATAAGGTTTTTAAATAATCTCCGTAAAAAGCAGGAGGTATGTAAGTAGATCTCTCAGTCATTGGTACTGTCTCTGGATAAAGTAACGTATCTAGGAAAATATGTGATAGAGGATAATAGTGTAATAATATAGTTGCGAGTCCTCTAGCGCCTTTTGCTAGACATGCTATGTTTAATTTAGTAAGGTTACTAGGTTTAGTAAGGTTTGTTTAACAACAAAATTGTTCGGTATGTTAATATTACTTGTTATATCTATTATATCAGGTATATCATTAGGGAATTCTTCAACACATCCATAACATTCAATTATAACAGCAAACATAGGAGGTAATGTACATTTAGAATCTAATCTTAACTCTTGTATTATTTCTTGATTATAAAGCAATAATTCTTGAAAACAAAAGTTCATATCTTTCCCATCACTCAATATTTCGGATACATTAGATGTAGTACATCTTATATAGGTTGATACTGATCCTAAGGAATTTATTAATGCACCTCTTTTTTCCATAACTGCCCGAAATCTGTGGTATATATTTCCTGCGTAAGATTTTGTAGTTGCAAGTTCTAAACTTTCCTCATCTTCACATATTGGATGCAGGTCTTCTTTCTCTTGTAACAACTTATCAACCAGTTTAAATAAATTAGGTATATTCATCCTCACTAGCCGTGTCTTAAGAAAACAAAGTCGTAATATTGCTTTCAGGTAGGGGTGATCATTTGATAATCTTAAATTTGGTATAGTATTTCGCTCTTTTGTATTGGATCCGAAGTAATTTGGAAGTGGACCCATAACTTGCTTATATACCCTACTATCAGATCTTATACTTTTACAAATCTCGATTAAAATGCAATTCTGTTTCTTATCATTTTCAATGAAGTCGCAATCTAGTATTCTAAATTGTTCCCAAGGTAAGGCATGAGTTACACCTAAGATTATCTTGCCCCATGTAATATTTCTTAATTTCTTTGCAATTTGGTAAGTACAGCGTTCTCTCTCAATCATTCCGTCTATATCAATAGAATTTTGAACTCTGATAATTTTATTTACATTGTATATTCTTTCATTGAGAAGTTCTACAACTTGATTATTTCCATCATCTAATATTGTCCATATATCTGTCCCCATATATCTGTTTCATTGACATTTTGACAACAGATTGAATGGTAGTTAATCTGTTCTTAAGTTGAGTAAGAATACCGCAGTTTGAATTACGAAGTAGTTCGCTCATTATTGGTACAAATAATTTATTAGAAGAACTCAATAAGCTTATTAAGAAGTTCTTATCAACTAGCATATTATTATATACTGATGTTACATCTATATTGGTTGCAAAGTCTCTTATACTTTCTTCCACGATCTTTTTTACTACAGTTAGCTTACCTCTTAACGACTTTATGTTTAGAGAAAATATATCTTCTAATAATCTAGTAAAGTCATAACTTCTTTCTTGCCTTGTTTGTAAAATATTTAAACATAATGTAGATGTGTTTAGGTTTAATATCTTTAAGATCCTTAAGATGGAGATTGATACGCAAAGTTTGTCATTAAGACCTCTTATACAGTGGTTAGGGTATGATGATAGTGTTATACCTCCTAAGTGATTAAAACTATTTATAAGTGCTAAACCAATAGTTGGAGACTTATTTACCAATACCCCTTTCCTGATTAAGAAATGGAGTGCAAGTAAAGAGTATAATATAAAAGAAGGGTCTTTATCCCAATCAGTATTTGCAATGTTTTCTGTCGCGGTTGCAAAGTTTCACAGATTAGTCTCTAATGAAGATATACCATTGTTTTCATCTGCTGTTATACGAGAGGCTCTCTTCACTCCTCTTGGGATAGGACATGAATGAGACCATTTTACTTTCCCATATTCAAAGTAACGGGAAGATACCCATGTGTCATCTCCTTTAAGCATCATACCTAATCTACCAAAATTTATATCAAGGTCTCTCAGTATACTCGCTCTTATATCTCTCTTGTTCGGAGTTTGATGGTATTTCCATCTAATAAAGATTACCTGATTATGTTCTGATCCTAAAAGTGTATACATATATTAACCCCATAGGATCTAAGGTAGCTTTTATACACATTGTTGTAAGGATAGTCCATAGTTTTTGTCTCATACCTTCGAAACCCCCTTTCTCATTTGTATGACAATTTTCCCCTAATTCAGGAAGATCATTGTTTGCAATATTTGGCGGGTTTACACGAGACTTATAAAGTACATAGCACTTTTGCATCCATATATGTGAATCTTTATGTATCCTCTCCATTCTGAAGAGATTATCTAATTCATCTGCTATATAGTATATTGAGTCATGTCTTGTAACATTTTCCACTTATTAAGGACCAAATTGATAACCTCACAGTCTGATTTATTCATAGAGAATAGTCCGGATGCGATCTTTCGTTTTAGTTCTAATTCAGAATCAGACATAGTGTGTGAAGAAATTAATGGTAAGATACTGTCACTTATATTCTTTTCACAAGATGTCTTCACGAATCTCTGTGTGTATTCTTGTTGGCAGAAGTTTCTACTTATATTTTTTAGTTCTCTCTATTTACGTGTTACAATAGATATAAAAGTATCCTTCCGAGGTTCATCTCTCTCTATCCTTTCTATTGCATATCTTGTCTCATTAGGATGTCCCTTTAGATATCTAAGAATCACTCGTGTTTCCTGATAGGGGAACTTTTGTTTTCTACTTATTATGTAATAATCTAAATCCACATATATCATACGATTGAGTCCAGTACTGTAATGGGGGTGCGCATGCTTTGTCAGATAATAAGTCATTTGTATCACATGAAAAGTCATACTCAAATGTTCGCTCTAATTTGATACAGTTCCAGACCAGTACTGGTATTATTCTTGATTCAGATAATGAGGGTATCCTACCTGATAGAAGTATTGAGCCTAATAACGAATGGGGAGGTGAACAGTAGGAAAAACTAGGTAATTTATTATATTTAATAAAATATCCATTCATAATAGTTTGGAGAAAAGTTGCTCTTATCTGCCATGTAAAGTCATTATCTATAGTAAGATGTCTTTTAGTATAATCTTGTATTTGTGCAAAACTAGATCTATTGTTGAGTAGAGGATGTCCAAATATTTTCTGTAACCCTGTTAACTGATGATATCATTATTTCTTCCCATGTTAAGGGATATTTCCGAGCTATGAATAATGGGCCCAATTGATACTGGAGCTCTGGGTAATAACTAGTTTTTTCTGTAAGTAATGCTTCTAATAATGCACTCTCTCCTACATTATTAACCCTTCAGCACTCGCGCGGTTCTATACAACATGGGTACTCGCACCGGTCTCTGACACCGATTTGTTATAAAAAAATGCCTATGGGTTTAATTAACTAAATAATTGCAAAGAATCATAAACCAACACATAACTAAATACTTCTAAAGATTACATGGGTTAAAACAATAAACATCACTGTTTATTAAAGAATATATTGATTAACTAAGCTTGAAAACTTAAAATTTTCAATGTCAAAAAAAAAATAAAAAATGTATATTGTAATAAAATTGAATCATTGTTTACAAGTGAAATACATTAGTTTTACATAAAAAAACATATAATTTTATAAACATCTTAGTCTGTACTCCAACAAATACCTGTGAACTTTAGAGCATATTTTAACGTCTAGTGTCCATTAGTGGGGTGCAGTCCTGGCAGGTTGAGCAGATATGCTCTAAACACAAATATTTCTTGCAAAAGATAACAAAAATACTTAGTTTTTCTGTTTTTTTTTTAGTATCACAAAACGCACATCTTCCTTTTTGGCCCTCAGGATTTCTATTTTCTTGTGATTCGGTTTCTAGACCACATAGTTCTCTAAGCCGCATTTTTATTGTTCTTGGGACAGATGTCCATGTTAACCGTACTTTCTGGTAATCAGAAACCAATAACATAGCTAGTTCTCGAATAAAATCTCTACGATGCGTGTTAGTTGTCGGATTATTCGCTGTATAAATGATGAAGGAGTTTATAGCTGCCACATTCATCATACTGTAGAAAATGACCATAGGCCATCGTCTTGTGTTTCTAGCGCAATTATATTGAGCACAAAGCTTGTCAACAACATCAACACCTCCTTTTGTGGTATTGTATAGTTCGATCATCTCAGGTTTATTGCTGGTTTCGTTTACTTCGTCACTGAAATGAATCGTTGACAAAACTAAAACGTTTTTCTTCTTTTTAGGTACATACGATACTAAAGTACGGTCTTCTTGAAACGCAAACATGCTAGAACCAATTGGTTGATTGAAATCTTGTACGAGCTCTTTAGGTATTTCTCGCTTGTTTTTACGAATCGTTCCAAGAAGCGTCAATTTTTTTGATTTTAGACTGTCAGCTAACGGCATGCTTGTAAACCAGTTATCCGTAGTGACATTACGATTGGATCCACTAAAACTGTCACATAAACGTTCTACAACAAACTGGGCACCATTATCTTTTTTAAAAGGTCCAGCAGGTTGCATTTCAACGTAAACTTTTATAGCACTAGTGTAAAAAGTTTTGGCATCACAAGCGGCAAAAATTTTTAACCCATATTTATTAGCTTTGCTAGGTATATACTGTCTAAAACTGCACTTTCCTCTAAACGCTTCAAGTTTTTCATCCACTGTTACAAATTCGGAATGGTTATAAGCTGACTTACAATGTTGACAATGTTGGAGAAATACATCGAACAAATTTCTTATTGGAGCCAACTTATCAACAGCTTTCCTTTCATCTCTTGTGGCAATATCATCAAATCTTATGTATCTTAACAAGAATCTAAATCTTTCTATGTTCTGCACTATAATCTCGAAATAAAATTGGCATTTCGTTATTATCAGTAAGATTGCGATCTTTATCGTGTTCTAAATACTCCTTCTTACAGTTTTCGCAATTGGTATCTTTAATTAGTTTATAACAAACATATCCTGCAACGTACGCAACTGAACAAATCTCCAAAGTTTTTATTTTGAAAGCAGATGCTTCAAATGTCATTGATGATTCGACGTTTGTCTTCGAAGGCTGTTGGAAAACAGTATTGGTAGCAGGATCTACTTGTGGGTTACTTATATTTATGCGATTTTCCATGTTTTCGTCAATCTTGCAATTGTCAAAAGCATCGGGAATTGCCTCAACTAATACAGAAGATGTAGATGCCTTCGATGCTTCACAATGTGTTTCACAAGATTCCTCGCTTATATCGAGATTTTTTACATTCTCGTCAATTTCACAATTGGCACCGCCATTGGTAACCTTATGTTAATAATATTTTGCAAAGCTATGCGCATTTGTTTTTCTGATGGAGTAGAACTATAACCCCTCCTGGACCTTATTACAGCAAGGCAATCTTGGTTAAGAAAATTTGTAAGAAAAAAGTTACAATTGGCTTTTTGCAAATCTTCCCACAACATTAATATTGAATTAATTGTCCATTGAAAACCGTTTATACAGTGAATGTTATTAGCAAGTTTATAGTCCCATAAATTTTAACCCTTTCAGACCTGATTTATTTTTTAACAAGAAAAAATTTATTGCTGTTAAATTTTATTAGAAAACAGTTTTATGAACAACACTTTACACTAATTTAGGCAAAACATGTAACCGTGAAGTTACACAAGGGGAAAAGGAGAGGAGGGAATAAAGGAAATAGGAAAACTCGAGGACAGGCTAATCTCGGCTAGCTTTACCTTGTTCAAAATTTGCCCGGTAGTTCAGCCGTAGAGGCGTGAATCTAAGAACACAGGTGGTGGATATAGCGCCACTCAACCTAGCACAGACAATAGCCGAAATTAACCTCCCTTTAGCCTTTTAGGGGTCAAGACCTGCAGGCTAAACAAAAGCTCCAGTAAAATAATATTAATATATTGAATAAATAAAAGAAAATACAACAAACAAAAAAAACTAACTGATAGCAATAAGTGATATTGGCCTCAAAATGAAATATAATAAAAAAAAACAAATAAATCCGGATGTTCAAATAATTAATTAATTCTAAATAATTCAAATAAAATTTTATCACAATTAGACAGGACTCGATGCAGTCTGAGTTAGACAAGACAATTCCCTTGTAGTTAACTCAAGCACCCCTTACAGGTTGTCCTGATTACCACAAACAATAAAGGCAATAATTTGAGGAAACAAAATATAATATAAGGAAGTTTTTTTCACTTTAAAGGTGTCGTTCAAAGGCTTACTAACGTTCACACATTCATTCGACCTTTCATAGACCTTGAACTAACCTTATCTGCTGTTTCCGTTGGAGATGGTTGTTTTGCGGTGCTTTAGTCCTCGGAAGCTCGATGGTCGATAGCAGGATAACAGGAGGAAAAGAGATCGAGTGCCGCAATTGAGTCGTCTCTTAACCCTAGACTCGCCTAGCCCCCTTCTAACGTCACGTAATCGCGAAAATGGTAAAGTCGTTATCAAAACGTGGCTTCAAAGCCGTACCAATTTTCTTGTCAAAAAGTCGTGAACACACGTAATACCCACTACCGGGTTTATTTGACTCACTACTTTGGCGTAGAAGGGTACACTAACACTACGTACGGTGGCGGACTTAAAAAATGCAACATGGGCGCTAACACCACTTCTATATATAGAGTCGGTATCTTTCCCGCTTAAAATCTGGTAAATTCTGCTTTACTATCGGATTATTCTTTTCCTATCCGTTAAAAACTACCTGGGTTTTTTCCCTGGCCAATAAAAAAAAGTTAGCTTGCTTTACTTTATATACAGAGTGTTCAGAAAAGACAGTTACTCGAAAGACATAAATTGTCTTAAAGGCGTCGGGTCTTCGCAGTTCTAGACTAAATCGATGACAGCGAATTCGATCGTGCACAAACTAGCGTCATGCAATGAGTAGTTTACCGCAAAATGGCAAGAAGGCGCTTATTTATCGTAATTTTTGGCGTGTGCCGCAATTCAACCGTTACAACACCCCTCTCCTTACATAAGTAAAATTGTTATAAACAATTTTACTCGCCATTTACCGGAATGACGCACGAGAGTTTGTTAGCCAACCCGAACCTATAGTAAAACCGAACTTGATGAACGTGGCGCAACCAAGAATAGGAAAAGCTAATGTTTAGACCGCAAAATCAAAAAAAAGGAGACTAATTCAAACCAGCAAATAATAAAAAAAAAAAAAAAGGAAAAGAAAATAGAGAAAAAAAAAACTAAAAAGATCAGAAGGATCTGTGACAAATTGACCTGAAGGGTCCAAGAGTAATCCTTAAGGGAAGTACATAAAGCCGTACTGGGCTAACATGATGGGTACCTGTGTCCCAGGACTAGCCTGTCATGGTGTTTTGCCTGAACACCGAATAAAAAAAAAAATAACAAAAAGAACAACAAAAAAAACGATTCAAACAAAAAGAGGAACAAGACACAGGCATTGCCACCCTACCGGCAAGCAATTATCAGCAAACTAATAAAATCTCGGAGAAACCTGAATTGTTACGTCGCGTGTGGGAAGAGCGCTCCCGACATTACCCACTCCGTTGAGGCCCCTAGATATCCGTAAACCCTCTCCGAGCGTTCCGAATAGCAGGTCCCGAGGGTACTGCCAGCAACAGCAGTAGGGTGCCCAAAGCAATCCTACCCACCGCTAATAACAACCAGTTCTCAAATATGCTTTCTAGCACAACAACAAATGAAAAATAGAATACATTTGTATTAATAAAATACATAAACATCCGAGAAAAAAAACGTTGGTCTATGCAGACCGCTCCGCAACGCGATTCTAGTCGACTACAGTCAAATGAACAACGGTGCGTCACTACTTTCCTATCATCACAAAACAACATTCTCTGTCCCTCTCGGACTATACCAAACTACAAAAGTCCCGAAGAGTACACGAGCAATGTACCTAACAATATAAACAAAAGACACACTGTTGCCACTAACTGGCCAGAACTAGAAAAAAAAAATTTGACGTGAAACGAAAAGTTATTGTTTACGCCGAAAGAACTTTTGACGGCCTTTTACCGTCGACAGTGAGTCATTGAAGTATTCGCCAACCCCTCCAATAGGGCAAAATAAAATCTGGCGTGAAACGAAAAGTTATTGTCTACACCGAAAGATCTTTTGACGGCCTTTTACCGTCGACAGTGAGTCATTGAAGTATTCGTCCACCCCTCCAATAGGGCAAAATAAACTCTCTAAGGCCAAAAGGTATCATTCTCCAGCCACGGTCCGCACAAAAGTTTAATTATGTAATTAATCGACTACAATTCTATACAAAAAGAATAGATTCTATACAAGCTCCTGGACTATTATCAAAAACACTTTCAATCAAAACACAAGTCCTAGAAGTTCCAAAATGCTCAAAACTACACAAAATTTTCGCCAAAGTACTACTTTTATAACAATTCATTAATTACATAACCATAGACTAAAACGGAAGTGACCTAAAACATGAATCTACGGTGGATCAAAATCAGGCGCGACAGGCTTAAGGTCCTGCACGTGCCATACTCCTTTCGAGTTTCCTAAATCGTCTGCTAATTCATAAGTCCAAGTGCCACGTTTTTTCGAAACTATAAAAGGGCCTATAAATTTAGGACCTAATTTGGCACTATAATGTTTGATGGCATTTGACAAAGACTTATTTTTCCTCCAAACTTGTTGTCCTACCACGTAATCAACCGGCCTGCGTCTAAGATTATAAATGTTTTTATTACGCTCGTGCGCGTCCCTAACCTTAGCTGCTATTTTCTGGAACATAGCCTTAAATCCTGTAACACGCTTTTCCGTCTCCATTGCAGCATTAACCGGTTCATCTCTCGCGGTTATGTCATTATGCTCATCTCCTCTAATTTTATGTTCCCGTCCAAAGTTGGCAAAGAAAGGGGTAAACCCGGTGGTCTCATGACGCGAAGTACGTATGGCGCAACCGATAGCAGACAGTTTATCTGCCCAACGCCTATGGTCTTCTTTCAAAGTTTGCGCAATCATGGTTTTAACCACCCGATTCACTCTTTCCGTTGGATCGGCTTGCGGATAATATAGAGGAGTATAAGACAATGTTACGCAGTAATTACTGCAAAGGTTCTGAAATTCTCGCCCCTTCATAGGTGTGCCATTATCACAAACAATCATCTTAGGCGTACCGTAAGTTAAAAATATGCCGTCTTCAATGCATTGCGCCAGGATTTTAGATGTTATATTACGAACCGGAAAAAGAACTACGTATTTGGTGTGGTGATCAGTGACTACTAAAACGTTAGTATAACCTCGCGGTGAGCGTGGAAATGGACCAATAAAATCTAGGCTAATAATTTGCCAAGGGGCAGTTGCCGTGGGCCTATTACCCATAAGACCAGCAGGTCGTTTTTGCTCAACTTTATATTGTGCGCAAGTCCTACAACCCTTTACGTAACGCACTACGTCTGCTTGCATGCGCATCCACGTATACCGGTTATGTAATTTCCAATAAGTTTTGTAAATGCCTACATGACCTGACGTAGGCCAATCATGATGCCGTTGTATTACTTTTCTCCGGAATTCAGTAGGAACTACAAGTTTCCAGTCGGTCGTTTCTTGACTAAATTCAGCAGTCTTGCTGTGCACCAATTTATATAAGAGGCCGTCCTCAACTCTCCACGCCGGGTATTTAGCCGGATATTGCTCGACTTGACATCGCGTTTTAAGATACCACTTATCGGTGGTATTTTTAAAATCATCATCAGCATAACTTATCTCAACCGCATCAATGCTAAGAGGAACCGAACGAGATAGCATATCGGAGACTATATGATCTTTCCCTTTGCGATGGATCAATTCGAAATCAAAAGGCTGTAACCGAAGTGCCCACCGCGCTAAGCGCCCTTGAGGATCTTTGAGACGATTAAGCCATAACAGACTATGATGGTCAGTGATAACAGTAAACTTTACCCCTTCTAAATAATGACGTAATTTCTCTACCGCCCAAATAACTGCTAGACATTCTCTCTCGGTGGTGGAATAATTGCGTTCCTGTCTTGTGAGAGATCGTGATAGATAACAGATTACCCGTTCGCCGTCTTCGTATTCTTGGCTTAACACACCCCCTATACCGAAAGCTGATGCATCACACTGCAAGATAAAGCGCTTATTAAAGTCGGGGCAGCTTAATATAGGAGCTTTTGTTAGGCATTCTTTCAATTGGCGGAAGGATGACTCACACTCATTGGTCCAAACAAATTTTACCTTCTTTTTTGTCAAGTTACTAAGGGGTGCAATTATAGTAGAAAAATTTGGCACAAATCGGCGGTACCATGATGCTGTACCCACAAATCGTCTGACTTCAGTAGCATTAACCGGTGAAGGAATATCTAAAATAGCTCGGACTTTTTCCATGTCTGGCCGGAGACCATGCTCATCAATTACGTAACCTAAGTAGGTTAATTGTGGTCTACAAAATTTACATTTTTCTGGACTGACTCTTAAATTTTGCAGCAGATAAACGCTCAAACACCTGAGATAATATTTCTAAATGTTTTTCAAAAGTTTCTGAAATAAGCACGATATCGTCGAGATAGACGAAGACGTATGGTTCTAGATCAGCGCCTAACGCTTTATCAATTATGCGTTGCCATGTAGCGGGTGCCCCAGACAACCCAAATGGCATTCGATTAAATTGAAACAGCCCTCTTCCAGGAACCGTAAAAGCCGTATATTCGCGGCACTCTAACGATAGCTCAACTTGCCAAAAGGCGCTCTTAATGTCAATTGTGCTGATAAACTTGGCATTACGCAATCGATCTAGAATAGCAGAAATGTAAGGTAGTGGATATGCATCTTTTTTCGAACAAGCATTTAACTTGCGATAATCCACGCAAAACCGATAAGAATTATCCTTCTTTTTAACTAAACAAACGGGTGACGACCATGCGCTGTTGGATGGCTCGACCACTCCCAACTCTATCATCTTCTTTAATTCAGCATCGATGATCTGCTGTTTAATCGGTGATACTGGATAATAACGTTGCTTAATCGGTTCCGTTCCAGGAAGCAGTTCAATGTGGTGGACCACGCCCTTTGCGCACCCTAAACTAGTAGTATCGCTAATATTATTACTATTTAATAAATTATCTAAGGCCTCTCGCTGCTCCTTCCTCAAATTCTCGTTAGTTAATAAGCCGATTTCTATAGGATTATTTTCGCTGCTAGATTTACTGGAAAAATGCCAGACGTCGCTTCTCAAATCAGGAATAATGCCCATACTCTTCCAGAAGTCAATACCAAGTATAAGTGGATGAGGTACTCCGGGAACAATTAAAATTTCTACTAATCTCACTGTATGGACCAGCTGAATGGGAACTAAAATAGACCCTAGACACATGCTCTTAGTGCCATTTGCCATAGTACAGTGAGTTGTCATAGGCTTTACTTTGACGTCGCTTTTTTGAATCATCTCCCATCCTTGTCTTCCCAATACCGTTCTAGATGCTCCAGAATCTAACAATCCTCTCATCTTAATTCCGCAGATCGATACTTCCAAATATGGTCTCTCGTCTTCTTTGGCATGTTGGAATATAAAATCTAGCAAAAGTTGTTGTCGTAATTGGGTGGTCGCGTTTTTATCATCCAGAGACTCAGTACCGCGACTAATTACCGCCTCCTTCGCAAGTTTTTTGAACACTGTGGACAAGTGTTAACGGTGACGCCGTGCTTACCGCAATTATAACAAACGAGCTTTCTGGGTAACGTACATTCTCGACTGAAATGACCTAGTCTCTGACAATTGTAACAGGGCATATCTTTCTTGCCTAATGAAGAGGGTTGATGCTGCGTAGTAACCTCAGCTATTTGCGTACGATGATAAGAGCTTCTGGGTTCAGGCTCAATATAGGATAAATCGGGCTCTAAGAATTTATGCGACTTTCGGGTGGCAGGCGGGACAAAAGACTCTATTGAAGTTTTCCGTGATTCAATCAACCTTCCATATTCTAGCAATTCTTGTTGAGTATTGATCTTAGTAAGACCTAGCTGCGCTTGGTAAAACGGAGTAATGTTATTCAACAGTATCTTGAGTCTGACTTTTTCTGGAATTGTAATGGTTAGTCTGTCAAAAAGATTCTCCATTACTGCAAGATAAATTCCCATACTCTCATTTCTGCCTTGTGTGCGTTGCCTAATTTCTTCATAGAGCTTATCGTCGTAATCTACCGGTTGAAATTGTTTACGTAACTCTAGAACCAACGAATTCCAATCTGATAAGTGTTTTCGATTTGCTCTAAACCATATCAAAGCCTTATCGCTAAATAAATCTACTGCGCTAATAAACAATTCAGTCTTTGTAACATTACGAGCTATTCTCAATTCCTCAACTCTAAGGAGAAAGGCGCTAAGTGACATTTCACTCGCGACACCGGAAAATTTAAGGTTCCACTTTGAAACGGGAAATGAATTTACCTTCCCATGATAAATACGGCTAGATTCTGCTATAGGCACAGCTGGAAATGCGCTAGCTTCTTCTGCTCCAGAGTCTTCGCTTTCTTCTGAACTATCTAATTGCAACAATCCTAGATCAGGTATATTACTTGTCTGATTGGCCAAACTCTTCTCACGTCGTTTAATCTTTGATTCGACCGTTGAATGCAATGTGACTAGTTTTACTAAAAGCCGCGATTTTGCTGCACTATCGGCGGATGATACGGGTTTGCTTTTTTCTACACGCCCTAACGCATGAGCTAACTTGCTAGTTAATTTAGCGCAAGCAGACGATGACCTATCGCCGTCGAAGTCGGCTAACAAAGTCTCGATTTCCGTAATGCGATCCAATAATGCGTTATGATCGTCTTCAAATGAGAAAGGGTAGTTTGGAAGACTAAGTGGTGATACCGATTTTTCTAATCGCCTAAAAGCGCGTAATGTTTTTCGCATCTCGTCCACTGGCGCAGATTCAGTCACCCCACGGATCGCGAGTTCATACACAAGCTCGTCCGCTGTCAAACGATTTATTTCAAACTTTAAATTTTGAGCCATAATGTCGAAATATTACGCAACTCACTATGTACTAATAATTAAAATAAAAAAGAAATATAGCGTAACCCTTAAATATATAAACGACTTATAACATGCGAAGACAAGTAAAAAAAAAAATTAGATCGCTACTCCAAGACAATAAAACAAATTCAAGCTAACAAAAAAACACAAGGGCAATGAACGCGCTTGACCCAGATATCTTTAATAATAATTTAAAACAGATAAGACAAAAGAATAATTCGATAATCGGAACTTGACCCACTCTAACTGGTTATTTGCTTTCTTATCAGTAGATAAAAGCAGAAAAGTTTTATCCTACGAAATTTACAACTCGAGAATGAAGAGAGAAAAAAAAATATATCAATTACAAATTACAAAGTATGTTACAAATTTACTGTAATAATAATACGACTCGACCTTCCTGTTATCGCTGAATAATTCCAATAGTACAAATTCGCAATATTGTGTAAAATAATACAAAAAAACAAAAGTAGTGAAAAAAACCTTTTTTTATCGACCTAAAATAAATTGTGATAAAATTTGTATTGATAAGATAAATTACTCTAAATTACTCTACTATTAAATTGCCAATTCACTAATAATGGAAAGTTAAAACAAATTTAAATATTAATAATTAGGAAATTTTAAATCAGGCCCCACGTTTGTGCGCCAATTATGTAACCGTGAAGTTACACAAGGGGAAAAGGAGAGGAGGGAATAAAGGAAATAGGAAAACTCGAGGACAGGCTAATCTCGGCTAGCTTTACCTTGTTCAAAATTTGCCCGGTAGTTCAGCCGTAGAGGCGTGAATCTAAGAACACAGGTGGTGGATATAGCGCCACTCAACCTAGCACAGACAATAGCCGAAATTAACCTCCCTTTAGCCTTTTAGGGGTCAAGACCTGCAGGCTAAACAAAAGCTCCAGTAAAATAATATTAATATATTGAATAAATAAAAGAAAATACAACAAACAAAAAAAACTAACTGATAGCAATAAGTGATATTGGCCTCAAAATGAAATATAATAAAAAAAAACAAATAAATCCGGAATGTTCAAATAATTAATTAATTCTAAATAATTCAAATAAAATTTTATCACAATTTTCACACAATTAGACAGGACTCGATGCAGTCTGAGTTAGACAAGACAATTCCCTTGTAGTTAACTCAAGCACCCCTTACAGGTTGTCCTGATTACCACAAACAATAAAGGCAATAATTTGAGGAAACAAAATATAATATAAGGAAGTTTTTTTCACTTTAAAGGTGTCGTTCAAAGGCTTACTAACGTTCACACATTCATTCGACCTTTCATAGACCTTGAACTAACCTTATCTGCTGTTTCCGTTGGAGATGGTTGTTTTGCGGTGCTTTAGTCCTCGGAAGCTCGATGGTCGATAGCAGGATAACAGGAGGAAAAGAGATCGAGTGCCGCAATTGAGTCGTCTCTTAACCCTAGACTCGCCTAGCCCCCTTCTAACGTCACGTAATCGCGAAAATGGTAAAGTCGTTATCAAAACGTGGCTTCAAAGCCGTACCAATTTTCTTGTCAAAAAGTCGTGAACACACGTAATACCCACTACCGGGTTTATTTGACTCACTACTTTGGCGTAGAAGGGTACACTAACACTACGTACGGTGGCGGACTTAAAAAATGCAACATGGGCGCTAACACCACTTCTATATATAGAGTCGGTATCTTTCCCGCTTAAAATCTGGTAAATTCTGCTTTACTATCGGATTATTCTTTTCCTATCCGTTAAAAACTACCTGGGTTTTTTCCCTGGCCAATAAAAAAAAGTTAGCTTGCTTTACTTTATATACAGAGTGTTCAGAAAAGACAGTTACTCGAAAGACATAAATTGTCTTAAAGGCGTCGGGTCTTCGCAGTTCTAGACTAAATCGATGACAGCGAATTCGATCGTGCACAAACTAGCGTCATGCAATGAGTAGTTTACCGCAAAATGGCAAGAAGGCGCTTATTTATCGTAATTTTTGGCGTGTGCCGCAATTCAACCGTTACAAACATAAGTGTATTTTTGAGAAAAATTGAGTGCATAATAATGCACAATTCTAGTGGATGTGCAGTGAATATCGATAAAACGCGATACCGTAAAAATGGTAACATTTATTATAATGGTCAAGGGACAATAAACAGAAACACAAAATCAACAAAATTTTTGAAACTATGTATGTATTTGCAAAAAACAGAACCTAAATTATTTTATTTTTTACGTATGTTCAGGCTGTGTGAAAGTTGACAAAACAATTTCTGTCTTTTTTTATACACAGATGAACCTTGCATTTTCCACAGAAAAAATGTGTTTTCTTGTTGCATCTGCTAAACTTGCAACGCTTTCCTTCTTGATTTCCATCGAGAAATGGCAAATGATTGACAGAATCGTGTTGAAAATCTTGCAATGGTCTGACTTCGTCAGTTGGTTTTGGCATTTTATTTATTGGCTCCGAAAAATTACTTGGGCGACCTCTTTTTTTGCTTATAACTGATTGCCCAACTTTACAGAGACATTCAGCTAACTGTAAACGAAATTCTAAAAGGTCTAACTGTTTGTTTTTTGGAATTTGCAGTTGCTGAGCATTACGTCGATACTCAAACCAACTATTGACTACAGCAAGATCAACTGCATGAAATATAAGACGTAGTGTTCACTTGCGTGAACGTATATATATTCTGTAAAGACTTATCATCTGGTCCAAAAATCAACACCACCCATTGAATAATTGTACAGTTTTACTATTTCTGGGCGTTTTACATTCAAATATTTTTTTCCATTTTTATCCCATCTAGAAACTTCGTCTTTGTGGCCAGATCCAACAAAATTTGACGCTAAAACTACTGACCGATTGTCTAACCATTTCACTAACACCACTTCCTCATCTTCACTGACAACTTCATCATGAGAGCCTCTACCTTGTCTTTTCAGCTCTGTGTCATCTAATACTGGAGGATGAGAAAATCTGTTGATTCTTATGGTGCCTGCTGCAAATATGTGTTTTGTTTTCAAGATTTCTAAAAGTTGATATGAAGAAAAATAATTGTCATAATATAATTTATGTCCTTGACTCTTAATTCTTTTAGAAAGATGAAGTACTACTGAAGCTCCAAGACCCAAATCTTTCAAACGAACTTGATCTAACTCAGTGGTAGCTCCTTGATATATTATAAAATCATACATCAAGCCAGATTTGCCACACAAAACAAAAATTTTGACCCCCCATGGAGTAGGTTTTCCCTTCATATATTGTTTTATAGACAAATGTCCTCGAAAAGGAACCATTTGTTCATCTACACACAAATTTTCTTCCAATTCCAATGCAAGGCACCGCTGCCTTATTGCTTCAAATAAAGGTCTAACTTTATGCAACTTATCGTTACACGTATTCGGAACATCTAAGTTGTTGATACAATGCAAATTGTTACGAAGCTGAAAGAATCTGTCTCGCGACATTGTTTCGTAAAACAAATTTACTCGTAAATTTGTATTCCAAAAAAGTCGTACCCTTGGTAGTTTTAGAGTACCAATTGCAATATGTAAACCAAAAATTTTTTTTATTTCAGCAGCATCTGTAGGCTTGAAGTGCACACCTTTTTGAAGAGCATAAATATTGGTAAAGTTGGAAAAATTCAAACAGGCATCTGCTGTTATGTATCTTTGAAAATATTTTAGCGGACTAAGAACCTCCATCGGTTCATTATTTTCATTTTGAGTAGGTGCCCAGTGTATTTCTGGTTTATTGTATACTTGTCTGCACCATTTGACAGATTTTTTTGAAGCGATAGTATCAGTAGTTTTGTTACCTGCAAGTAGTGATGACAATGGTAAATTTTCTTCATCATCCGAGTCATCTTCGTCGGCTTCAGGAATTTCGTTGGTTTGAGGTCCTACTTTATCAGCGCCAACTCTTGTAGTTTTAGTTGTTTGTATTACATTTTTATTATCTACATCCCCTAGTTCATCATCGCTGAGCTCAATGTCTGACACAGACAGCTCATGAAATATTCGAAGTATTTCTTCAGCATCTTTCTCATTTTCTGGGTCATAACGCTTTTCTAGAATCAAATCAAATAATGCAGAATGATAACCGCACTAAAATTACATGTTTAGTACAACTTCTGGTTACAAAAACGACTTCTATGTAAAAGATATAATTAGAAATTTTAGACCACTTTAGAATAATTGAGCATAATTGTGCACATCAAATTATCAGCTGACATCTACAAAAATGTATCAGAATATTCGTTGCAAGACTTCCACGTTATAATATACTTGATAGTGGGCTAAACTTTTTTCATATAAACATTGATGTAACCAACTAAATAAAACAAATAAAACTAATGCACCTACCTGCCCTCCGTTTGCTAGTGGACGCCATCTTAGATAAAATGGCATAAAACTTTTATCCATTTTGATTATGAGTTTTAAGTATGCAACTAACAAATCAAATAGGTGCACAATTAAGCACTAATCAGCTCAAACGTTGTTTAAAATTTTATAAAGCGTAAATCGCTACATAAAACTTGTGTGCAGAATTATGACCAAAGGGTCTGAAAGGCTTTGGAATTTATGCTAATTAAAAATTTTGCAGGATCAAGTGCAGTTGAACTTGTTAATTCACCTGTTGCTTGGGCCGTTAAAATTGCAGCTGCAACAGATTTAGAAAAAAATTGTGCGGCATATTTAACTCGAATTTTTTGAAATGTCGTTGGATTTAGATGAACTGCTGTAATTTTGATCATAGATCGTGCAACTTTACTTTTATTATCAATGCGATGTGTGTCGATAATATCATTCCAACGTACAAGTTGATCCGAAATGTAAAACATTAGTTTTTCGTTGGAAAAATTATTTCTTAGACTTTTTAATAAGTGCGGTCCATCGAAATTTGTATAAATCTTCTTACCTGCAATTGTTAAAACTGGATTTTCTTTTGTAACACCACGAGTGCTGAATTAGCTGCTTTGTCAGTTCGCCCAAATAAAGCGTAATTTTCAAAACCTTCAATGATGTCTTCTGTTTTGTTGAAATCTAATTTTCTTTTCAAACAAATCTCCTCAAACGTTACAACACCGGTTTTTTCACGGAGACGTTTCGCTTGCAATTGCAATTTCTTGCATTTGTCCTTTAACATTAGTTCACAGTTGGTAGGCAATTCTATAATTGTGCTGCTTACAGTAGAGTTTAGAGAATCAGTTTCACTATCCGTACGTGGTCGTTTTTCTGGACTGTCAAATGTACCAGCAACACTGCTTTGCTTTCCTGCATACGTTTTCTGAATACCAGATGTAGAAGGCACTGGATCATCGGTAGGACTTTGATACGTTTTTTTTGCCGGAGACGTTGTAACAACATAAGTAAAATCGTTTTCCGTTTTTTCTGTTAAGAAGTGTTGAATTTAAAATTAGAAATAATTTTAAATATTCTAGGTTTCCACAAATGAATACTATCAACTTTTACAATTAAAAACTAAAGTAAATCATTTATGGAAATATTTGTAGTTAGATATTCTGAATAAAATGCAAAAGAAGCTTTTGTTTAAATATTCTAATGCAATTCATTCATAGTGGTAGCTTGGTTGAGTCGGACTTGAGCACGGTCTCCGGTAATCTTCGGAAAAGCGTTGGTATGCGTTTGGAAATCGATTTATCGCTGATTCCGTCTCTTCGGCAATGCTCGTGTGAAATATGATATTTCAATCTTGAGACTGAGATCGGTCTTGAGCCCGACGCATTTCATAGACAAATCTCGAGATTTAAATATCAAATTACGGTGTTAATAAGGGCGAGTTTTGGTTTATGAGCACGCGCAGTGGGTACGTCTCAAGTCGGACTCAAGCAATGGGCCGACTTGTCTTGAGACGCCATTTGTAGGTTATATCGTTATATGTCATTGTTTGACGTTTGAAAATACTGAAAATAGGGTTATGTGTCATATGTCATAACAATGAATATTGACATGGTGGACGAGTTTGTGGAGATGTTCGACTTATTAGACAATGAACATAATATGAGAGTGCCAAAACGCTATGTGCGGGATGCTGCAAATCCATTGGAATTTTTTTCCAATGTTGAATTTAAGCGACGCTACCGATTTACCAAAGACAGTGTAGTGAATGTGTTATTGCCGCTCGTAGACATATCATTGCGTACACCAAAGTCCAGGGGTTGCCGATTGCACCGATAATTCAATTATTAACCTGTTTACGCTTTTATGCAACTGGCAATTTTCAGGTAAAAGGGGAAAAAGGAAATCCTAATAATAATAACTCTAACATTTGCTATTATATTTGTTGATAGATGGTGGCCGGTGATCTACGTGGTATTAGCCAGCCGACGGTTTCACGCATGATAAAACGAGTATCGGAAAATATTGCGGCGCAATTGGGTCAGTATGTGAAATTGCCACAAAACGTAGCAGAGCAGCGCAGCAATATTCGGAGATTTCACGCTATCGCTGGCTTTCCAGGTGTGGCTGGCTGTGTGGACTGCACCCATATTGCTATTGCAAGTCCAGGAGGCGAAAATGCAGAAGTCTTTTGCAACCGAAAGGGTTTTTTTTCGCTAAACGTTCAAGTAATAATACTCGTTCAAAGTGACATGTTTGATGTGTTTATACTTGTTATGTTTTTAGGTTGCTGTAGATCCACAGCGTATGCGAATATTGGATGTTGTTGTGCGACATCCAGGCTCCGCACATGATAGTCTGATTTTTGACCGCAGCGCATTACGCGTGCAATGTGAACAGGGTCGGCTAGGTGGTTTATTTTTAGGCGATAATGGGTATACGTGTCGCACATATTTGCTTACTCCTGTCATTCGCCCAGGTGTGTACTCAACATATAAGTAGGACTAGGCATGCAGTAATAACTCTTTGACCCAATTATAGGTAATGTGCGGGAAGAACGGTATAACAGGGCTCATATACGCACCCGAAATATAGTCGAAAGAGTGTTTGGAGTGTGGAAGCGCAGGTTTCCGTGTTTACGGAGGCAGCTGAAAACCAAGCTTGAAACATCACAAACTATTATCTGTACGTGTGCCGTATTACATAATATAGCTATGCAGGTGCATGATCGGTGGGAAGGAAATGCAGACGAAAATGAAGCAATGGAACCGCAAGGCAATGTTGATCAGAATCAGATAGGTTTAGTTTTTAGAAGACAATTCATAAATAGACATTTTAATTAGTGGTAATGCGTTTATGGGTTTAAAGTAATGTTTCATAATATTAAGTAAAATGTTAATTGTTTTGAAAAGTGTCATATTGTCAATAATAGTGAACGATCTCGTGTTTTTTATTTAGCAATTTATTCATAACGGTATTTATTAGTTACTGTCCGTCCCTTTGACGCTATACACATTTTATAGTTTTTTACCTTATTTCTCCGAAGGTTTTGCCTCTCTTTATACAACAAAGCTGGCGAAAAATTATCAAACAGATATGTCGTCCTTACCGTTGATGCCACACCGGTATTCAAATCGTTTCATTTTCTTGACAGTCACAATATTACTTCCTTTGCATCGTTTATATTAATTATTGTAGAATAAGAATAATAAGTGTTACTTTCATCGTCTAAATAAAGTCTATTAATGTGCATTAGTGGATTTATTAATTCGACATTAGTTGGTATTAGTCAATTTATTGCGTTAATTCAATACCCTAAACTAGTAGAAAAGTGTAACTTACTTCAATAAAAAAACAAGTAAGTTACGTGCATATAAGTTCTAACGTGAAATATCCTTGATGGTTATTGACCAGCTATTTACTATTTAAAGGTACATTGTATGAATAAAAACACGTCGCTCCACTAATTGATTACACATGCTTCAGAACCCTAACTATTTTAATAATGTCCCTCTTATTATCATCTCACCATACAGTTAATACATTCGATAAACAGACATTAATATCTACGCTGTTAGTCGACAAATCACACCGCATTTCTTTGTTTCTTATACATAAACAATTAAAATACGTAACTTTGTGTAAACAACTATTTTATTGTGAATAAAGACATAATTATGAATAAAGCAATGTCGTGCTAATAGAACTCTTCATGTAATATTTCGATCGCAACTGCTAAATTTCCACATTAAGACCCATGTTCAAGTCATTCCCTCATTTTGGAGCAGGTTGCGAAATCACAATTTCCCTTTATTACCCTAAAAAAAGTATCTCATAGGAATAGTTGAAATGAGGCTTTCAGAAATAGCGAAAAAAGTGGACGCTGTAAAACAATAAATGTTGAAGTTGAAATCGAAATAAAAAAAAATACCTATTCATTATTATATGTTTTTCTTTTTAATTGTTGTGGTAACCTCTCTAGAGGCGATTTTTATGCAGTTGAGAGGGAGGGACCTCGCCGGTACGTCTTCATGCGTATCACAATCTCTGAAAATAAAGATAACGGTTAAAATGTGGAATGTTTTATTATTACTGTTGCACTCACATTGTCCCTCTCGAAGACTCGCAGTTGGTACTCCGCTAATCTCTCCTTTGCCCCCTGGGTCCGGCTGCCGCTCGCACAAGTTCGGCCTCTGTAGCCTCCTCGGCCTCCTGTGTGCGGCGAGCCGATGCTGCCGCTCGCAAAAGTTCATTTTCCGTTTGTAGGCGCACCGCGTGCACCTGCTCCTGGTGGCGAATACTGGCCTCCAGTTTGCGGCAGCGTAACTCGGCTTCGGCGTCAAACGCGCCTCTGCGCCCTGGAGGAGCTACAACTGACATATGAATAAACATCCTCATATATACTATTGCTATCTTACAATAGGTGCGTGCCCTATCCAATGGCGTCGGAGAACGAAATGCGGCTTCTTCTCTCTCAACTGCTGCACCTGCAACTACAAATATCAATATTGTATTTTCGTATAATCATTCGTAGTCTACAGTACATACCCATGCCCGGTATGTTGATTTCCCGTGTGTTTGGGGGTGGCGTCGACGGGCCTTTCTCAGTATGCCGCCTCTCCGCATGCGCACCTAATAAAATAATGCTAATTGCTTTGTACTCTAGACTACCCAAAATACATACCTACAACCGGCCATGTGTTGTCGCGAATAAGCGTCGCCGGCCTCTCAACCCTTGGGGGCCTCTCCGCTGGAGTTCTTAGAAACATATTACCTTACCATTACAATGCCTAATCCTACTATTTATTTGTATCAGTTCATAGTACAGTATTACATACCAGGCAGCACCCATGGGCTATCACTTTCATTTGACGACGACGCTCCACTTCGTTGTCTTTTGCCTGTAAATAAATTGTTATCAGATCTTTAACATGCATGCTGAACAAGTACTCACGTTGTTGTGACTCATACACGGCCGTAGAGTCCCAACTGCACGCCAACGCGATATCCGCATGGGGAGCGGCGTCTGTCTTCTTACTCTCCACCAGTTTGTGGTTTTCCACGAGGGACGCCAACAACAGTTTTTCGTTTTCGGTGAATTTATCTCCTACAATGCCAATTGTATATATAGTTATGAACATAGATCATTAATTATATGCGTACTTACTACTTGCCATTGTGTAAACACTTTTGCAACACGCTTCTATTTGTTATTAATATACTGCGTCCTCTTTGGAATGTCAATTGGAAATGGAAGAGTCGAACTGTCAGTCCGTCACAATGCCAAAATGGTCAGATTGCAAAGTTGCAAACCTTACCAAACCAAAATCACTACACTTATTACTGCGGCAACACGAACGCATACGATTTCTCTCGAGAATTACCGGAGACTGTGCTCAAGAAAGATCAACGCTTTCATTCCCGAGCATTAACGAAGTCCAAGCTTGCGATGGAATCAGCTAAAAACGCATGCAAACGCTTTTCCGAAAATTGCCGGAGACTGTGCTTCAAGTCCGACTCCAAATATTTTTCAAGGTCGATCTCGAGCTTCCACTATGAATACGAGCATAAAAGTTGTGCACAGAATACTTTTTACTTTTTAAATTACAAATGCAATATTGGAATAAAATATTACAAGATTATAAATAGTTATAGGTGAAATGTTCGATTTTTATTTCAGTCGTGAATAAGAATTTATTTGTGCAAAGACGTCTTTTTGCTACCTGGCCGTTGGAGATTCTAACAGTAATTATTTTATAGAATAAATGCCATTTAATTCAAATTTACAGATTTTTATTAAACCTGTATGAAATCGAACATTTCATATGTAACCTATTTTTTTATATCCACTTCCAAATTAGCTTACCTGATTCAATAAATTTTTCTGGAATTGCATGTTTTATCAAAAGATTTCGTCGACCACTTTTGTAAATGTCTTTTACAGAAAACTGTTATTCGCATAATATTTTCGCTTCAAATTAGAAGAATCCATGTGATATATTAAAATATTTCCACAATTCGTTTGCCATATTTTGCATCTCGACTTATCTTGTATTGGGAATTTAAAAAAACTTATAACTTTGCACTTTCTTGTGCTTGTGCACTTCGCGTACGAACACTTATTACCTGATACACCCATTATAACTATTGATTACTTTAAGGGTAAATTGAACACAGGAGCGATTTTGTTATGAAGTATATTCATCAAATGCTTGGAACAAAGTAAAGCAAAAATATATTAATATGCAAGAGTGCTTGAGATACTTAACAAATTTATCTACTAATTCATCAATTAAGATTCTTCTTCAAAGGGAGGTACTACAAACGTATTTATGGTTTGTTTATGTCTGGAGGTAAAAAGGCATTTTAGCGAAAAATAATATGTTAGATTTCATTGAATAAATAATATGATTTTTTTCTCATATCTCAACAATAATAAACATACAACTCTATCTGCTCGATATGAACACATCAAGTACGAGACTGCTATTGATACCTCGGTAGACAGTGAGAAATATCGGTGTCTAAATTGATACCGTGCATCAACGCCACCTCTATGTCGATGTCATTCTCTATTGCATTCAAACATACAGAGGCTGCGTCTCTTGATATATTCCTTTACTCAGTGGTATCATGTTAAGAGTATTATTATAAATATTAATAGAATTAAAAAGGTAGTTGAAAGGTGTGTAATATGTACCAATGGATGTAGATCAATAGATTTCTTAAGTTTTTCTGCTTCTTCTTTGAGACTTATAGGATCTTCCAGATGTTGTTGTAGACGAATTGACTTCGTTGCTGTAAAGTCAGTTTGGCTAATTTTTGGCAAATAGTATGTGTGATTACTAAACGTGTTTTCATAACTTACTCATCTTGTCAATAATGATACGACAGTATTTGTTTTTTGATGATAATAAAACGTTGTTGACTACTTTTTCGCGTTTGATTATAGAGTTGCAGATTTCCATTACATGAAGAGGTTTTTTGGTTGATATGAGAATTTTATTATTATTGAGGCGTTTGATGATTTTATAGTGGTTTGTGGCTAACATGAAATTGCATTTGTCTAGGTGTTCGAGAGAACACTTGTTTGTTTCTAGTGGAGATTGGCAGAGGGTTTGATTATAAAGAGGGACAATCTTCTTGAGTCCAATATTCACCATTTGCTCCTTGCAATCTGTGACGTTGTGGTGGGAATAGTATTTTTTGTTGGAAATTTGGAATTGGGTAAATTTTTTGGTAATTGTAAGGACTTGAGTTTAGGACTGGAATATATAAAATACATGTTATTATATTATGAATGGAGAATATTTTATATTTTAAAAATTCTAAGATTTTGAAAAGGTGTACTGAATCTAAATTTAGTAATTCGTCTTTTTTATAAATGATATTTAAGTGACTTATAATTTTGCGTAATTCTTCTGTTGTCATTATTTCTATATTTGTTATCCCATTGAAGGCTAGAGAGATAGTTCTTTGAATATTATGAATAATATTTAGTAAACGGTTGGCAAGATGGATATTATATTGAATTAATATTAAGTTTTCTATTTTTGAATTGAGTGTGCTGAAGGCAGATAGAGACGTATTAATATTTTCTTGAATTATAAGCATGTTTTTGCTATATCGTTCCGTGACGTGGTTTGCAAATGACGTGCACTTGTCCATTTGTTTAATAATGTTTCCTTGATTTTGAAATAATGAATGTAAATTAGAATTAATTTATTTCAAATCGTTTTGATTTAAGTTTCCACTGACATATCGAATCATTGAGCCTAAACCATCTAATAGTGGACGTTTACCGCGATAATTAAATTTTTGTAATGTTTGATGAATTTGTGAGGTTATGTCTTTAAGTATATTGACTAAAAACCTAGAGCTATCGTTAGTCTTTAAATCTAGTATGTAAGTGTTAGATAATAGGTTTCTATAATTAGATTCAAATTTACTAATATTAAAGTACATTTTATGATAGTGGTCGACTACTTTTGCTAAGCCGAGGTCTTCTAAGAAGAATCCATTATTATTTGGGGTTTCTTCGATGTGAAGGCCCAGGGTGATTCCCAGGAGGATCGTCCTGTAAATTAAAGGTCTTCCTTAATCTTTTGATTATTCTTTTGTTTATATTGGTAGGGTGTTTTGACTTTTCTCTGATACCCGAGATTTTATTTTGATTAATTGCCGTGATATTTATTTTATCATAACACGGGTCCGTTTTTCTAACTTTAGGTTTTCTTATGTACACCGTAGGTTCCGTAATTTCAATATTTGTTTCTTTATCTTTATTTCGTTTTTCTAAATTTTTTGTACCTTTTGCAAGTTGTTTTTTGTACAACTGTTCGTAGAATGGTAAGAGTTCGTTTTTTCTCTTATCTTTCGTAAATAGCTAAATCGAGGTCTATCTCATGTGAATTAAGATTTTCGTATGGTCCATATAACAGAGTGAAAGGGGTAAAGCCGGTTGCGGAATGTACCGACTGGTTGTAAATGAGTGCTGCCGAAATCATTAAATTTATGGCAGTTTCATTATGGTTTCCTGTTTTTAAGGTCCTAATCTTTTCTATTAAGGTAGAATGCAATCTTTCGACTGGAGAGTTGGAATTAGGATTATAATTGGTTGTATAATGAAGGTTGATTTCAAAAAGCTTGCAAAATTCTTGGAGTACGTTGTTCTTGAACTCTTTGCTCTCATCACATACGATTTTCTTAGGGTAGTTGTGGTGAGAAAAGAAGGGCCTTAGTTTGTTTAAAATAGTTATTCCTGTAGTGTCTTGCATAAAGTATGCTTGAGCATAACGGGAGAATAAATCGATAATTGTAAGGAATTTATGATTGTCAAAACTGAAAGTGTCTATGTGGATAACATCAAAAGGTCTTTTTGCCAACATAGGTCCGGAGAACGATATTATATATGGGTTCCTTTCGTATTTACTTTCTAGGCATGTGTCACATTCATTGATAATCTTATTGATTTTTACCTTCATATCAGGCTAATAGTATTTTAGTTTTAAATTATTATAAGTTTCGTGAATTCCATTGTGGTTATTATCGTGATATTCTTTGATCACGTTGCTTTGTTGGTTAGAGCTTTCTATATCTTTACATAAAATGTTGCTTTTGATTATTTTTATGTTTTTATCCAATAACTCGGAACATAACTTTAAAAAGATTTTTTCAATATCTCTTTGGTGGAAGAAGATTCCGTACAGGTTTTTCGGATTAATAACTTCTTTTATCATTTTCTTAATGTCTTCGACTTCGTTACCTTGTCGTAAGTGCTGTTATATATATATAGTGCTGTTTTTTAAAATGCTTCGTTAATTTCTTAGATGTTGATCTCCAAATTTGATTTCTATTCTATGAAAGAAATGGTTCAGAGGTTTTTCTGGAATCGGTAGGGTAAATACAGGGTTTTCGACTGCTGAATGTTGTGTGTCGCCTTATTTCGAATTATTTTCTGTCATAAAGTCTTCATCGTTGTCTACTTGTGGTAGTATCGATATCAAATCTAGATCTTCGTCTATTTTTTCTCGAATGTTAATCTCTATTCTTGCGAGAAGTTCTCGTTCTATTGTCGAATAGTTGCGCTCAGCAGAATTCAACGTTCGTGAATAAAATGCTATTGGTCGGTTATTTTGTGATAGTACACTTTCTATTGCTATATTGCTGGCGTCTGTTGTCAGATAAAATGTTTTTGTGAAATCTGGATAGGCTAATACAGGTGCATTTGTTAGTAAATCTTTGCATTTATGGAATGCCTGAATGTAATTAATATCTTTGACGTTGATTTGTGATCCTTTTCTTAAACATTTTGTGAAAGGTGACACGATTTTAGCAAAGTTTAGTAGGAATCTGCGGTAATATCCAATTAGACCAAGAAACGCTTTTATTTCTTTAGTACTTTTTGGTAATGGGTATTTTTGAACGGCTTCAATTTTTGATGGATTTGGTTTAATTCCAGTGGGAGTAATTACATGTCCTAAGAAGGCTACTTCTTTACACAGAAATTCGGATTTGTCTAATCGTACTTTTAAATCATATTCTCTAAATTTTTGGAATATTTGTCTAATGTGAACCAAATGTTCATGTAAAGATTTTGAGAACACGACTACATCATCCATGTACACAAAACATGATTTATGCAAATATTCTCTTAGAACGTTATCCATAACTCTCTGAAAGGTCGAGGGGGCATTTTTGAGACCAAATGGCATTCGTAGAAGCTCGTTTGTTTTCTGTTGGCGGGTGCCCTTCCATAAACCTGCGCAAACACGTGACAGCTGAAAAAATAAGTGGACGCTGAAAACATTTGACTGATTCGACATCCCGCTGAGCCAAACTCCATCGCCTATCCCAGCAAACCTATGTATGTATGTACTTTGAAGACATAATAAGTACACAAAAAGAATCTACGATACTACATTATTGTGATTTTTGTACACGTCTAGTTTATCAAAGTAGAATTAGAAAAATGCATATAAAAACAAAATACTTATATTGTTTTAATAATAAATGGGTTATTATTGATGTGCATAATATTAATTGTAGAATAAACAACCCATAAAGGAGAAACGCACGAATAGGTTTCAAGAACTACTTATCTACCGATTTGTTTATTGAGAGCAAATTGCAGAAACAATGATAAGTAATAATAAGTATTGTAAAAATAGAAGTGCAATGTCAGCTGAAAAGCAAATGAATAGATAAGTCGTAAACTAAAACTATAAAAAAGATTTCTAGCTTATTATCATACAATTACATTTATTTCGATGACTTGTACTCAACCGAACGGACGAGTCCTATCAAAACATTCAATTTTTTTTTTTATAATAGCTTAAAAGAAAAATTAAAGTATGCACAAACAAGTATTTTAACCTTTGCTGAAGTCAGTAGCCAGAGCTAGAGCTATATAAAATCTCAAATCAGATCAATATATTTTTTTTAATAAAACAACAAATTTTAGTTTTGGTGTGGAGTGGTCGGGCCTCATCAGTGCACTGGAGCGTTAATGTGTCTTTGAATACTGGTGACTTAATTATTTTGATATTGTCGTTTTGCTAAAATTTGGACGGATGCATCAATTTAAAACGGCTATGTAAATAACACATAATGTGTTTTTTGTAATCTTAGGTCAGTGCTTTAAAATAATATAAAAAACCACAATAAATATAACTACTTCGTCATCAAAAATCTACTAAACTTGCTCTTCAATGTTCATTGTGATGAAAGAATTGTAATGACGTCACTCGCAAAACCTTCGCAATAAACCAATATGACGAAAAACTGAACAAATAACAACACGTTTTTCTTTAAATACGTATTCTAACAACTGTTTTACTCTAAAGAATATTATGCCGTAATGAAATAAGTGTCTTAACAATAACATAAAAGTATTGAAAGAAAAAATTAACAAGCTTTGTTTTAGAATAACAAAACAGTAGATATTATACCATGTCCAGTATTTTTGCTAAATGTGTCGTCGCACATTAGTTTTATGAAATTTTGAGAAACATCAAGTATTGTTACACAGCAACAGAGTGGTTGAAATATAATATAAAAAAAAACATTTTATAGTGGTAAGCATCCCATGTCTTCGTCATCTTCATCTGGAGACAAATAGTCATCATTGTCGTCGTCACTGTTGTCATTAACCTGTATTATCAATTCTTGAACTTCATCTACAAAATGTTCTTTTTGTAAATATTCATCTTTAATTTTTTCGACGTGAGAGCAAATGTTTTCCCATTCTTTTATCCCAATATTGTCTAGTTTATCTTGAGCAAATTTCCACACGTCTCCTATTTTAAACGACATGTTGTGTGCAGCAACGTGTTTTTTTAGTAATGCCCAAATTTTTTCAATTGGGTTGAGTTCCGGATGGTAGGGCGGTAAACGCAACACTGAGTGTCCATGTTCAGCCAATAATTGATCTATAACGTAAACGTTATGTACTGGCTTATTGATTTTTATTTTTTTGTATAATTCAGGTTTAGTTTCGCTTGCGTCGTAATAAATATTTCTTTCATTTAGCCATTTAAGCATTTCAGCTTTTTTCCAACTTGATGTTGGATTAGGCATCAATAAAACATTATGGTATGATGCATTGTCAATGACGAAAACTGAGTTGGGTTCCAAATTAGGAATCAATTTTTCTTGTAATCACTTCTTATAATTTTTCTGGCTCATCTAGTCGTGATAATCTCCCGTTTCTCTACCCGATTTGAAAATCAAACCAGCGTTTAGGACAAATCCTTTCTTTCCTCCACAGTGTACAATAATAAGACGTTGACCTTTTGAAATTGGAGATTTCATCATGCTGCTGGTGCCATCATCCCAACATTTAGGAACTGTATGAGAAGAATGAAGATAAGTTTCGTCATTGTAAACAATATTTCTATTTTCTTCTTTATATTGCTTAAGCTTTCTCAAAAACATAGTACGTTTCGCTCTAATGTCACTTTTCTCAATTAAGAGTTTCCTATTATCAATTGTTTTTCTCCATTTAAATCCCAATTTTAACCGTATCTTTCTAAAAGAATTTATTTGCCCAGAATAATGTGGTACTTCTGTTTTGACTGCTTCAAGAAGTGTTTTCAAGCTTGGTCTTCTTTTGTTGACGATGGTAAATCTGTAAACTATTTTTCTTATAATTTCTGCGTCAAATTGATCAACTGTTGATTTTGTAGCTACTCTAGAAACATTTTTGCGAGATGAAACGAATTTTTCGGTAGATAGCTTAGTTTCTTTCACAATTCGTTGAATTGTTCTTAACGAGACACCAGTTGCTTTAGCAACTCGACCTTGCAGACTGTCACGAGGTGAAACCAGGTTTCTACTTTCCTTTTCTTCTTTCGTAAACTTATACACATTGTATATAATTTTGTCCCTGGCTGTGAACTGCTGATATCTTGCGGAAGCTCATAGCTAAAAAGTCTTCTAACCAAAAATTTTTTTAGTTCTTTAATATACTATTTTATAATAAGATGACAGTAGAAATAATAGATAAAAACGTCAATAAATCAAAGTCTTGATTTTTTTTAATTACAATGGTTATCCATTACATTAAAAAGAACCTTTCATGGTTGAAGCGTATTTTCGTACTAAACAAAAGTACATTTTTTATTAATAAGAATAATTTGCATTGATAAATTGTTTTTTTTTATAAAGTTTAAAAAATATGTTTAAAAATTTTTAAGAAGCAAGTTATGAAAATATGGGATTTTCTTATCGATGTTTGACACGTAAATCGAGCAATGTCGCGAATAAAAATTCAAATATAGTTATTTGTAATAGAATACTTTAGCTACAATAAACACACTCATTGTTGTTCGCAACAAGAGAATATTTTTATACACATCAAATCTAGAGTATTTTGCCGGACTGGTAAAACTTTAACCGTTTATTGATTATTGGTTTTCAATCTAATCAATCTGAAAAAAAGAATTTACAACATTGCTTCCCTGTTAACCTGTTTTAATTTGGAAAACGCAAGCTTTGTCAAGTTCTAATTAATATAATTTAAAATTAAGCAAGTGACGCAGAATTTTAAACCACTTACATTAATCAAACAACACAATAATTAGTTTAAAATGTTTTAAGTTAAACGATAAAATTAAATAAACTCCAATAACGAATAATAATTCAACACGGGATTTTGCTTCAGTCAGTGAAGGTTTGCTCGAGACAGACAAGCGCAAAGTGAAAAATTTAGCTGACGTTTTTAGTTTACTTAGGTGACAAACTTTTAAAGAGACGCAAGCGCTGTAGGTTGATGCGTTCCATAAGCTAGCCACACACACACACACACACACTTTTTCGCGCGGTTTTTAGTGCCACGAGCAAAAGTGTCGCATTTACACGCCCCGATCCATTTTACAACCGAGACCACAAACACACACTGGCGTCTGGAGATAGTAATGGGCAACTCAATCCCTTCCACTCCTACAATTGGCGGCTTATTTAATATATAAATCATAAATCAAAATGTATGTATGTTATACTGAATGCATGCAGGTATTTTTATAGTACTCACTAGTGTACCTCAATAATTATAGGATATTTACTTGAATATAAAAAGTATTGAAAAAAAAGTTTGATAAATTAAAAATTAGGTAAAAAGGACAAATAATAGTAGTATGGGAGCTGGCAACGTTTTTGAGAGAGAATTTCAGGTCAGCTGGTTTTCTGATATGTTGTCCTTCTTACTCTTTCGGAAAGAGTCTGGGCCATCTGTCTGCTGGTAGCGGTTGCGTTGATTACTGCGCATCCTACCTGTACAGGTAATAATCCAGAACTTTTAAACAATTTTTAAAAACTTAATTTTCTTATTTTGGTCTTTAAATAGGTCTACCAGACATAAATTTTTTATTGCCAGACATTTTTATTATTGTTAATCATGTGCCAAACGCTAATTTTTTATTTTTTTTTATAAAAAATTTTAACTATTTTTTAATGTCTGTAATTTTTATATTATGTTCCTTAAAGATAAAAGAGTCTAAAATTAATTTGCCAAACGTTAATTCGGTTGTTAATCTTGAATAAAAATTAAAAACTCATGGTTACCGTATGATGATGGTAGTCAGAGAGAGACAGTTACAAAATATTATCGAAAATGAGAGAAAAAATGATAGCAAAGATACATTACTCACTCATCTCAGTAAGGACAAGTTTAAACGGAAAATTTGTAACATAAAACTGAAAATAAAATCTGAATAAGTTATCAATAAGTGAATTAAAAATGCTTCAACAAGTTTCAAAAATAATATTTTTTTTATTTAAAATGCCCCGATTTACACACGCGAATTACATACATTTAGTATAAATTGTTAAAGACTTATTATTTAAAAAGAACTGTTCAGTCTATAACAGTGTCACAATAAAAGGCGGCATCTTCATAGTCATCTTCGTCGTCAGTCTCATTGACAACATCATTTACACCATCCTCTTGGGAATTGTCGTCGTCTTCTAATACTCTATCATCTGTAATAAAAAAAAAATAACATTAGTGTAATTCTTGTTCGTTATATCGTATTTTAGTTTTTATTGATAAATGGTATATTCTATACTTACTTTGAATTATTACATCTGCAACTGATGACGGTAATTGCTCTCCCACAAACCAGACAAAATCATATTTGTCATCGTTGATTGTCCAACCAGAAGCAACAGGAGATAAAAATGTTGGATGTTTTGAGTGAGCATTTCTCCATAGCTTAGTTACGTAGCGAACCCGCAACAAATGCTGAAGGAATTCTGCTTTACAGGGTGGCAAACTGGATGAATCGAAATTTTTAAATTTTTTATCAAAGTTCTTATCGGATTTTTTAGACTGAAAATTACTCGAGAATAGATGAAATCGAACATCATTGACATGCGAAGAATTTTTAACTCCATACATCTCACAAATAAATTTTTCAAGAATAGCATACGTCGTTTCAAGTATTTTGTCGTCATCCGTAATAAAATTTTCAAAAGCTAATTGGTACTCGTTAGATTTTTCTAAAATTTTAAAAGGCCTAACTTTGCCTTTTCTGAAAAATGCTGGCGTATAATCACACCCGGTAAGTGCGTGGAAGCACGGTAATGCTTTTGATAAAGATTCACCAAGAATTCGGTATAGTTCGTTGACGTTTATGTATCGTTGATGATTACCCACACCCATATTTATCCAAATTTTTAAAGATGCGTTTAAATAATTCATATTTCCCAGAAGTATTATCAAAATATCAGAGTCAGAGCAGCCGTCACCGTCACTATCTCTCTCTCTCTCTCTCTCTAACTACAAGCATCATACGGTAATAGTTTCCATAAGTTTTTAATTTTTATTCAAGATTAACAACCGAATTAACGTTTGGCAAATTAATTTTAGATTTTTTTATCTTTAAGGAACATAATATAAAAGTTACAGACATTAAAAAATAGTTTAAATTTTTTATAATAAAAAATAAAAAATTGGCGTTTGGCACAGGATTAACAATAATAAAAATGTCTGGCAATAAAAAATTTATGTCTGGTAGACCTATTTAAAGACCAAATTAAGAAAATTAAGTTTTTAAAAATTGTTAAAAATTCAGGATTATTACTTGTACAGGTAGGATGCGCAGTAATCAACGCAACTGCTACCGGCAAGCAGATGGCCCAGACTCTAACCGAAAGAGTAAGAAGGACAACATATCAGAAAACCAGCTGACTTAAAATTCTCGTTTTCCAAAGGTTGCCAGCTCCCATACTATAGTACCTACGTAATTTATTTCAATAAATAATGATTTTTATAATAAAATAAATAAGTTTTACACAGTATTTTGCTGCCACTTCCCCACCATTTCTAGAGCCAATGCTGTTTTTTCTGAGTTTAAGGGGTTTGCATATTTCTTCTCTTTTCTTTTCGGTTTATTTTTTGTTGAAGAAAATCTCATTTGGGTTTTAATCTTTTTGTTAGGTGGCTCTTGCAAAATTTTAGGAATAAGGATTTCTTTTTTTGATAGTGCCTTTAAAATACTTTCCAGGGGGGACAATTGTTTTAAAACTGCTTCCAACTGTTCTTCAGTTTCAACAGTGTTACAAACTTGCAGAACTTTATCCAACATATGCTGCTTTCTTTTATGAAAAGTATCTTGTCTCGCTTTACTCACTACACTTAAAATTACACTTTCTTCTGCAGTACTAGTACCAGCTACATCATCAGCAGTACCATTGACGAAATTATTCAATTCAACGCGTGTCTCTTCTGGCTTCTGACCCTCGGCGAATTTTAAAGTGATTTCGGGTTTATTTTTTAAAAACATGCAAACAAGATGAATGTGCTTACACATATTCCATTTTATAGAAAAGTCTATACAAGTGCATGTGTAACTATGAATGCACGCTTCACAATCCTGACAACGTAAACTACAAGTACAAGTAGTTTTCGTTGCTTCCACTTTATAGATATCATCGCATTTTGTAGCAGATACATTCCAAAAATCACCCTCTTTTATTATTGTATTGTTAAGTGCAACGGAATTTTTGTGAACGTTTCTTATAGATGCTAATTTTTTTGAAATTTTTCCTTTGTGTGGAACCATCAATCTATCAAACAATTTATCTCTTATAAACTTCATCAGAACAGTTGTGGGTGAGTGACGTTTTGAATGGTGTAAGTGATAAGTAGCGTGGGTAAAACAAATTAACTTTATTCCACTAACAAAAAATATAAATTATAACAAAATGATTAACTGTAACTGTCGAAGGATCGGCACAAAGTATCGAAATGTCTGATTGCTAATGATGGTGTCGATCACGATGTCGTCGGGTCGGGAGATGAGGAAGAACTGTCTTCTTGAGGAGTGGTCATCTCCCTTGGAATCTCCCGATCTTCTTTCCCATCTGGTGATCTGGTGATCGTTCGATAGTTCTCACGGTCATCTCTCTGGGAATCTTCCGGTCTTCTTTCCCATCTGGTGACCATTCGATATTTCCAATTTCTCACGGTCATCCCTCTGTTAGGCATCCCAAAGATAAGTTGGGGAACCTTGTATATATCACGTTCACGTCCCTTATGGACGGCGACGCAGTGGCGGCGATGGCGCCCACAGGACCCCCCTTCTAGTAATGAAGTTACGAAAATCCGGCTTGATAGCGTTGCGTAAACCGAACTCGACGTCCTGTTCTTGTTTGTTGAGGGTTCCTGTGTGGTGGCTGCTCCGCCGGGACTTGAATTAGAGGAGGCGGGTCTATCGGGGCTCGAATTTGAGGAGGTGGCTGTGAGATTGCTGGAAACGGTGTTGATGGCTGCTCGTCGTCTCGTGGGTCTATTTCCAGCTCTTCTAGATCCTCTGTCACTGTATACACCGGTTTTAGTCGATCTACCGAAATGTTTTTGTGTTTCCCGCCGATATTCACAATAAAATGTTTTTCTGTCCGACTTATCACTGAGTACGGTCCTGTGTACGGTTGTTGTAAGGGCTTTTTAGGGCCGTCGTACCGCACAAACACTTGTTCGGCTGTTGCCAAATCCTTAAAAATGAATACTTTTCGATCACCGTCTTGGAGGAATTGGTTTCAAATCTTCAAAACGCTGTTTTAATGTTGTTATAAACTCTGCTTCGTTTATGTCTTTCTGATTTTTGGGTTGCTCTGATAAGAATTCGCCTGGAAGTTTGAGTGACTGTCCGTAGAGCATCTCTGCTGAAGTAGCGTTGAAATCCTCTTTCCAAGCAGCGCGAATTCCTAACATAACCATTGGCAGTGCTTCGATCCAATTTTTCTTTTGGCATTTAATTGCGGCTTTTAGTTGTCGATGAAACCGCTCGATCATGCCGTTCGATGCTGGGTGATATGCCGTTGTTCGTATGTGAGTGGTGCCTATAAGTTTATTAAGCTGATTGAATAAGCTTGACTCAAACTGTCTGCCTTGGTCAGTCGTGACTTTTAAGGGGACTCCAAATCGTGCAATTCAGGTTTCAAAAAACTTTCTGGCTACAGTGTTTGCTTCTTGATCCTGCAATGGACATGCTTCAACCCTTCTCAAGAATCGATCGATTATCGTTAAACAATAACGATATCCGTCACAATATGGCATAATTACAAGATCCATGTGGACGTGTTCGAATCTTGTTGGAGTAGGAGCGAAAAATCCAATTGGAGTAGCAACATGTCGAGTTATCTTGGATTTTTGACATTCCAAGCAACTTCGCGCTCATCTTCGGCAATCAGATTTAATTGATGGCCAAATAAATCGTTGAGTAGCCATTTTGCATGATGTATTTGCACTGGGATGCGAAAGTTGATGAATTATGTCAAAAGCTAGTCTCCTGAATGGTTGAGTTACAAATGGGCGTGGCGTAGAAAGTGATTTGTCGCAGATGATTGACAGGTTTGTACCTGGGATCTTCACTTTCTCTAGTTTGAGGGCCGAACCTTTACTCATTAATTTTAATAGTTCTTTGTCCTTGCTTTGAGACTCAGCCAGGCTTTCGTAATTTAATCCACTTTTAACTTCCTCTATTCTTGAAAGAGTATCCGTCACGACATTGTCTTCACCTTTAATATGGCGAATGTCAGTGGTGAATTGACCAATAAAATCAAGATAACGGAATTGACGAGGAGAACGTTGAGTATCCCTTAATTTGAATGCAAACGTGATAGGTTTATGATCTGTGTAAACCGTAATTTGTTTTGCTTCTACCATATATCTGAAATGTTTAATTGACAAATATATGGCTAGAAGTTCTCGATCAAAAGATGCGTACTTTTGCTCAGCGTTGCTTAATTTCTTTGAAAAAAAACTAAGAAGTTGCCAGTCATTATCTATCCATTGTTGTAAGCACGCGCCGATTGCGTAATCGGACGCATCTGTAAAAATTGCCAATGGGGCGTCGCTTTTTGGGTGGAATAGTAACGTTGCTTCTGCAAGAGTTTCTTTACATTTGATGAAAGCTTCGCTGGCTTCAGCATTCCAATTAATAGGGGCGTTACTTTTCACTTTTCCTTGAAGTAGGTTGTGGAGTGGGGCTTGAGTTTGAGCGGCATTAGGTAAAAATTTTCTATAAAAGTTTATCATACCTAAAAACCGCCTAAGGCTTTTTATGTCCTTCGGTTGCGTAAAGTTTTTAACCACTTCCACTTTGTCTGTCATGGGCTTAGTACCCTGCGCCGAAATTACGTAACCGAGAAACTTCACTTCCGGTTCACCGAACACGCACTTTGATGGGTTAATTATCACTCCGTACTGCGATAACCGATCAAACACTATACGAAGATGCTTCTTGTGTTCTTCTACCGACGCAGAAAATATTAATATATCGTCTATATACGCGAAACAAAAGTCTAATCCACGCAACACTTTGTCGATGAATCGTTGAAACGTTTGCGCGGCGTTTCGAAGTCCAAATGTCATATAGGGAAATTCGAATAATCCGAATGGGGTTGTAATCGCTGTTTTAGGGATGTCAGCCTCCGCCACTGGAATTTGCATGTAGGCTCGAGCTGCATCAATTTTTGAAAAAATTGTTTTGTTATGCAAATTTTGGGCACAATCGTGAATATGTCTTACAGAATATCTGTCGTCTACAGAACGAGCATTTAAACCTCTATAATCACCACATGCGCGCCAATCGCTGCCTTGCTTGGGCACCATATTTGGTGGCACTGCCCAAGGACTTTAGGAAGGTCGAGCTAAGCCCAGCTCAACCAAGGTCTCAAATTCCTTTTTAGCTGCTTTCAGCTTTTCCGGCGCTAAGCGTCGTGGACGTTGAGCTACAGGTGGTCCAGGTGTGGTCACTATATGATGGACTGTAGAATGCTTCGTTTTCATTGGTACTCCTTCCGGGCGTGTGATGTCTGGAAATTCTTTGAGAAGTTCATGGTATATTGTTGAACCTGTCATTGTTTTTATAGTAGGACCGCCTTCACTAGTCACTTCTCCCTTTTGAGTACTCTTAGTGTTGGAGTCGATGAGTCTTCCTTCCTTCAAATCCGGCAAGAGTCCAAAATGAGTTAGAAAATCTGCTCCTATAATTGGCGTCGCGACGTCGGCTATGACAAAGCGCCATGTGAAATTTCGTCGCAAACCCAAATTTAACGATAATGATGTCATCCCGTATGTTGCGATAGTAGTACCATTTGCGGCTGATAAGGCGTAATTAGATTTAATGTGAGTTCCTGATGATAACCGTTTTTGATAAACACACAAATCTGCACCAGTGTCTATTAAAAATCGAATATTCAATTTTCGGTCCCAGATATACAGACGGTTGAAAAATGTGGGGCCGGTTTCGTGTACCGTCGAACGCGAAAGCCCATTTAGTTTTTCGACGCCCAGTTACACGGTTGGGTACATTTTTTAGCGTCGTTTTTAAATGTCCAGTGGTACCAATATACATCGCGTGGGCGTGGTTCGCGTGAGTTAGACCGCTCTCGCGATTGCGATCGCGAGCTATTTGTTGAGCGTCGCGCACTTCTTGCTCTAAATCGATTATTATTATGTGAGTCTTTTACTTCGTTAATATGTCCATACATCGCGCACATTTGTGTTTTCATAACCGCTATTTCTAAATGTAATTGTTTTAATTGCTGCACTAACTCTGATTCTACGCTCGCTGGAGCTGCGGTTTCGACTACAGCAATTCGCGGTGGAAGAATACCATAAACAGCGTCCGCGACTTCAGCCATCTCATTCGCGTTTTTATCTTTTTGGGTGGCCATTGTGGCTTGATACTTTTCCGGAAGTCCGCGCAACCATAATGTTTTTAATAAGGAATCTGGGATCGCGGTCCCCGCGAGCGTCTGCAAGCGTCGCAGATATTGAGAAGGCTTTTCCTCGGCCATAGAAACATTTTCGAGAAGTTCCCTCGTCTTTTCTTCTTGACTTGAGCTTAATCGTTTTATAAGTTCGCTTTTTAAATTATCATAGGACGCGTCGCTCAGTGGCATCATTATAATGTCTCTTACTTCTTTCGCGATACGCGCTGGTAAAGCCGATAACACTTCCAAGTACTGCTGTTGTGAATCTTCAATTTTCGCTTTTTTGAAAGTTGATTCTATCACAGCAAACCACATTTTTGGATCGGTGTTAATGAACTCGGGTAACCGTGTTTGGGTATTAGCCATTTTGTCGAATTTTTACTCGGCAGTCCTAAACGCACACACATGCACTCACTAGATTTTTGTTGCGGGCACCCGTAAACCGCGCACGCACTGAATTTATATTAAGAAAAAAAATTTTTGATTATACGCACTACTGCACTTACGTAAATATCTATTGTTCAAAATCACTCTCACTTTTGAGAAAAGATGAGGTAAACAAGGGTTCTTTTCAGGTAGTTCCTAGAGTTTACTGGTTTCCTGGAATTCTTGCAAAGATAATCTTTATTTAAAAATTTAAAAGTCTTTGACACTAATCTTGTTGCACAATCCAGAGGGTTTTTCTTTTCTAATCACGTCGGGGGTCACCAATTTGTGGGTGAGTGACGTTTTGAATGGTGTAAGTGATAAGTAGCGTGGGTAAAACAAATTAACTTTATTCCACTAACAAAAAATATAAATTATAACAAAATGATTAACTGTAACTGTCGAAGGATCGGCACAAAGTATCGAAATGTCTGATTGCTAATGATGGTGTCGATCACGATGTCGTCGGGTCGGGAGATGAGGAAGAACTGTCTTCTTGAGGAGTGGTCATCTCCCTTGGAATCTCCCGATCTTCTTTCCCATCTGGTGATCGTTCGATAGTTCTCACGGTCATCTCTCTTGGAATCTTCCGATCTTCTTTCCCATCTGGTGACCATTCGATATTTCCAATTTCTCACGGTCATCCCTCTGTTAGGCATCCCAAAGATAAGTTGGGGAACCTTGTATATATCACGTTCACGTCCCTTATGGACGGCGACGCGGTGGCGGCGATGGCGCCCACACAGTAATAGCCTTGTCCATTCTCTTCACTTTCTCACCACCAAAATAAATATGTTTTGAGATCTTATGCATGTTTTCTAAATTCATATTAGTATTTATTCCACACTGCTTTCGGTAACAATAAGCCCATGTTCTACAATTTTTCACATATGTCTCAAAGTATCCAAATTCCAGACATTCAGGATCTAAACGTAGCTCCACCAATAAATTATTAATCATAGCGTTAAATGTTTGTAAATCCGTTTCATGCATGACTATTTTTAACTTTTTGTAAACAATAGCTTGTTTTTCTTTGCTTTTTATTTTGCACAAATTTTTTCTCCATGCCTTGTCTACATGCCAACTGCAAAATAAACGATTCTCAACTGGCCCTATCACAGCAAATCATGCATTATAAAATGTATCGTCCATGTCAGACATAAAAGTCTTGGGCTCAATTATGGTATCATTTATACAGTCTTTTAATGTTTTGAAATATATTTCAATGGCGGCAGTGTCTCCTCTATTAGAAAATAAAAAAGAACATGGAAAGCCTTGTCTTGCATCGTCTAAAACCGTAACAGTATATAATTGAAAGTCATAGGCGTTGAGACCATGTGTGCCGTCAATATACACTACATCATTACCAAATTTTTGCATTATCTTTATTTGAGCATCATTCATAATAACTAAAAAAACTCTTCTTTTTTAAGTTCAGGGAAATCTTCTAAAAGCACCTTTTGCGGTTTGTAAAATCTAATCAATTTAGACGATTTTTGCATATGTAACACCCAAGCTTCAACACTCAAGTAATCATTCTTATTTAAAATTGCTTCATTGTTTAAATTATACGAATCGGCGATATTCCACAAATCCTTCCTAGTTATTAAATGAATGCGATCAAGCTCATTATTTATGACAGAATCTCGAATTTCGTTTAGAATTTCCTCAAATGGAATTTTCAGCGCAAGTTTTTGGGCAATATGCGACTTTTCGGTGTCGCTAATATTTAGATGACCCAGGTCTAATTGATGACCAACATGGGTATCCATATAAACAACAGTAATATTGTGGTCTTTTTCACGAACAACAGTGGTCTTTTTCACGAACAACAATATTTGCTGGACAATGTGCATTAATCTTGTTTGAGCCAGCTAATTTGATATGTCGAAGACCTTTGCTTTTTGTATGAAAGCAACCGTCTCGATGGCAAATATATTTTGTAATATTTTCAGCTTCTACTGCAACATGTCGAGTGTACGTGTGAGTCGTTTTTATAAAATGAGACTTTGTTTGTTTTTCAAAACTTTGTTTCCAGACATTGAACTTTTCACTTGTATGAAAGTTCCAGGTTTTTTTGGAAACATTTACTTCGTGACTCACCTCATAATGTCTAAATACACTTGCTTTCGTTACCGCACTGAAGTCACAAAAAAAGCAGTACACTTGATTTTTTCTTTTGTCCTGTCTATTGCGGCAATTATTTTTGTTTCTTTTCAAATGATATTTTCTAGTAAATGTCTTTTTACACACACTGCACTCGTGTCTAGAATCGAGATTTTGATGTTTTCACTTATAATGTGATAAAATTGCAGTTTTATTATGGAAACGTTCTCCACAGTTTTCACAAATGTATATTATGATTTCTTCATTGGGAGCAGAAGAATCAGAAAAGTAGGAGTTCTTGGCTAATGCAGAAGTTCCTTCGTCGGCTTTACAATCAAAAAAACTTTCTGGAATTATAAAAAAATGTCGGTATTTAATTTGAAATTTAACGTACTGCCTACATACCCTCAGAAATCATTGTAATATTTGCAATGGCAACACAAATTTTAACAGCAGAATGAACGTCACAGAACAGTCAGAACACCCACTTTGTAAATGCTGCATGAACTCGAAACTGGCGGGACTTATTCGAGTAAATTCGGCCCCGTCGGCACAATTCGTTGGGTTGCCCATTACTATCTCCAGACGCCAGTCAAACACACACTAAAAAATGACAAAAATAATCGCACGAATAAATGCGCCTGATTGTGGACGTAAACCGACACTCCACGCGTCGGTATTGCGTGGCGCGTGATGTGGTAGAAATTTTAAAACTTCGCAAGCCACATCAGTTCACAAGTTGTAGTGTGCGGAACTGCTCAATTATTTAATAATCAGAAAATAATAATAAAGGTGTTAGATAAGAAAAAAGCAGCAATAGTGTGTGCACTAGTACATAATTATGATGTATTGGTACAAAATGCGAAGAAGAAAAAAAAAGCAAGACGTTCAGTGTGGCAAAAGAAATGGTTGAAGGAAAGGAGTAAATACAGTGATTTAAATCTTTTGAAAGAACTACGCCTTAGCGAACCAGAGGACTATGAAAATTATTTGCGTATGGATGGTGACACGTTTGATGAGCTGTTTCTAAGACTTAAAATATATCTTACAAAAGAAAATACTCACATGCGAAGGAGTATACCCCCAGAAGAACGACTCATCGTTACACTTCGATTTTTGGCTACAGGTCGCAGTTTCGAAGATTTGAAATTTAGCACTGGAATATCGCCGCAAGCATTAGGGTACATAATACCAGAAACATGTAGAGTAATATACGATGTGTTGCAAGAAGAGTTTTTAAAGGTAAATAGAAAATTCAATCGTACAAAATTTATGATGTATTATTATTTATTAATGATTTGTAAATGTTGAATAATATCGCGTTAGCGAATCGGAACCATTATTATTGCAACTGCTGGCAGGGGGTACATTGGAATGGGGAGTATTAGTATTACTAATATTATTATTGACCCAAACCGAGTCGCTGATGACAGTTCTATCTGACAACGTACCCATCACAGCACTTTTTGCAGTACCCGCGTAATTAAAGTCTCAGCGTACATTTGTTGAGAAGCTTCTTTGACGCTTCTTAATTTTTTTCCGACATACACCCCAAATGCTTCACTATCATCAGAAACGGTATTGCTACTAGCTAAAGCAGTAGTACATGCTCTTAAAAATTTGCCATGTTCACTGCTGTCTTTTGTTTTCTTTTGCCGCTTGTGATTTTGCCATTCATCGGTAACGAAAGCAGTAGACACGCGCTTTGATGGACCTGGTTCTTCCGAACGTGTAACCTGTAACATATATGTTTTCTGTTTAAGTTTCCTTCAACAAAAACAGAGTGGCTACAAATTGCCAAAGGGTTTGACGAGCGATAGCAAATACCTAACTGTGGCGGGGCTATTGACGGAAAACACATCCGCATTTGCGCACCACCAAGAAGTGGAGCAGTATACTACAATTACAAACATTTTTACAGTATTGTACTAATGGGAATGGTAAATGCAAATTATGAATTTATTTTTGTGGACGTGGGTAAAAATGGAAGAATGTCCGATGGAGGTGTTTTGCAATATACACCGTTTTACCAGAGGTTAGTTGAAGAAAAGTTGTCGTTGCCAGAAAACCATGAATGTATTGAAAATTTAAATTTTGTTTTTATTGGCGATGAAGCTTTTGCTCTACATAGACATTTGTTGAAACCGTTTTCTCAAAATGATCTGACGTATGAACGACGCATTTACAATTATCGACTCTCAAGAGGTCGTAACGTAGTGGAAAATGTGTTTGGACTCATTGCAGCACGCTTCCGCGTACTTCATACAGCCATAAATATGACGCCCATAAAAATTCAGTTTATAGTATTAGCTATATGTACACTGCATAATTACTTAATTAAGAAAAACAAACGCTATATTAGAACCAACACATTCGACACGGAAAATCAAGAATCACATGAGATAAGAAAAAATGCAGTATCGCGTCAACATGATGTTGAGATGTGCCCTATTCAAGTGAGTGGTATTAAAAATTACACTTTTGATGCAAAACGGAACAGAAATAATTATTTGGAATATTTCAACGGAAGGGGACAAGTAGATTGGCAAGCTGAGATGGTAAAAAAGGGAAAAGCCTAATACTTATAAAACCAGTGTTTTGGTAAAATAAACGAGCTACAAAAAGAAATATGACCGTTTCTATTATACTTGGTTTTATTGATATACCCACCTGGCTATCGCCTATATTTTGAAGTTCGCTGTCTTGGCTTTCACCACTGTTTTCTTGAGTGGCAATTAATGCGTCACCTGCGTCGCTTTCTACTGCATCTTCATCAGCATCACTTGTTGCTGGAGGGCTAGCTAGATTAGAAATGCTCGCTGTAGGTTGCTCTTGATCCTTAGTGAACATCATTTGCTCAAAATACCAAAGATTTGGCGAATATATTTCCTCAACTCCAGTGCCACTTCTGATGGACTTTTCGACTTTGTTGTATTCTTTCCGAAAAGCGCCTTTTAAAGATTGGATTTTCTTTTTTACTGTACCACGATCTGCTCTTATATTGTATTTGTTGCAAACTTCTATGAGTGCAGTATAGCCTAAATTTTTTAAATTTCTATCAATATATTCAGAAGACTTCATCTTCCATGAAGATGAGTGCCGCCTATACACCTCAATAAATTCAGTAGTGAATTCTTTATTCATTATATAATTTTTGCCGCAAGAAACACTAATAGACACAATTAGACTGACTTTTATCTCTACTAAAGCGTGCTGTTTGTGGTAGGATGTATTGCAAGTTTTGACACGTTCAAATCTGTCGCATAAATGTGGCGCTTGGAGTAGCGTGCAGACTACCACTAACAACACTTTAATGTGTCACTTTGGAGCGTGGCACTAAAAACCGCGCGAAAAAGTGTGTATGTGTGGCTAGCTATAGTGGCGTCGCATCAAACCTCTCTCTCACAGTGCCACCAAACACAATCCTTGGACTGTAGCGACCTCAAACGCCCGTGTGCCTAACTTTGCTTTTGTGCATCACCGGACCTCGTGCGTCAACGTATTAAAGATGCAAGCTTGTTTGTCCGGAATCTGCGGCAAGACGGCGTCCGTCCTATAGTGAATATTGAGATTCTAATCGTTTCAACTTTAATGTTTTACCTTAATAAATACCGCAAACAATTATTCAAGGAAAAAATGTTTTATGTCAAAATGCTCTTCATTTTGCATTGCATAAAAAAATATGCAATGAAATTAATTATTTTTTTAGTTTAAAATATGATTTTAAATTTCTGAAGTTTAATACTTTGAGAACCGCTGTGTTATTTTCTCAAACAAGTAAAGTGACATTAATTTATTTCTTTTAAATTAAAACTGTATAGGTAGTTGAAATAATAATACTACAACAAATAAATAATGTTACAACTAAAATTAGTGATATAAAAATGCGTTAAATGAGTGGTTAAATTTTAAATTAACAACAGTAAATTGTGTTATTAAGACATTAATACGTCATCATATTAACACGTTTGTGATAGAATTCGAATTTTTGTGTGTGGCTTATTGTTGGGTGTTTTTGATGTGGTTTGTTCCGCACATTGTCTAGCCGTTTCCCATTTTAAATGTCGAAACATTTTCATTTTAGCAACAAATTAATGATAAATTCTCTATGAACCACACACTCGGGTTTTATGTCAAGGCGAAACTACTGGTAAGCAACCTCCAGCGATTTTTCCAGATCTAACTTGATCTTTTTTTTGCCATCCTTTGTAAACTTCAAACGCTTCGTTAAACTCCTTCAGCAAATGCACGACAACAGATGCAAAATACTCCGAAGGTCTCTGCAGAAAAGAAATATTTTCTCCGCATGAGTAGTCTACGCAAGAAAGAAAGAGCTCATTTGAGTGGGCTGCTTCATGACCATCTTTACCAAAAATTTTCAAACACTCTTCACAGCCGAATTTCTTCTGGAACTTGTGAAGCAAGTATCCAGCTACATATACATTAGAACATATTTCCAAACTAGTGCTTTCAGAAGATGTGGTAGTAACAGAGACTATATTTAAAGTTTCATTTTCTGTGTTTGTATTTTTCTCTGTCGCAACTTCAACTTGAGGTTCATTTGTTGATGTAAGATCAGATACACCATCTTCAATTTCTTCAATATCCAGTGGTGTGCTTTCTCCTATAAGGCAGTTTCCTGAGTCCGTGGTCATTTGAAGTCGTATTTGCATGTTTTGTTGAATAGCAATACGACATTGGCGCACGGTTGGAGTAGGATTGTAGCCTCCTCTATTTCTGACTACGGAAAAAAAGTTTTCCAAAGGGTCTTGATTCAGAAATGACGTTAATAAATATATAACACCCCCATCGTTAAGATGATTCCATAACAATAAAATGCTTCTCAAAGTCCTTTGAAATCCTTTTATGCAGTAGATATTTTGTCGTTTTTATTATTTTTAAAAACGTCAATGTTTTTAAAATACTGTAAGCCTTTTTCCAACATTTCAATAGAATTGTGATTATAAATGGACAATGGCCGTTTGTATGGATTTGCTTCATGTAACACTCGACTATTTAAAGAGTCAAAAATATTGTTCACTTTTTCAATGAATTCTGCTGTGTTCAGCGACGTGGACAAATGAAGTTGTTTTATTTATTTATTTATTTATTTATTTATTTATTTATTTATTTATTTATTTATTTATTTATTTATTTATTTATTTATTTATTTATTTATTTATTTATTTATTTATTTATTTATTTATTTATTTATTTATTTATTTATTTATTTATTTATTTATTTATTTATTTATTTATTTATTTATTTATTTATTTATTAGAAAGCAGACGCCTATCGGCTTTATACATCATATATATATAAATAGAGTAGAAAAAGATATAGTGTTGAAATACAAACAAAGAGACAGAATAGTAAATTAAATTAATTACAGTAATAAGTTAATATGTTAAACGTTGGATCAACGATAGGGAAGTATTTTGTTTTTGGTATTCGTGATGAAAGCTTGATAGGTACCACCGTAGAAGTTGATGTCTGTGTGCAATGAGTTGACGAGGTTGGCGATTTTGTTATGCGGCCCATGGAAGACGTAATTTTTCTGTGTCTTTGTCGTTTTTAATAGGCGATTGTGCCTGAGTGATAGTGTAGAGGGGACAAACTCAAAGCTGCTGAGGATTTCAGGTGCATCAATTTGTCCATTCGCAACTTTGTAGAAAAACGCTAGGTCTGCAACCTGGCGCCGATCAACTAGGCAGTTAACCTTGAAAAGAGAGCGAATACTAACGGTGGAGAGTTTTTGCGGCCTCAATGATGGATGAAACGACAACGACTTGCAGAATTTGTTTTGAACCCTCTCAACTCTATTGATGAGAGTGTCAGTGTATGATGACCATATGACAGAACCGTACTCTAGTATTGGTAGGACGAGTGAACGGTACAGACTAAGCAGGGAGTACGGGTTGCGAAAATCCAGTTCTTGTGATGAGTCCCAGAACTTTGAATGCTTGCAGACTTATTTTGTCAATGTGCTTTTCAAAGGTGAGTTTGTTGTCGATAAAAATTCCCAGGTCCTTGACGTCCGAAACTTCCGGTAAATTCTGATCGTTGAGTTTGTAACTAGTGATAGTATTATTGTGAGCGCGTGAGTAGGATACCGCAGCACACTTTTTGGCATTGAGGTCCAGTTTATTGTTGGTACACCAGGTAGACAGCATATCGATATCTTTTTGTAGAAGCTGGATGTCAGAATCATTGGAGATGGTTCTATAAATCTTCAGGTCGTCTGCGAAGAGTGAACATTCATACTGTATGTTATTAACTATATCGTTGATGAAGATATTGAAGAGGAGGGGACCTAAGTGAGATCCTTGTGGAACTCCAGATGTGGCCTCATACTCTTCTGATAGATAGCCATCTACTCTAACTTGAAGCAATCTGTCAGCCAGGTATGAATGGAGCCATTCTAACGCGGTGCCTTCCACACCGTAATTATTAAGTTTGGCAATGAGAATTGTATGGTTTACACGATCGAACGCCTTGCTGAAATCCGTATATATGGAATGTACCTTAAGTCCATCATTCAACGCATTGAGTAGGTAATTAGTGTACGAGTAAAGATTCGACGTAGTTGATCTTCCACCCACAAATCCATGCTGCTTTGTCGTGATGATATTTTTGAAAGCTTGTGTGAGCTGAGTGAGGACCAGTTTTTCAAAAAGCTTAGCCAGTGCGGATTGGATACAGATGGGCCTGTAATTGGACACTTCCGATCTCTGGCCGTTTTTGTGGATTGGACACACATATGATAATTTCCAGTCGCTGGGGAAGGTACCCGACTGAAGGGATTTGTTGAAAATATGGGTGAGAAGTTCGCAGATCTCTGTTGCACAATTCTTCAAGAATATATTCGGAATCCCATCAGGTCCTGCCCCTTTATTAGGATTTAGTTTAAGTAGCTGTTTGAGAACATCATCATAGTTGACCTCTAGACTGTTCAGGTTAGCTTTCAGGACATTCGCATTGGCATTGATGAGATGGTTGCTGTTGAGATCCGAGGAAAATGTTGTCTTGAAAAATGAGGCAAACAGGTTACTAATGTCTTGTCCAGTAGATGCTGATTGGTTGATCCAGGACATTGAAGAAGGGATGTCAGTATTGTTGTGTTTTTTATCCTTGATAAACTTCCAGAAGGCATTAGTATCGGCCTGAACCATGTTTTCGATTTTGTCAATATAATTTCTGTAGCATTCGGCACTTAATATTTTACAGTCCCGTCTCAGCAGACTGAAACGGGTGTAGTTCTGTTGATTTTTCATTTTTTTGTATTGAGAGTGCAGATGTCTTAAGCTTAATTTTGTTTATGAGTTCATAAGAGAACCAGCAGGGATAAGTACTAACAAACTTTCTGTGAACAGGCACGAGAAATGCCTTCTTCAAGCTTGCTATAGAACCATTTGACTTTGTTTTCTACGGTGTCAATTTCATGAAGTTCAATCCAGTTGACTTGATGATAGAAAGTGTTGAGGTTATGATAGTCAGCTTTCTTGAAAGAGTAAGTAGCTGGGCTAAGAGGTGTTAGGTTAGGTTGAAATTCAAGGTACACAGTAAAAGCAGGATGATATTTATCCTCTGGAACGAATGGTAGAGCTTTATCAATGCTGGGTTCAACGTTGCTGCAACAACGTTTTATTGTAGCAGTCGTCCTGATTGCTGCAGCAACTGTCTTTGAATATATTTGAGCGGCATATTTAACACGCATTTTCTGAAAATTATTGGGGTTGAGATGGCAAGAAGTAATTTTCAACATTGTTCTCGTTGTCATACTTTTCTGATCAACCTCATAAGTTTTTGTTATGTCTGTCCATGAAACAAATTTGTCATCAACAACAAATTGCAATTTGGAATTCATAAAATTGTTTCGTAAACTTTTCAACAAGTGTGGCGCATCAAACAGAGTAAAAATATTTTCATTTCCAATTTTGACTAAGGGGCTTTCTTTTGTAGCACCCAGCAGGGCAAAAGCTTTACGATTATTTGATCCCTGATCGCAAACTAACACCTTTGGATTGAAAGATAAATTCTTCAATGCGGTAATAACGTCCACAATTATATGCTGCAAAAAGTTGCCCTTAACGGGGTCCAGCAGATACAAAATAGCCAAAAGGTATTCTCCAATTATAGAGTACATTTGCATTCTAACAAAAGTTTTCACTGCAGGACTCTTATATTTTAACAAATTGTCGATGATTGTTGTTGTTGAACAACGATTGTTGTGTTTCTTTGTTTGCGATTGGCGGACCTTCAATTTATTTCTCAAAACATTAATTTTAACGGATAATGATTTTATATTTTGATCTAGGGCTTTCGTAGGCGAAACCATTGTCACAAAGCCATCACTGACTTTAGACTCTTGTGAAGGACTACGACTCCATAGTCTAGAGCTGTTCATTTCTTTCCTAGACTCTTCTCTTGATCTGCTTGCCAGCAGCTTGGGCGATGAAGCTGGTGCATGTGGCTGATCTGCGAAATAGCTTATAAATTAATTTGTTCAAAAAATTACGGTTATTGTGCAAAAAAAACGATAATTTCTAATTATGCTGTATTTACAAAAGCATTCAAAGGGAACAGAATAATAGCAATAAAAAGTAATGACTACATTAATAAACTTTTTCTCAACGATAATAACTTCAAAATGCTAAAATCTTCACTCATTATTTAAACCGGAAGAAACGTTAAAACTAGATCAAATCAACACTAAAGAAGCTTTATCAATCTTAGCATAAAGTCTAATTCTGCAAAACACTTAATCAACCATGAGCACTCTTTCAATGAAATTTCTCAAATCTTATTACATTTACACAATATAAAAATTTAAAACTAAAACATTCAAATAAATTTATAAGTGAACAAATTGAACCATTCACTTCCTGTTTATTTCAAGCATTTGCCATTCCAAAAAACCACTAACCAATTCCTTCGAAGGGATTTAGTCGTACATTTGTTCAAAAGAGTTTTATTACCTGCTTGACAAAGAATTGTTGAACATTTCAAAAGTATATCAGCAACCAAAAACAAAACTGTTTTGTTTTTAATTAAACCAAAAGTTTGAAAACATTTATTATAATTAACGTTGTTTTGAACAACTACTACAAAAACTTACGATCACCTTGTTTCTGTTCGGAATATGCCACAGGAGTTGAATCGTGTAAATCTTCCACATTGTATAAGTCTAAAACTTCGAATTCATCTTCTGAAGTGCTGCAGATTCTACGTTTTCTTTCAAAAGTGCGTTGCCCAAATCTTGATTGAGATGTTTGATCAACTGGTCTCCGAGAAAATTCTGCCTCTAGAAAATTAAAGCTTCAGATTCTTTGAAAATAAAAATAATTATGTGAGATTTTCAGACACTCAAGAAAAAAATAAGAAAATAAGGATATTTAGCGAAGTAAGAAAAAACGAATACAATTTTCAGCTTCTCAATGACTTAATAGTTTAACTGTGTTTACTTACCGTCTTCTACAAATTTTACTGGCACAGCGTGTTTTCTTAACAATTTGCGTTTGTTATTCACCAAAATATCACTGGTTATAAAATGTTTTTCACAAAGCTATTTATTTTTTAAACTATCTACGTTCATAAGGGCAATGGTATTGTTTCCACAGTTTTTTTGCCACTCAACCGCTCTTTTAGGATCGTTTACGGGAAATTTAAAAAAAGTAACGTTTTGGTTCTTTCTGGTGGTGTTACAACAACCAACATAAACACACCTGTTTTATTATTTGATTGTAGTGGACTGTAACACTTGTTTTGTTTTGGGTTGGGGCAATAATGACTATTAACTGCACTGGAGGAAGATGTTTATTCTCTGCCCTTTGCTTACAAACTATGGCGGCAACTGCACGGGAAGATGTCTGGCCATGGACTCTCTTTCTTACAAAAAAAAGAAATGGAGCATGTCCACACCGCGACGTTAGAGGTCGCTGTATGGCGCCAAATTCAAAGGGGAAAGACATTTACAAACATGCCGCCAGCCTTGAAATATCACACTATTTCAATACAACAAAACTTAAACTAAACATGCAATACATAAAGAAAAACAATTAATGATAGACTATAAGTCAATTATTAGACGTGATTTGGTCTTTCGATGGCAGCACGCATATTTTAGTAATTGATCGTTTAATCACTTGTGACTCGCATTTCACTGATACGACACGAACGAGTCCATCCTTTCCAGGATGCAGTTCTGTTATGCGTCCAAATTTCCAGGATAATGGCGGAGCATTATCGTCCTTAACAAGCACTACATTTCCGGGATGGTATGATTGAGACGAACGTTTCTTCCACTTAGAAACGGGCTGCATGTTGGGAATGTATTCCTTGCTCCAACGCTTCCAAAAATGATGTCGGATCTGTTGAAGATGCTTCCACGTGGATGGTATCACAGTCGACGAGGTGTCGTGGCCTAAATCGGGAAGTGCTGTCGCGCTTCGTCCAATCAAAAAGTGAGAGGGTGTTATGGGAAGTGGGTCGTTAGGATCATTGGATACATGATACATGGGGCGAGAATTTAATATTGCTTCAATTTGGACTTATATTGTGAAAAAGGCTTTAAAGGTTAGACTAACGTTTCCCAATACTCTGTTTAGATGAGTTTTAGTGCTCTTAACTCCGGATTCCCATAGCCCTCCAAAGTGAGGGGATCGCGGAGGAATAAACTGCCACGTAATATTGTCGTTGGATAGTGAATCAATGATTTCAGATTGCACCTGTTTTGAAGTTAAAAATCGTTTGATTTCATTGTTTGCTCCTACAAAGGTTTTACCATTGTCTGAGTAAATGTGAACGGGTTTACCACGTCTAGCAATAAACCGCCGTAATGCTGCAAGAAAGTTGCTCGTTGTTAAGTCTGTTGTCAGCTCTAAGTGAATTGCCTTTGTTGCAAAACATACAAACAAACAAATGTATGACTTGCTGGTTTTTGAATTCTGACCTGAATGATTTTTTGTCAAAAATGGTCCGCAGTAATCAACACCGACCGCACAGAAAGGAAATGATTGTGTTATTCTTGCTGAGGGCAGTTGACCCATTAATTGTTGAGCTGATTTTGGGCTTGTTTTGAAACACGTGATACAATCGTGAACCACCTTTTTACAGGTTTTGAGGCATGCTATCGGCCAATACCTTTCCCTAACCGAATATAGCAAGGTTTGAACTCCACAATGTAGTAACCGTTTGTGTTCGTGTTCAATTACCATTTTCGTAAATTGTCCTTTATGTGGTAACAAAATCTGATGTTGCTTATCAAACGAAAATTTCGAATTTTGAAGCCGTCCTCCCACTCTAAGTATTCCGTGATTGTCTAAAAATGGATTTAAACTCAACAGTGGACTTTTGCTACTTAAAGGTAAACCTTTTGTCAAGGTTGTTCTTTCAGGCGCAAAGGCTATAGTTTGATCTATTTTGATTAATTTCAAATTTGCTTGCTCAATCTCCTTAACACTCAAACCTCCGCGATTATGATTATCCTTGTTCTTGCAATTGTTAAAAAACCTTAATACATAAGCTAATACGCGTCGTAATGTGCGCAGATTTGAAAACCTTTGCATAAAGTCGATGTCCATGCTTGTGGTAGCATGACAAGGTGAGATGTGTGTCTTAAGTTCCGGTGTGTTATCAGATTCCTGCCAGTGAGGTTCTGGCCAATTGTCTTTGGTTAGTGATAACCATTTAGGTCCATACCACCATAATTTAGAATTGGTTAGTTGGTCGACCGTTGATCCCCGAGAAATCAGATCGGCAGGATTGTCATTAGTGTTTACGTGATGCCAGTCCAGAATAGCCGTCTTCCTTTGAATTTCTGCGACCCGGTTTGCTACAAACGTTTTCCATTTTTGTGGTGTTCCTCTAACCCAACATAATGTTATAGTGGAGTCGCAACAATAAAACAAAATAGCAAATTGTATTTTCATAGCTTGTCTTACCTTAATTACCAATTCTGCTAATAAAACTGCTGCACACAGTTCCAGGCGAGGAAGCGTTTGAGTTTTTAGCGGCGCAACCTTTGATTTTGCACACAATAAATGTGTTGTAATATGGCCGGCTCTGCTGACGGTTCTCATATATACACAGGCGCCATAGGCACCTTCCGATGAGTCAGAAAATCCGTGTAATTATACTTCAAATGGATTGATTTTTAATACATGACGGGGAATGCTGATACAATGTAATAGTTTTAACTGTGCACAAAAGTCTTGCCATGATGTAAAAATGTCTGAAGGAACGGACTCGTCCTAAGAAACGCATAACGGCCGTAATGATTGAATGATAAGTTTTGCAACAATTATTATTGGTGCTAGTAATCCCAATGGATCAAATATCTGTGACGACAATGAGAGTATTATGCGTTTACTCAGTTTGGTTTGGTTAAAATTTGGCAGATCAATGAAGTAGTGTAGACTGTCAGAATGTGAGTTCCAAGTAATTCCTAGTGTTTTTGTCTTTCTTTGAGCATTAGTTATGTCTATTGTGCTGTTAAAGTCGATTTGAGAATCAACAAGGCTGACATCATTAGATACCCACTTTCTTAAGAAAAACCCACCTGCTTTCAAAATGTTTGTAAGTTCCGTCTTGAGCCTTATTGCCAATTCAATCGAGCTGGAGCCCGATAACAAATCATCTACATAGAAATCTGATCTGATCGTTTCTGCCGCTAATAGGTATTGAGTTTCGTTTTCAATGCCCAACTGATGTAGGCATCTGACTGCTAAAAAGGAAGCTGATGCAGTTCCATAAGTTACTGTTGTTAATTGAAAACAGGAGATTGGTGCATCTGTTCCAGAGCGCCAAACAATTTGTTAATACTTGCGGTCATTTGGATGAACTACAACCTGGCGGTACATTTTTTCTATGTCCGCTGAAAATGCAATAGTGTGTTTTCGAAATCGTATCAATATAGAGAATAGATCGTCTTGAATTGTAGGTCCGATCATGTGAAAGTCATTAATTGAAAGACCATTATCGCTCTTGGCTGATGCGTCAAACACAACTCTAAGTTTAGTTGTGGAACTGCTTTGTTTGAAAACTGCATGATGTGGTACGTAATAATTTAAGTTTGAGTCGTCTTTGTCTGTACCAGTTATTTGATTCATGTGCCTCAGTGCTTGGTACTCATTCATGAAATTAGTGTAATCTAAAGCTAATGCTGCGTCCCGCTCAAACCTTTTTTCCAAACTTAGTAAACGACGTTCAGCCATAGTTCTTGAGTTCCCTATCCTCTGTAGATTTTCTTTGAATTGAATTCTCACAATAAATCTGCCGGTGACATCACGAGTTGTCGTTTTTATAAAGTAATTTTCGCAAGCAATTTCTTCATCAGACCTCAAATCGTTGTTGATTTCATCGATTTCCCAAAATGTGGCGATTTGTTTCTCTAAAGGCGTAATTGATAGATTACAGATGGCGTTTGAACTAAAGATATAATTGCAAGACGAAAGCGATCCTGCTACTATCCAACCAAACATAGTTTTTTGTAGAATAGGTGGATTTTGCCCTAGCTTGATTTGACCTATGCACAATAAATCATAAAAGACTGTGACTCCAATTAGCATTTGGATTGGTGCCGATACGTTAAAGTTGGGATCAGCTAATGTAATGTTGTTAGGAATGTTTAGATTTGTTCTTTCGAACGACATTGACGGTAGTGAGTTTGTTATGTTAGGTAGAACTGCACACGTGAGTTTAGCTTGAATTTGGTTAATTTGAGATTTTATGTGAACATTTACACAGTGAGTTGAGGTTGAAGAAGACTCATTGACTCCTTGAATCGTTAGTCGATGAGAGTTTGACGTTAAACCTAATTTTTTACTCAGTCTTGCTGTGATGAAATTGGATTGTGATGCTGAATCTAATAAGGTTCGACAAGGGTGTAGTCGGCCTTGTTTATCATAAATATGTACCAATGCTGTTGCTAAAGGTGATTGGGATACACTTAAGGCTGATGTATGATTAGTGCTCGACGATGATTGAGGTATGAACGTATTGACTAGAGGGTTCATCGATGAAATTGATGAATGTGATTTGATCTGATTGGAATCGGTTGAAATGTGAAGCAATGTATTGTGCGGTTTGTTGCATTGTTTGCATTTTGATGATTTACAATTGTTTGCAAAATGATTTGCTCTGAGACAATTTAAACATAAGTGTAATTTTTTTGCTTCAGCAATTCTGTTATTAATAGATAAACCTAAAAATGTTTCACACCTAAAAATTAGATGATCCTTGTGACACAACGGACAAGATAACTTATTTGCATTAAAATACGACGACGCCTTGTGCGTTTGTGAATCAACGAATTTGTTAGGTTTTAAACCATCTTGTTTACTCTCTTCTAATGTTCTCAAAATTTCGCACTTGTCATTTAAAAATTTGATAAAGTCGTTCCAATCAGATGTTTTGGTGCTACACGCGAAAGTTCTCCACTCCCGTTTTGTAGTGCTATCAAGTTTGTTTGTAATGATGTGAATCAACAAAGTGCCCCAATGAGCTACTGGCTCTTGAAGAGCTTCTAAACATCGCAGCCGTGCACGAACATTGTGTACTAGTTGTCGCAGACTTGAATAAGATTCCCGTGACACTGCTGGTAGAGTAAATATCGCGTTGACGTGATCGTGAATTATTAAATTTTTGTTTTCATATCGGTCTTTTAGTAAGTTGATCGCGATTCGGTAATTTTGTGATTGAAGTCGAACAGAATGAATAACTTGAGCAGCTTCCTTTTTTAAGCAGCTCTTAAGATACTGAAATTTTTGGATTTCTGATAATGATGCATTATTGTGAATGAAATCTTGAAAATTGTCCCAAAACTCTGGCCAATTTTGACCCTCAAACAATGGTAAATTGATTGTGGGCAACTGAACCTTTATATCTGGAGATGATACCGGCATCTCCGCACTAGTATTACTGTTAGAACTACCTGAATTTGATGCTTCATAAATCATAATTAGTTCTTTGTATTGCGCAATGACATTATAGTACTGATTTTCGAATGAAAAACGTTCGCTTTCCGACGCGTCTGTATCTCCCTCTTCGCTATCGATTTTATCTTGTATTTCCTCAAATTGATCGTAAAGGGGTAATATTTTGTCTAACCTTTGCTTCAATTGCAAATATTCTACTACTGTAACCTTGCTTTTATCAAGGTTTGTTACAAATGTGTGACTTCTTGTCATGTTTGACTTTTTAGTGCCGCGTTGTCTTTCGTTTGAACTCATGGTGGTTATGTGACAAATTAACTTATAAATTGAGAGAATAATTAAACAATGTTGTTACTTGTTAGTGTGATTTATGAATTACAATTGGTTAGTAGACAAGGACTCACTTGAGCTACGAATTTTTGAAGTGCGAGGCCAAATAGCTGTCAACTGAGACTGTCAAGCTTCAACCCTGATGTGCTGTCAGACGTCAATCTTGAAATGCTGTCAGATGTCAATCTTGAAATGCTGTCAGATGTCAAACCTGATGTGTTGTCAATTGAAGAAATGGGGGCCTGGCTGCCTACGGGTTTTTTGTTCCTTTGCCTGGATGCGCCCTGGGCCGGTTGATGCTAGATTCAAAGCTGTATTATTCCTGCACTTCATACGAATCAATCAGATTGCTTTCTTCTCCGTGTATGATTTGATCTTGACGCACGTGGTTTTGGACTGTTGTCGGGAACACCTGTTGTCTCACAAATCTATCTCCATTGCTGTTTTATTATTTGGCTCTGGAGGACCAATGTTTTATTATTTGATTGTAGTGGACTGTAACACTTGTTTTGTTTTGGGTTGGGGCAATAATGACTATTAACTGCACTGGAGGAAGATGTTTATTCTCTGCCCTTTGCTTACAAACTATGGCGGCAACTGCACGGGAAGATGTCTGGCCATAGACTCTCTTTCTTACAAAAAAAAGCAAAGGCGCATGTCCACACCGCGACGTTAGAGGTCGCTGTATGGCGCCAATTTCAAAGGTGAAAGACATTTACAAACAACACCTATGACTTGCTATTGTACTCATTGTAAAAAACAAAAGCGTAATTGCAACGAAACGCTCTTGACAATGCACTAATGCGGCGTCAGGCGAGACGATCTTAAAATCGTACCACGTTTTACCACTCTTGCTTCTCGCTCTATGATACGCTACGACATGCTCTCTCTATCATAAAACTGCTAGGGGATTCCGAACTCACGATACGACTGACGACGACGACAGCAAATTCTATACGATATCGTGAAGCAAATGGCGGCTTTTGCGATTCCGGATGACTATCGTCGGAAACGATCGGCTTTCGGTGGGCGTGACTACATTTGCGTTCTAATGGGATGAAAATTATAACTAGCGGCACTATTTTTTTGACGACTTTGACGTTGACACTTGGTTGACAGTAGACTTGATATAAGAATAATAATACCTATCAATTATTGATATTGCTTTTTATACTAGTTATTGTCCAAATACAATAATGTTGCCCATATTCCACTTAATTAGAAGAAGGCGAGAAAAGTTGCGTCTAGTCCGACTCAGGCAGCATTTGAGAAGCACTAGTGCAGCTTTTAATTTGCCAGATCAAAGGTTCACGTAGTTTATTATTTGTAAATTCTTACTTAAGTTTTCTGTTTTTAGATTTATCGAACTTTTTCGTTTAAATAAAGCAGCAGCACGACGGCTTATTGATATGCTCCAACCACATCTCCACCAACCCACCCGTAACCACGACATATCAATTCAAATTATGGTGTTGACCGCATTACGGTTATATGCCACTGGAAGCTACCAACGTAGCATTGGACAAGATTTTAATTTTGGGCTTAGCCAGACAAGTGTACACCGCTGCATAAAAGCTGTGACTGATGCTATTGATGTACACCTGTCACCTGTCTTTATCAAGTTTCCCAATTCAAGGGAACTTCGGCAACAAATTAAAACTAACTTTAAGGCTTATTGGGGGTTCCCTGGAGTAGTGGGTGCAATTGATTGCAAACATGTGGCAATTTTAAAACCAAGTGTGGAGGAACACAATTTTATTAATAGAAGAGGCTATCATTCTCTTAACGTTTAAGCCGTTTGTAAAGACGACTTGATAATAACAAATTTGAATACCAATTTTGGAGGCTCTACACATGATGCCTTTGTGTGGAGAAACTCCAATTTGCAGCAATATCTGCAAGAGGTATACAATAACGGAGAAAGAAACTTTTGGTTAATTGGAGACAGTGGTTTTCCGCTTCAGCCTTATTTGTTAACACCTGTTACAAATGCCGCCCCAGATACGCCCGAAGCAATGTATAATGCTGCCCATGCTGCAGCTCGAAACACAATTGAACGGTGCTTTGGGTTGCTCAAAAGGAGGTTCAGGTGCATATTAAGAGAACGGGTAGCAAGGTATTCGCCACTCATAGTTGGTAGTTTAATTGCAACATGTGCAACACTTCACAATTTTTGTATTCAGGAGGGAATTCCTCTATTGGGTGATGCCAATGATCCTCTTCCAGAAAATGAAGAGCACATTAATAACATTGGTCGACATAATAATGTCAATGATGGCCATCTTTTAAATGAGGGTCGTCAAGTCAGAACCAATGTAATAAATAGATATTTTGCATGAGTTTTTTTGTGCTATACAGATGTATACTATCGTGTAAAGAAGTTAGAGGGATGTGTACAAATAAAAATCTATTTTCAGAAGATTGTTTTTTCTCTATTTTGAAGAAAAGAAATAAAATTACTCATAGAAACGAATTTATTTGCTAAATTTTTCGGCTAAATTATTTATAGCCTTTGTCATTACTTTAATGTTTACATTAAATTCACTTAAATTATTATTGATACTTTGAAGAACTTCTACTGTTTTTTCGCTCAGTTGTTTCATGCCCATCTTTCTCCTTTTGTGAGAAGGAGTTGCTACGTAGTTATGGTCTTCCGGAGCAAACCTTTTTGACCGTATATCATCTGTAATGGGAGAGTTTACCAGCAGATCTTTCATTTCAACATTTTGTGATGATGTGCTCGGAGAGTTTAACTGAAATAAAAATTAATTTTACTTTAAAGTATCGGTATAAAAAGTGGGTTTCTTACACCACTTTCAGCTCTTCCAATTCCTTCAAAAAACGAATTTCTTAAAATTGCCAAAACTCTTTCCTCATTTTGTGTTAAATGGAGCCCTCTTTGGGGTCCTCCACCAGTCCGTTCAAGTTCTAGTTTTTTCATGGAAGCTTTTTTTTTAAGTGGTATTTGAAATCTGTCCATGTCTGTACTTTTTTGAAATGTATGTTTATAGTTATTGCCTTCTACTCAGAGTACCTATTTGCATTACATATTGACATATTGAAAAATAATTTACTTATCTTTTGCCATTTTTCCGGTGTTCTGATTCCAGCTCCTTCGGAATTTAAAATATTGCTTAAATTGTCCCACATCTTTTTGTGGGTTTTTCTTGCGCTTGCACTATTTAAGCGACCTACAGCAAAATCTTGATGCTCTTCCATATAATTTATTATAATTTCCCAGTGGGAATCGCTAACTTTAAAAGACATCGCGCTTTGACTACTTTCTTCTTCGACAATTTTTCTACAAATAAAATAAAATTGCGGTGCACAAAGCTACCTACGATACCCTCGGTTTGCCCCATGTGTTAAAAAATAATGGTAAGCTACCTAGGACTCCTTACGGTTTATCCCATGGGTTCAACAACTGGTGAAAATAACAAAATTACTTTTTATATTTTGGTAGATTTTTGCGAACCGCGTTTGTTTGAAATAAAGTTTTTCTACTTTGGTGTCACAATTAGTTTATTGTGATACTAAAAACAGTTTAACAATTAAAACTATTGTTGAACGTCTTTTACTAAATATTTTAAAATAAAAAAAAAAAAGGTTTCAACTGGAATTGAACCGGGAATTGCTTGCTTTACAAGCTGACACTTTAATCATCGCGCTATAAACGGATCCGTAAAACTTTATAAACACTTTTCAGGTATTCTAAATATTGATAAAAATAATTAAAAAAAAATATTGTAATGGAAAAATAGTATATTAATAGAACGTACTTTTACACTTCTTTTTTTATTAAAACATACAACAATAAGGTTTTGTTTATTAAACTCGTAAAATAATGTACTATTAAAGGGACTTTTAGCGGTGGCTAACAGAATAAACAATAATACTTATTTATTATAATATGATGATTTATAAGAATGTTAATGAAAGCTAATTAAAGAATAAACAATGATAAACGAAGACGATTTAGAGACATTATATTTCATTTTAGTTGGCAAAATCATATTATGCGCATGACAATTCCTTCAACGATACTGTGACGATACCTCTTGGGTTGTCGTCCAAATCGTCGCCTTTTCCACGATGCAATCGTCTGCCAAATTGTGCTCGTCGCATACCGGAATCGCTGCTATCGTCGTCTCACGACACACTTCTATCGTATCGTCGCACCAGAATCCCGGTGCTGAATGCCTTGTAACAAGGTTAACATTATCCAAAAGTCGCTAGTTAGTAATTTTTTTTTAAATCTAATGATGTAAAACAATTTTTAATTTCTGGGAATTTGAATCTAAGAAAATTAATTGCTGTGATTATTTCCATCCACTTTTTACAGAAAAAGGCTTTTGCTCCGCTTTTAACTCTCTTCATTATGAAAGAGAAACAGCGTTGTAGTATTTTTCTTTTACACAAAAAGCTTGCTCCAATATGTTAAGGTATCTACCTACTTGCTTTATCAATCTGAATTGTAAAATAAAGTCGATTTATTGTGGTGATTCTAACTTTCCGCTACAAATAAATAGATATTGTCTTTGGCTAAAAACATACTTCTATTTATTTGTAAAGGAAACTTTTAGCTTTAACGTAGTTTCTGTATTATAGCTTCTGCTGCCGTAGAATTACAAAAAATATTGTTTTACAGAAATGTTAGATTTGACGTTAAGAAACTTGTCGAGAGCGGTCGTTATAATTTGAAATAAACGACACATTTTCTAGTTTTTCCGCCCCCTTTAATGTGACATTTATTTTTAAACACCCTGTACAATTTTGTATTTTTGTTGGTTCCAAAGTTGAAGCTTTTTTAAGTGACAATATTTAATGTATTAATTCTTAATATTTAACAGTTAATGGAAACGCAATGTTTCCAAAAATTGTTGCCACTCAACAACTCTATTGGAGTCGTTTACGAGGAATTTGAAAAAGCTAATTGCTTGTTCTTTGTATTGGTGTTACAGCAACCGACATAAATAAACCTATGCCTTGCTGTTCACGTTCTTGACGATAAGAATGTAGGATTTTATTTTTTAAAATTCCGAGTTCTGTCAGGGTAATGTTTATGATTCCATATTTTTATTGTCATTCTATTCCTCTCGTGCATTTTTTTACAGGAAACATAACAAAACTAATGTCTTTATTATTTCGGTTATTATTTGAACAATTAACATAAACGCATTTGCGATTCGCCGTGCTCATTGTTGCTATCTCACGATCGCTCTACTCGGTTGTCCAACGGATCAGAGGCGTACTCTCATCGGTGTCTCGAGCCAGACTGAGAATCTCGGAACCAAAACGGCTGGTTGGCCATCTAGATGTCGGAACCATTTTCGACCACGCGTTCCGCATAAGGCTTGCATCTCTTGTAACTTCTCACTCAACGGTAATAGCAAAGAATTACGAATTTGAGCTTTTGCGCATGGAGGGGCGACCCGCCAACACAAAACAAACGAGCTCTACATACTCGTAATGACCCTTGTTCACACAGAATGCGGTTTTTTTCAATACTTTTATGAGACATTTCTATCTGATGTGAGGATGCCGAACAGAGAAAAGAAGCAAACAAATGTCAATACATATAATTAAAACAAACTAAAAACAGTTTCAGACAGAATTAACATGTACATGTCTTGTGAACAACGTAATAATCATTACTGTCCGTCCCGTTCCCGTAGCGTTCACCCATGTCCTCTTTTTCCTCTTCAGTTGATGAGTCAGGGCTTCTTATCGTGGAATGTATGAAATCATCAGGGCTTATTGTCAAAATGTATGATCTCGACTTTCATGTGTGTATACAGTAAGCCCCCTCAGCTTCCATTAGTGTATACAGTTGTATACAGTAAACCCCTTACATTCGTCCATCCTGACAATAGTGCGTCCTCGCACGATTGAAAAGAAGAGGAAAAACGACACCAGTTTAAGAAGAACGAAACGGTAAAACAGCATCTCTGCGAAAAACAAAAGAGAAACAAAAAAAAAATAGAATGAAGCGTAGTACTTTGCTGAATATCACTAGTCGAAGACTGAGGATTTAGTCGAAACATTGAATACATTGGCGGAGCAGTGAAGTATACTCAATGAGAGCAGTCGGAGCATTTAACATCAGTCGGAGCATCAAAGTATACTGAATAACATCAGTCACATTAGTCGGAGCATTGAAGTATACTTAATAACATTAGTCGGAGCATTTAAGTAAACTGAATAACAAATATCAGTCGGAGCATTGAAGTATACTTAAGAACATTAGGCGGAGCATTTAAGTATACTGAATATCATCAGTTGCAGCATTGAAGTAGACTGAATAACATCAGGTAGGAGCATTTTAATATACTGAATATTATCAGTCGAAGCATTGAAATATACTGAAGAACATCAGTCGGAGCAGTGAAGAATACTTACGGAAAATCATGCAGTACAATCCAAGGTTTGATAGCATCAACGGCTACAACAACTTTAGATTTTGGAGAGCCACGAAGATCTTCCACAACATATCGATCATTGGGCAATGATGCTACAATTCTGTATGGGCCTTTAAATTTGGGTTGAAGTTTCTTGGGATGCCCGGTAGATGCAAAACTTGTTTTGCGTACCATTACTAAGCTTTGAGGTTTAAAGACCGGTGGGTGTATGCGGTGTAAGTCAAACTTTTCTTTAGCTTTCTTCTGTGAAGTTTTAATTTTAGTAGCTACTGTATTGCGAAGCGTTGTTAAATTTTCTCTCGGTAAACTTGTGTGGAGCGCTGAAAGAATATGGGCATCGGCAAGCGGTCGAGGATTTATTCCCATCACAATCATGTATGGTGAATTTCCGGTGGTTTTATTCACAGCGGAATTGATACTGAATTGAATGGATTTTATGTGCGTATCCCATGTAGATTCATCGGGATCATTTGTGTTGTAACAACGAAGTGCATTTAAAATAGTTGCGTTCACTCTTTCGCATTGCCCGTTAGCACGGGGCGTTGCAACGGCATTTAAAACATGTTTAATGCCATGTTGACGAGTAAATTTGTTCATTCGGTGGGAGGTAAAAGCAGAGCCTCAATCGGTGATAAGACGAGACGGAACTCCAAACAAAAAGATGAAATTCGTTAATGTTTTCAGTACGGCGTGAACACCAGTGTTTCTGACTGGTTCGAGAAAAATAAATTTACTAAAACCATCAATAAGAACTAAAAGATGTCTATTTTTACGACGAGAAGTGAGAAACGGTCCAACATGATCTAAAAGAATGGTCTCAAAAGGTATTGCAGCTTTTGGAATTGGATGGAGAAAACCGGGTTTTGCAACGGAAGATGCCTTCATATAAAGGCAGGTTAAACAAGCATGAACGTATTTTTGAACAAAACGTTTCAAGTCTTTGAACCAATAATTTCGGCGAATCCGTTCCAATGTTTTTTCAAGAGCAAAATGACTAGCATCATCGTGATTAAGCCGACAAATAAGCCAACGGCAAGAAGTAGGAACGACCCATTTTAGAGAGTTTTCGATTTTGCGATAAAGAATTTTATCTTTGAGAACATAATTTTTATCAACATTTTTACGTGAATTATCTGAAGGTGATTGCAAAACGCTGATAATGGTCTGAAGTTCTTCATCTTGGCTTTGAACGGCAAGTATCCAATCGGTTTCAGTTAAGTTTATGACATTTGCAATCAATTCGCTGCTTAAAGGAAGATTTCGGCTTAAACAGTCAACATGAGCCATTTTAATACCTGGACGATATTGTATTGTGAAATTAAAATCTTGAATTTCTAACCACCACCGGGCTATGCGAGGAATTAAATCTCTTTTTGTAGTGGTTGTACGTAAAGCGGCGCAATCAGTAAACACCTCAAATTCGATCCCATGAAGATAAATTCTGAAATGGCGAAGAGAAAACACAACAGCCATAGTTTCCAATTCATAAGAATGATATCTGCTTTGTTCAGGAGTGCATTGTTTACTGAAATATGCTACAGGATGCCAATTAGAACCAAGACGTTGGAGTAGGATTCCCCCCACTCCAAGGCTGCTGGCATCACAGTGTAACTGAGTGGGTAATTTGCTGTTAAAAATTTGTAAAATGGGGCTTTTACTCAAAAGAAGTTTGATATGGTTGAAGGCTTCTTGTTGGTCCCCTCCCCAAGTCCAAACAGAATGCTTACGTAATAATTTCGTCAATGGAGCAACAGTAAATGCATAATTTGCGATAAATTTGCGAAAATAGTTGGAAAGGCCTAGAAATTGGCGAAGTTCTTTTTTGTGAGTAGGGACGGTGAGTTGTAAGATCGCTTCTACTTTTTGAGGATCAAGGCGAACACCGGCTGCAGAAATTTGGCGCTCCAAATATATAATTTCAGAAAGAAAAAATTTACATTCAGTAGGCTGAAGCGTTAAATGATCTTTACGCAGAAGTTGTAATACCAAAGTAAGTTTATGAAAACTTTCATCAATTGTAGTAGCAGGTATCAAAATATCATCGAGATAAACAAACGCTGTGGAGGGTGGTAATTCTGTTAAAAGATCAGTCATCATCCTTTGGAAGACCGAAGGGGCGTTACACAGCCCAAAACTCATCCGTAAAAATTCGTAGTGTCCATCGGGGGTGATGAAAGCTGTTTTATGAATTGATTCAGGTATGATAACTCTCCTAGTTATCCGGTGCTGGTAGCAGGATGGAATATTAATAAACAAGATTTCACTTAACTAACTTTAATATATAATTTGGAAATACGTGATGACATTCGTCTGGCGTAACAACTACTCTCTATCTCTACTCTACTTCTTAATCCACTGCTGGTAGGGAGTCCACCACTCTATATAGCCTACTCGTTCATTCCTCCCCTTTGGCCTGGATACACCTTGCAATAATTGTTGAGTTTATTGGCATATGAAGAATGCATGACATCGCATTCTGCATAGGCCAATTTCAATAATTATTTCAAAATGTCCCAGATATACAAATATTTCCTGACGTTACATTTCGTCATTCATACTACAATTTATATTACCCAATATCAATAACTATAACAATAAATAATTACAATAATTTACAGGGTGGCTTTGTGTTACCCTTACACTTCCCCTCCAGCTGGAAAAAAAAACAATGTTTCCTTAAACTTTGTTTTTTTTTTTTACAAAATTAAAATATAACTTAGCGTACATCAACTTTTAAGAAAAGAAAAAAAAAACAATAAACAATAATTATCCACATTTTATCTTTGTCGTCTTCCAGCACTGAGTCCTTTCTTTATTCACTTAAATACTTGCACATAGTCGTCTTTTATTCACTGTCCCGACATTTTCGTTTACTAAACGACACTTTTGTACCTGCTCCACTGTTCAGACAAAGTACGAGAATTTTCTACCTAAATCTCTACTCTTAATTAACATTTCTATCTAGTTATGACCCCAAAGAAAAATTATTAAATACATTATTATCCCTCTTTTACATGTGGTATAGCTTAATCCTATTTGCATGTACCAATTTTTTGTTTCCTTTTATTTCTAACTTTACGTTTGGTGGTACATTTCGCGTTATTTTATATGGTCCATCGAACAAACTGTCCATTTTATTTCCTAACTCATTTTTTAAAAGAACCATATCTTCTACTTTAAATTTTCTAAGTTTAGTTATATTTTTGTCAAAATCAATTTTCCGTGCGTGTTTGATATGTAATAAATTATCTCGAGCTTCAAGTTGTGCAGTTTGCAATCTAAATTTTAATTCTTGAGGATAATTGTTAAATGAATATAAAGGATCAACTGTATCGTGTGTTACGGAAGAAATCAGGCGAGCTTTTTTTCCAAAAACTAATTCGAACGGCGTATATTTAGTAGACGAATGCACAGATGTGTTGTACGCAAAACACCAAAACGGTAGCCAATGACTCCACGAGTTTTTATTTTTTGATATCTGAATTCGTAAATACGCCCCTAAATGTTTATGAGAATTTTCGAGTGAGCCTAATGTCTCATGATGGTAAGCGGTAGAACAAATTTTCTGAACCCTACACGTTCCCTTAAATGGAAAACGAACAACTGGTACAGGTGTACCAATTGCAACCGAAACTCGAAAAGAGTCGGTAGTCAACTTCTGCTCACGGAAGGCTGCATTAATCTGAGTAAATACTTGCCAATCCTGAGGTGTTAAATCGATCCATATTCGGACCGTGGCGGCGGAAAATCGTGCGCCTCCTCTTAAGGCTATGGGCAAAGCTAATGTAAGCTGATTCACAAACGGTCGGTCTGGAACTGGAATGTCAACACCAGCAGCACCTTCTGCATGATCTGCAACGTAATTGCAAATCGAATTGAAATCACATGCTAGGAGACGTGCTCCTTGAGGATCTTCACTGTTAACTTCAATTTCAGGTGGCATGAGTGGAACAACCAATTGTCCGTCGAATGTAAAAGTCCCTATGTGGGAAAACAGCCAAGCGACAAAGTTCGGTACTACTTGACAGTAGCCGTCAGCCTCTCTAATGGCTTCAGAGGTAAATCGACCTCTTAAATGCAAATCGGCGCCAGCAACAAACGCTTGAGACGTTTGAGCGCATGAGACACGTACAGTCAATAAATATGAGACGACTTTACGGTATGTAACAATGTTTGCATCTGTAAGCAAATTAGCGAGGGGACGCTGAGCAATGCATCTTGCCTGCGTAAACATAGCTTTGATGGCTTCATTCGCACCAGCTAAAGAAATGTACACACCAGTAGGTCTTGTACTATAGGCAGGTTTTAGAGTAGCCAGAGCCGTAGTTTCTGATAATCCCAAAGCGTTTCGCACTGAACCTTCGAGCTGTGGAGCTTTACTGTTATTAATTTGCGATCTTCGAGCATCTCTTCTACGATTCCTGGACCCTTTGCCTGACGACTTCTCAGTCGTAGGGTTCTTTGCGGGTACTTGAGCAGTATCTAATGTTGGAACATCCATTTCTGGATTTAATGACGTATTTCAGTCAAAATCTCACACGTTCCCTTAAATACTTTTGCCATAAATTCTTTCCCTTGATCGGTTACAATCTCGGAGGGTATCCCGTACTGAAGCACAAAATTTTCTACCAATGCGCGTGCCACTGTAACTGCTTCCTTGTTTACTATTGGCTATGCTTCTATGTATTTTGATAAGTCACACTGCAACGTAAGAATATACCGACTTCCTTCTTGATCTTCTAAAGGACCTACCAAATCTAAAAAAATTTTTTCGAAAGCCAATGTGGCTGTTGTTGTTATTTCTAATGGTTCTGTTTGAGGTCGTGAATGTTTATACCGCGGACAATCAGCACATTTTTTAACAAAATTTTTCACCTGTACGTGTATTCCTGGCCAATAATAATATCTTCTTATATTATTATACATACGACTTACACCTGCATGCCCCCCTGTAGGTAACATATGAAAATCGTTTAATATTAGTTGCTGTGTCTCCTTGTCAGTAATTGTCTCTGCTTGATTTACAATGCTTATATTTATATTAAAATCTTCTATTTCCGATGCGATTTGTTGTAGCATGTTTAAGACGAATGGCCATTCTTCATTTTTCTGCTTAAAAATCATTAAGTTAGGCAGTTCATGCTGACTGCACAATTTTTGCAAGGCTTTCAGCGATAGCCGAAGCTTATACATTGATTCAGGAACCTCTTCCATAGAAATAACATTATTTTTCGCATCATACAACACCTGTTTACTGCAAGTACTTCCGTTTGGTTGCTTCACGAATGAATCGAACTTCTTGGGATTTAGAATTTGCAGTTCTACCGCATCTTTCGGCTGTTTCAAAACTTCCACCACGACAGGACGATCAATTCTGTCTTGAGGTTTCAAGTTTTCATTTCGACTTTTTGCTTGCTTCTGAAGCTTTTGTGCCTCTTGTTTTGCACGTGCCCTTGTTATTACCTTTATAGTACCTTCGACTTGTGATCTCATTTCCCGTAAATCATATTAATAGATAATTCGATGCGTGACAACGCGTCCGCCGTCACATTCTCTTTACCTTTAATATATATATTTTCCAGTAAAATCGTATTCTTCCAATATTATTCGGAACTTGGTTAGTCTACTACTAGGATTTGTCATTCCAAATAAATACAGTAAAGCTCGGTGGTCTGTCTGTATTGTAAATTTTCTTCCAAACAAATACGGTCTAAAATGTTTGACTGCCCAAACTACCGCTAATAACTCTTTTTCGGTTGTGCAATAATTTATTTCTGCCTTGTTTAATGCTCTACTTGCGTAGGCAACTGGTTTGTCGTTCCTATTGCATAAGACAGCACCCAAGGCTTTTCCCGATGCGTCTGTCTTCAAAATAAATTCGTTTTCGGTCGACAGATTTGGATATTCTAGAATAGGCTGCTTTCCTAACGCCTTTTTTAACGTATTGAACGCTTCTTGACATTTGGGCGTCCAAAGAAAAACGCCGTTTTTCCTAGTGAGCTGATTTAAAGGATGTGCAATTTTAGAAAAATTTTCGATAAACCTACGATAATAGTTTGCAAAAGCTACAAAACGCTTCACTGATTTTCCATCTGTTGGAATTGGAAAGTTTTCAAATGTTTTGGTCTTTTTTGGATCTGGTAAAACGCCGTGTTCACATATCATGTGTCCCAAATATAACAACTCTTTTCTTAGAAAATTACATTTGTGTGGATTTAACTTTAAATTTACTTTACGTAAGCGCTGTAATACTTTTACCAAATTTTGATTATGTTGTAATAAATTGTTTCCAAACACAATTAAATCGTCTAAATAGATGAAACAACGTTCATAGTTCAATCCCGACATAGCTAAAGTCATAGCCCTCGAAAAACTAGCGGGACTAACCTTAAGGTACAAGTATACCCCCTTAAAAAAAAACTGCAAGTTCAAAAATTTTTAAAAAAATACGGTTTGTTGGAAAAAAGAAAACACGTTAATCTTGAAAATTTAAAAAAAATCTGTCTAGCCGTTTCAATTTTATTTACAAAAAAATCTGTTTCATTAAGGTTTTTAGAATTTATCTCGACAACCACTAGTCAAATTTTTTTGTTTTTTTTTTTAAACATTAGTATTCATAGATAGTTACTAAGCTAATTTTTTTAGCAATTTTTGAACTTTCAGATTTTCTACAATTTGACATGAAAGCATAAATTTTGCAATATGTTTCTATATTTTTGAGTTACATACCAATAATAAAGCAACCTCTAGCTAACAAAAGTACTACTCAATCAACATTTACAAAAAATTATTTTTTATTATTTTTTTTTTCACGTGAAAATCAAAAAAGATTTTCAAATATAGTAAGGCAACGAAGAGTCTGCAAAGTGGTGCCACTTGCGGTAAAAATAGAAAATAAAATCATATCTCTACCATTGGACAGATGTCACCATGAGAGCAGAGAAAGAAATAATTTTGTCTGAGGGTTGTAGCCAAGCTGCGAAAAAAAGATAAGAAAAAAGAAAAAAAGGAAATTCTGCAAACAGGAAAGAAATTGTAGTCACTGAGTCACTGGCGTATTCTATCTCAACTCAAGTGGCTATTTATAGTTTATTTACTCTGATTGAAGAGGCTACAGTCAAGGAATTTTTGAGAAATGGAGTCATTCAATGTTGATGGGCTGACGAGTTCTTATTACAATACTACTTATTTTATATATTTAATTCTAATAACATTGCCTATACGACGAAGGACTGGACGCTGGTTGTTGTCTGCATCCGTAACATTTATGAATTAGAAGTGGTTGTAAAAGGGATAGAAATTTTCTTTTGGGACAGAAATTTTGAATGAAATGGGAGAAAGAGAATTTTCACTAAGAAAAGGGAATTTTGAACAATTAAATTTGATATAATTTTTATCTTTTTCTACAAAAAGAAAAATTAACTTGTTTATTTAATAATAAGAAGGTAGCCTTATATAATCAGATTTAAATAAAACTTCTTCTTCTTCAAAATACATGTTAACTGGTATGACATCATCGAGTTCCTGTCTACTTATCAGTGGTGCCATTTAGACGGGCACAAGATGAGGCGATACTGAACAGTGAGGAACCACCAAGTCAGCAGAAATCGAGGATATTATATATCAAGAGAAAAGACGGGAGAAAAACTTTTTATATATAGATGATATTTACACAATTTTTTTAAATTTTTAAAAGATGACTCCTTTCAACATCAATTACCCCGCAAACCCAGCTTGTAGTTTGATTGTGGTTATTTAATTAATCAATTGTATACTCTGATGAAACTATTTTATTTTTTATTAATTTTGATAAAAAGCATACAGATTATAAAATTTCTCGCAACGGCATGTTTCTTTCCTTTCTGCTATCAACAATTTCTATTGCAAAGTGATTTTTATAAAACATTTTCAAATTAAATATCATTTTGTTGACAAACGGCATGTCTAATTTGATATTTTCGACATGCAAGTCGTTAGGCGTCCAAACAATAAAATCACAAGACTCTCGTTTTGATATGTACAACTGGCCTTGGATTTGGTAATAATAATTGTGTTTGCGATTCAGACATAATTTATCTTTATTCACAACTTTTAGATAACGGCTACGATTTTGCTTTGCCCAATCTACTAATTTAGATTTTCTTGCCGAAAAAGGACATTTGACTTCTATTATTTTATCACTACCTACTAAACCATCTGGCGATGCGCCGAGAAAACCTAAATCTTCCTCTGTACAAACAAACCACATTTTACGACTAAATCTACAGCCTCTACCTCTTTGTACGCGTTTATTGCGATATCTTCGTTAAGATTACCGTACTCAATTGCTGTGGTTGAAAATGTTTTTTTATAGAAAAGCTTATCAACTCATTTTCCAGGACGTTTTCGTCGTTTGCAAATTTCTCCGAAATTCGATGCAGTTAAACGCATTTGTCGCTCATGCCGCCATTCTACATTATCTTTTTGGCCCCGTGTTTTTATTTCTATTTGCCTTTGTTCATTGTCATTTATATTCAACGTTTTTATTAGCTTTTCTATAAGAATGTCAGTTTCGTCTTTAGGTAAATCCGGCTTTTGGCACTTTAAACCGTAATCTTGTCCAATAGGGTCATCATTAATTTTTTCTTTGTTGAAATTTACTTCTTGACTAACGTTCACAGATATTTTTTTCCTTTTACGCATGCTGACATTTAAAAGGTGTCTTTTTTCTGAAAGTCTTTTCAATCTGTTGCCTGGACTTTTAGAAAATGTTTTTTTCAAACACTTTACATTCCAACGTGGACCAAATTGGTAAGCCAGTGCCGCCCCATGACATCGAATATTGAAAGAATTTCTTCGTCTATAAAATGATTGCTTTCCATTGTTAAATTTAGCAACTTGCCGCATGTAGGATTCGGCGCAATTGCTAGTTGCATCAAATATTAAGGAATTACTTTTTGAAGCTAAGTTAGACAGAATAGTAAACACTCTTGCTTGAAAATTTTTTGATGATTTTTCAAAATCATTTTCCATTAAAATTCCACTTTTCAGACAAGTGTCTACGCCACAGTTTGAGTGGTTTCCGTAAACATGACTAGCAGAGTTCAACAAATCTTTTTGCAGACTCTCTGGCGATGGCTCCAAACGACTGCTATGCAGTGTAATAAGACGTCTGCAGTGCTTGCATATATGATTTATACGTGAAGATGTTAAAATTTTTTTGTTACTGCTTGATTCTTTAGACAAGTTATAGAAATGTTTCTTAACATTTTTCACAAGATGATTGGCACATTCAATTTTATCAATCTTAACACTGTACGGCACTAATTCCAACAACTTATAATGTACACTGGAATCACCATCACCTACAAAAGTTGTATATTCAAGATTATGCATTGCTACGCTGTTTTGAAATCCTTCCACGATTATGTCAGCTTCCATTGCAGGTGAGGACCCACTCCAATTCTTGTAACATTTATGGTTCGCCGCATTTTCATTTCTCCTCGCAGCTATGGCGCAAATACTGCAGTATTTATTGCGGATCCCAATAAAAAGAATTTTTTTCGTATATTTACCAATAACACATGCCACTCCCGATTTTGCCGTATACCTGTGGCCGTAAGAACGATGACTCCAACCCCCATCAACTATCACAGTACATCTCCCTACACCATCTGTTACGCTACCCATAGCTTCGGCGTGTCTGTACTCTTCACGTCCTGCCTCCGCAATGGCGTTGGTCAAGCACTGGTCCCATACGGAGCCAACTTTGGTCTGATACTTCAAAAACGTACTTTTTGCAAGTGGCGGTATATCCAATATGGTGTATAGCTCTTCTGCTGAAGCGTAACCTTTTCCAGTTGATAAATAGGACCAGGCTGTTAAAAAATTTAAATTTTTACTGTCACTAGCATAAGGGCTGGTTTCCACTTTTCTTTGAAGGCAACAATCAGTACACTTGAAAATTAACGTAGAATGTGCTCCTTTTTGAATTTCCTTGTGAAATGCCAAATACGCAGAGGGTTTAATTATACATTGGTGATTTTCTAGCTTTCTAATTTCTGATATAAAATGCCCTACATCAACAATGCGCCGCCCAGATAAATTTTTGACATTAGGGTCAAATTGTCCGAATTGAATCTTACTTTTTCGTATAAAATTGACGGCGAGTCAGATTTTGGCCAAATATTCTTTGATGATTTTGGTGTTCCCCTACAAAATAATTTTATTTCAAAGTGTGAAAATAAATTGTTTTTAATGAAAAATACCTTAGTTGACTAATATTTGAATATTTTTCACTTGAACACCTTGCTGGAGATTGCGACAAGGATTTACGGGCAGTTACCCTAAAAAGAAAGATTCGGTTAATTATTTAATAAAATTAACAGAATTGTGGCACAATTATTCTTCCTCTATCATTTATTATGTAGAGAAACTTACTTAAATATAGGGAAACCCTGCTCCACTAACTTATCCGTGCTCTCTTCACCTTCTACAATCATATGGCTGAAATAAAGTAAACTGATCATTATTACATCTAATTATTTATATTCCAAGTTAGAACTTACCAGGAAGTTGACGGTTTCTTGGTCAAAGAATTTATTTGTGTCTCTTCCTTCACACTTTTAGGAATTATTTTTCTGTAGAAATAATAAAAAATTCATTATTTTAATTCCAGATAAATAATAATTAAATGTGACTTGAAAGCAAAAGTCTCCAGCGAACACGTCATCATTTATTTAAACGGATAAATACATAGGTGTACTAAGATCAAAATACATTTAATCCATAAACTCACACATCCGGAAAAACGTTTTTTTATATTATTACTAGCTGACCCGGCTAACTTCGTGTCGCCTAACAGTAAAACACTTAAAATTTGTTTAGTCGTTTTTCTGTTTTCCGAACCCACAATCCTCTGAACACGCTCAGCGGCCGGCTTTGCCGTCAAAAAAAATTTTTTATGGGAAAATAGGGGTTGATCATAAAAAAATAAAAAAAAATAGCGGTAGACTACCTTTAACACCTAAGGGTATAAAAATTAGTTTCAAACCTATTTTTATTCCTACAAAATATACATATGAAATTTCATCAAAATCGGTCCAACCGTTCTCGAATTTTTCTCTATGAAAAAACAGGGGATGATTGTAGAGGGTTAAAAATATAAAGTTGTATGTTTTTTCTAATGCTGTATCATAAAAAAATTTAAAAACAAATATCCAAACATTAAAAATTAATTTAGGGAAAGCCTACCCTTAACACTTAAAGGTATAAAAATTAATTTTAAACCTATTTTCATTTCTACAGAATATACATATGAAATTTCATCAAAATCGGTTAATCGGTTGAAAATTTAGGGTTGTGTGATTTTTTAATGCTGTAATATAAAAAAAATAAAAGAAAAATTTTTTTTCCAAAAAGTAAAAAAAAATTAAGGGTGAACAGCCTTAATCACTTATTAGGGGTATGAAAAATAGATAGTAGCCGATTCTCAGACCTACTGAATACGCATATGAATTTTGGTAAATATTAAAAAAACGTTTTTGATAAAAGTTGTTTCTTTTAAAAATACTTATCGATTAATACCATACTCGACCTATGTTGAAATTTCAAAGTTACTTCCGGTTCCGGGTACTTCCGGTATTCTTCCGGTACAAACATTATTTATCAGTAGATTTTTTGGATTTTTTGGATCAGTAGACTTTCGTGATAATTTTTTTTGTCCCAGTCAGATTCGACCAAGCGTTGTCGAAATAAAAGGCTGGTACGGGTGGTCTGAGACACCCTGTATATTAGAAGACTACATATTTACTATAATTTCAATTGTTTTTGTCTCCAAAAACACGACATACCTACACTAAAATATAAATAATAGGTACTTACTTGCATAAATTAAACCCTCGTTTGGATTTTTTCTTAAATCGGTCTAGTCTAGGCATCGTAAACACAACCAAAACTACACATTATACACACTTTACTTCTTTACTAACACAAATCGGAGAACATTAGATTTGTGCGAATTTCATATTGAAGAAGCGAAATGATAGTTTTTGATTTTATACCAGCGCCTCTCGTGAGAAGTAGAAAAAATTATTTTGAAGAAGTAGTGTTTTCACACTGTAAAAGCGACTGTCGGTAGTGTTGATCTGTACTACACTGTACAGCGCCAGCATACGAGTGGTACTAGTACTAAATTGCTGTGAACCTTAACCTTAAGACCCATTGGCAATCTTTTTATCTGGTATTGCCCTCTATCCGTATTAAATGCCGTGTATTTTCTGCTTTTTTTCTCTAATTCTACTTGATAATAGCCTTGTGATAAGTCCAAATGCGAAAAATACATTGCTCCTGATAATGAATCTAAAATTTCTGTAATGCAAGGTAATGGAAATTTATCATCTTGCAGCTGTTTATTCAATAGCCTATAATCAATAACTTTCCTCCATTTCTTCTGACCATCTTTATCTGCTTTTTTTGGTACTACTAATAGTGGTGAGGCCCATGGTGACCTTGTCGGTTCTATGATATCATTTTTCAACATCTTATCTATCTGGTTGTGTATCTCTTTTTTCTGTGAAAAAGGAAGTCTATATTGTTTCGTATATGTTGGCATAGCATTTTGTTTTAGGTGAATGGTTTGTTTGTAAACATTGTTTACTGTCAGTGGGTCATTTTCCATTTGAAAAACATCTGCAAACTTTGCACAAATTCGATCTAAACTTTCTCTTTCTTCGCTATTTAAATGTTTGTTGTCTATTATATCTAGCAATTTTATAACTCTTTCACGAGAAGCTGAATTCTCTTCATTAAACGAGCAGACATTGTAATCCTTTGCGTTAACTATTTTTGGAATATAATTCTTTACCGCAACCTCTGTTTCGTTGGTGTTTAACATACGTACCGGTATTAAACCCTTTTCTGACCTGACTAACATCCCTGCCACGAATACTCCATTAGCAATTTCCTCGGGTAATGTAAGCATATCATCTTGGATGTTGCTTTTGTAATAGTGAATAAGTTCACTTCGCGGTGCTAATTTTACAATGTTGTCGCGATTTGATTCTAAAGGAATCTTAATAATTTTCTCATAAATACATAAAGAAATCTCATAATTTTGATAATCTATTTTTGCTTGATATTTTTCTAAAAAGTCTGTACCTATAATGCCATCTACCGAATTATCTGAACCTTCTATTAAAAGAAATTCATGACTTAAAGAATTTTTTGCTATGTAAAATATTAATTTTGTACTTTTTGTAGCCGTTATTGTACCTGCAATTCCATTTAATTTGACGTTAGCTGTTTCTGTTTTTACATTAAAAAATCTATGCTTACTGAAAAGTAATGAGACTGACGCTCCAGTCTCAATTAATAGCTTTAAATTTTGGTTTTTATATTTTACAACTATGTAATTTAAATTATTTAAATTAAAAATAGTGTCAGTATTTATTGCTGACCTTGTATTTGATACTATTTTGCTATGGTTGTTACTTTTATTGTGAGCCACGAAAAAACTGTCGACTTTGCTTTCTTTGAAAACTTGGCCTTTCGTTACTCTCTGCTGACTTTACCTGTCTTGAAAAACTCTGTTCAGTCGGTTTTTGAAAACTAGTATAATTTTGCCGCTGATAGCGCATGTATTTATTATTGAATGATGTTCCCGACCTATCCTTACTATAAAAATTATTGCCACCATGTATTTTGTTTTTGTTGTAATTTAAATGCGATTTGTAATTTGGCTGCTCACGCGGTTTTGTTGTTACATAACTGTTGGAACGATAGCCCCGTCTGAACCCGTTTGCGTTTGCAAAATATGCATTCTCAATTTTTGATGACTGCGGACAATTCTTTTTTGCAACCTCTATTGCCTTACTTAATATATCGCAATTTTGAGCCTTTAAAATTGTCTTTAATTCCTGAGATTGAAGACCTTCAATGAATATTTGAGTAACTATGGACTCGTTTATTGGCCGTAAGATTTTTTGCGTATTTACATCCCCTTTTGATTGGGACAACGTAAGCTCTACCATTAAAGCTTCCAAATCTCTTCCATAATCATCGATGCTTTTGTTCCCTTGGTTACTAGTATACAATTGTCCAAACAAAACACTCGCTTGTTTGGGCGTTAAGCAATTACATTTTAAATCTTTTATTAATTTCGCGACTGTTGCGTAATCATCCTCTAGCGGCTAGAGGATGATTAGCGGCAAGTTTTTCAGTACGCTGCTTGTCCTTAAATTGTGAGTAAGTTGAAGCATGTTTTGCTTCATAATGTCGACGTATATCGTATTCCTTCATTACAGCAGCATTGTCATTGCAAATTACACATATAGCTTTACCATTCTTTGACTGCGATTGCACAAAGAAATATTTGAATCCCCATTCTTCTTTAAAATCGCGGCACTCGTCATCTACTTTTCTTCTTTTTGTTTCCATGTTCAACTTCAAAAAGCAATATTAACATAATAATTAAGTTATAATATATTAAATATAAATCTAAACATACCAATTTACAATATAGCAACTGTAAAGTATGTAAATAAGCTCCGCGACCGACGAATTTTTGGTTTGTCGTGGACAATCTCGTAGCTTTGCAAGCACTGCAGTTGAATGTTGAAGTGTTGAGTACAGTCTGCGCTCTGCGCCGCCTACGTACAGTCAGAGTACAAAATGTGGTCGAGCGGTCTAGTCGTATCGCAAAATACAGAAAAAACTTGAATACCAGACTGTACTTTGTCGAGCGTGATACCGTTCTCATTCTAAGCGAATGTGTTCTTCATCTGCGTATATTTCACGAAATTTTTCAAAATCCTTGGCGGGCCGGATAAAATCGCCTGCCGGGCCGGGTTTGGACCGCGGGCCGTAGTTTGGACACCTCTGCAGTCTAGCCTTATTATTGCAAACTCAGATATACACGTTTTTAACACGTACTTAATAAGTAATTTCTTTCCTGCATCATCTAGAAGCTCAGAATTCAATTGCTTGAATTATTTGTTTTGTTTTGCTTTCTGATCCATCCATTACCGGAATCAATGATGACGCGGTTTTAATATCAAATTTCTCCCCCATTATACCTACGTTAATTCTACTGTCTATAATAAACTTAATCTCGTTTAATTGCCTATTTATATTTTTTAAAATTTGTTTTACTAACTGTACTTTGTCAGAGTTTTGTCGTGATTGATTAAATGTCTGTATTAAACTATCCCTTTTCTTGACAATATCATTAAATTGCAGTAACTTACGGTTCGTAACTTTGGTGTCTTCTCTTCTTCCAACGGGATCCTTGTGTAAATTTGTTAACAGCCGTGTTGTTTCACTTTCCAAAGTTTTCCATTCTTCAACTGACATTTACCCTTAAACTCGTTCAGTTGCTTCCAACATTGAACTGGATGCTGTTATTTCTCTTCTAATTTTCTTGTCTAATCTTCTTTTACACATTTTATATACATAAATTATAATACCCATTACAACCATTGCTCCAAACACCATTTCCATATAATCTCGGAATGAAAACTCATCTTCTTGTGTAGCGTTGGACATACCATTCGCCTGGGGATTTATGATTTTTTCCTCTTCCTTGGATATGGTATTCCCAATATCAATAACTATAACAATAAATAATTACAGTAATTTACAGGGGGGCTTTGTGTTACCTTTACACAGGTGCCATGGGTACTTGGTAATAGCCGGAATAAAGATCAAGCAGGGTAAAAAGTGTAAAGTTGGCTAAGCGATCAATTTGATCTTCAATTAAAGGAAGAGGAAATTTTTCTTTAACTGTGATATTATTTAATTTGCGATAATCCACACATAAACGGAAAATCCCATCGAGTTTAGGAATTAGAAGAACCGGACTGGCATATGAGGATGTTGATGTACGAATAATATTATGAGTCAATGAATCAGAAAGCATCATCTTAAGTGTATGTCGTTGTTGCTCAGACAAGCGATAGGGTTTGTATGATATCGGGTTTGAAGATGTTAAATTAATATTCATTTCAGTATGGGTTGTCTTGCCCATTTCAGAAAGCCGTGTTGCTATGCAGTCACGATGATCGAGAAGAAGAGCAAAAAGTCTTGGTTTATTGCTTTTGTCGCACTGTATCTGAAGTTGAGATAAGCAGTCGACTGTTTGAACAGCATTTACTGGTGCAAAAGTAAAACAAGTGTCAAATGGTATATCGGCACCATTTTTGAAAAACATGATATGAGGTTGTGAGAGATAGTTATTTCCAATTAAAATATCAGCCGGACATAAAGAATCGGGTACTACAACTAAACCAACGCTTGCTGTTACCGTATCAATTGATATCGCATGTGCTGTTATTTTGGTACTTCCGTGAATTTCACCCGAAAGGGACTTCAGATAACGAGGCGATGATTTTATTATTTTAAGTTTTAGACGAGAGGCGACGGAGTATTTAATAAGTGATAATTCGCTGTCGGTATCAATAAGTGTGCAAAGTTTGCAACTGCTGGTGAAGAGTTAGCGGCGGAGTAGTTGAACGTTCAGAAACTTCTTCATCGTTGGGCACAACAGCCTGGAGAGATCCGGAGGGCAACATGGTGCGGCGGCTTTGAGGATAGCGTTAGCGACGAAGTGATGAAAAATGAACGGGACGAGCACGCAAGCACTTCACAGCACTTTATAGTTACCAAAAACACGGAACAGGAAAAACAATTTTTTGTTTTTTTGTTTTTTTTGTTTTAGGTATATTAGCCACTTCTGACAACTGTGAGGATGCCGAACAAAGAAAAGATGCAAACAATATAATTAAAACAAACTAAAAACAATTTCAGACAGAATTAACATGTACATGTCTTGTGAACAACGTAATAATCATTACTGTCCGTCCCGTTCCCGTAGCGTTCACCCATGTCCTCTTTTTCCTCTTCAGTTGATGAGTCAGGGCTTCTTATCGTGGAATGTATGAAATCATCAGGGCTTATCGTCAAAATGTATGATCTCGAGTTTCATGTGTGTATACAGTAAGCCTCCTCAGCTTCCATTAGTGTATACAGTTGTATACAGTAAACCCCTTACACTGATGGAATCCTTGGGCCAAATCTAACGTGGTAAAATAAACACATTTTTCTAGGTTATCTAAAATTTCGTCTATCCGTGGAAGAGGATATTTATCTTCGATTGTTTTTTCATTAAGTTTGCGATAATCTATCACGAGTCTAATTTTTTTTTTGCTGCGTCTGTCTTTTTGGGTACGATCCAGACAGGGCTACTGTACGGAGAAATTGAAGGTCGTATTATTTTATTATCCAACAGTTTCCGAATTTGATTTTGGATTTCTGCTTTAAGGTGGTACGGATATCTGTAAGATTTTGTGTAGATCTTCATTGTTTACTCTTATTTTATGCTTTACAGCATTAGTGAAGGTTCGATCTGCTTCTTCGTTATAAAATATATCTTTATAATTAGTACAAAGGGTTAATATTTTGGATTTTTCTTCACTGTTAAGATGTTTTGTTCGAATGACTTCGGGGATGTAAAGGGGTTTGCTTTTAATTTTAGGGATGTTTAAATCCATGTTGCATAATGGTTCCACATTAATTTCTTCATGCCAATGTATTTTACCATTGGGTTTTATTATTGGTAATAAACAAATGCCAATTTTTGCATAGGCAATTGATTCTGGGATTTCTAATTCTTTAATTTCCGGGATTACGACGGGACCATTTTCTATATTAACAGATATTTTGATTGTTTTCTTGGAATAGTTGATATCTTAAAGGTATGAGTTAAAACCTTGTGAGTTTCGTTCTATAATTAAAGGAATCTTTTTTCCATTTATTTCTAGGACTTCATTTTCATAATCGATCTTTGCACCCAATTGTTGCAAATCGTGGGTTCCTAATAAGCCGTCAAATTTGTTGTGCCATTTTATGATATGAAATTTAAAAGGATTTTTGATACCGTATTATTTTAACAATGGAAAAATTATATTTTTATTATCTTCAACAGTTTGGTTCATAGATTTAATAACGAAAGGTTCTGAAAAAATAGTATTTTTAAAGTACTGATATGCGACATCTGGATTCATGATACTGTTAGATGCTCCTGAGTCTATTAAAATTTTTAAATTCAAAACTGGGATTATGATAAATGATAATTTTGATTTTGATGTTAATGAATTTAAATTAATGGTGGTGGTTCTGGTTCTGAACTTTGAGGCTTCTGTCGGAAAATTTTCTTCGTTGTCATTAAATTCGCATGCTTCAATTTCGTAGTGGTGATTATGATAAAGATTTTCATTTTGTGGAAGATTTTCAGGTGAATTCATATATTCTGCATTATATAATTGTTCTGCTATGAAATTATGTTGGGGTTTGTATGGTTTCTTAAACATGTTTGAACCTTGTGAATTTTGTTTTGGTCGATAAGAGTATGTTGATGTAGTGGACATAGGAACCGGTTTATTGTTATCTAGTTTCTTCCCGAACACTTCTGAATTAGTAGGATATCTTTGAGGTTGCAGTTGTCTTGGTTGATATATGCTTTATTAATAGGTCCTCTGGGAAATTCAGGACGTGCAGGTTGTGGGTTAGGTGAAAATGACGGTTTATGTTGATATGAGTTAAATCCGCGATTTGAATAAATGAGGGTACAAATGGTTTATTATTTTGGGATTGATGTGTATGATGTTTGAAATTTGTGTGAACGTTTGGTTTTTGCAATAGCTTAGATCGATTACGAAGAAAATTCATAAAACTAATTTGGGTTTTATTGTTGTCGTAACGACGGCATTCTAACAAGGCTTCTTCTAAAGAATTAATAGGTAAATTTAGCATATGCGTACAATAGGGTTCCATTATTCCCGATTTCATGGTATTAAGAGCTTGTACTTCGTACATTCTAGCTTTACTTTGCTTTATGTCTTGATTATTTTCACTAATATTAATATGTTCAATAACTACTTGTAATTTATATTTAATTTTTTCAAAATATGCTTCAAAAGATGCATTATTTTGTTGAAAACAAGTTACTAGGTCATTAACTAACAGATCTTCGGATCTAGGATCTCCAAATAAAGTTGCCCTTAATTAATACATCTCTAGCTTCGTCTTTTAATTTTGATTTAACTTGTTCCAATAATAATTTATTTAATACATTTAGCGAATCGTCTTGTTTAAGAAGGTTAATAAAAGTTTCAGCTTGAGAAATAAAATATGCTAAGTCTTTAGAACCTCCAGAATATTCTGGAACCATATCTCTTGCCATATTTATTTCAACTTGACTTGGTGTAGTCATTTTTGATTCTGGTAAAACAGCTAAATTACTCGGCAAAGTCACTAAATTATCTGTGTTGATATTTATATTTGCGAATGTGTCGTTAATATTTAAGGCAAAAGACATGTATCTTATATTAAAGGAAAAGAAAAGAAAACTCACAGAATTGCAGGTTGCATTTCAGTTGAGAGTTGTTCTTGGATATTGTTGTTTTCTGATGTTTGAAGACAGTAGGTGACTTCTGGATGGCCCAAAAACGATGGATAAAGTTGATTCTTGATACGAAATAAACTCTTGAAAGAGACCAGTGGAATGATCACTTGCGATTTTTCACTGTCTTGATATCCTGTTCGCAGCGCCAATTAAGTATTTCGCAATGAAAAAAGGGTTTTTAAAAAAAATATTTATTATAAAAAGGGAGCACTCTCTAGTTCGAGACCACTAAGAGACTGTTGGGGTGTTTTTACAATTTGTCTTATATACTAAGTTTAACAGCAGTTATTTGTACAGATTTATTGTTTTAAATGGATTTCTGACGAGCGGTGCCTTTCTAACGAAAGGTGCTGTCCTCTTGCTTCTAATGGTTTTGAGATGTTTATTCCAAGTGGTGGCCTTTGATAAGGTAACAATGCGGACATAAATATATATATATTTATATTATATATTATATAATCTAAAATCTTTAGAAGAACGGAATCTAAATTATCAATTAATTATGTGTCTTATAAGCTATGACAATATTACAACAAACCTATTTTTTATTTCCCTATGTCTAGAAGTTGATAAATAGGCTCCACTAGCGCAGTGGAAGCATGCTGGGCCCATAACCCAGAGGTCCGTGGTTCGAAACCACGGACGCTCTGCTACCAGCAAAATTGGAGAAGGCAACGGGAAACCACTCCAATTAAAAATTTTCCTAGGAGAATCATAAAAAATGATGACGATTCTCAGCAATGCGAGAACGACTGAAGAGAGAGAAGTTGATAAACTACAACAACTTGCTCCTGACTCATTTTCAGTATCAACGCTTCTGTTATCTATTTGCCCCTGTCTAGAAGTTGATGAGCCTGAACAGCTTGCTGATGGCTCGTCTTCAGCATCTATACTTATTTCTAAAGAATCCTCTAAATATGGGGGTTTGACCTTGTCCTTACTCCCTAAAATAGCATTCATTTCCTCAAAATAGGGTGGAGGGTCTCTTCTTCCTGTGCCAGTTATTTTCATATTTTTCATATAATTGATGTAACTTCGTTGCAAATTAGCGAATTTTTGCTGACACTTCTCAGCCCCTTATCAAAACCATTACTTCTCATTTTGGTTGAAATTTTTTGCCAAAGAGAGTTCTTTAATGTTTTTCTATCATTAACACGTTGGCTGCCATGAGTTACAAACGTGGCCTTTCACTGTATTTTACTTATGGTAGGGGAGCCCACGATGCTAAATGGGGATTTACTCGAGCGTCATAGAGACCTATTAGGTTGCAAAGCTTAGATGATAAAAAGAAAAAAATGTTATATAATATATACCTTTCCATCGGTGGGGGAAGCGGCTATAGATTTTTTAATATGTAAAAAAATACTCTTGCATGGACATACTCGAGCGCGTCAGATATTGATGGCATCAATGTCCTACGTATTTTTAATAATGTACGTATGTTAATCTGATCATTTGCATGATGCGGGTGGTTGTGCGCAAAAAAAAATTAATCGAGCGTGTCAGGTTTTCTAAGAGGGTGTTGAGTGCACCAAAAAAAAAGCTCTCATTCAATAATCTGACGATTTCGATGTGACGCAAACTCGCAGCCATTATTATAATGTGCGAAAAAAATTCGCCATTTTGAAATACTCAAGCGCGTCAGATTAAGATATATGTTGTTCATCTTTGTGTTCTAGACGTGCTGTCTCATAATCTGACGATTATCTAAAGGGATTTGCCTAATCTGATAAACAAAAATTTTTTTTCAGTTTTTTAAATCATTTAACTTAATTAATTGAGAAGCTCAGGAAATAGCATGCAATTAAAGTAGTGTATGTTTTTTGAGTAGAATACTTGTATTTATAACAAAATAATTGAAAAAAAAATGCTCAAAAAAATTTAATTTTTTATAATTAATTGATTAATTAATTAATTGATTAATTGATTAATCACCCTCAGATTGCGTATCTGTAACAAAAAGTCATGAAAATATTTAACAATATATTTCTTTATGAATAACGTGCTTTTTTAATTATTGGAGAAAATACCTGATTCCGGAGTATCCTCAAGAATATCAGGTGTTATGACTACATTTTCGTACGCTTTCGGCAATTGATCACCTACAAACCAGATCATTTTGAATTTTCCGTCGACAACTTTCCATCCATAGTCCGTTGGTAAAAGATCAGTAATTTTTGCATTATGGGCATTACTCTACAAGCATGCAATGCATCTTGTGCGTAACACTTTCTGGAGTAACTCTGATTCACAGGGTGGCAAGTTGCACGCATCGTAATTCCGGACACTCAAGGAGAAAGCTTGTGATTTCCCTCCCATGTAGGAAACAACGATGGGTCCAGCGTTGGTCCAAGCCTGCACCAATCATTTTAAAACTTGGCCCAAAGCTGCATACCCGCACTGGCCCAATCTTGGTTAAAGTCTGGGATGATAACTAAGGTCCAGGCTTGATTTACAGCATTGGGCCAAGGCTGGCAATAAACGTTGGTTCAAGCTTGGTGAGGAGTATGGGACCAAGGCTGGCAATAAGCGCTGGGCCAAGACTGGCAATAAACGTTGACCCAAGCTTGATAGACAGCACTTGGCCAATACTGGCAGAATATCTTGATCCAAGCTTGGTAAACAGCACTGGGCCAAGACTGGCAGTAAACGTTGGCCCAAGCTTGATTTGCCGTACTGGACCATGGTTGGTAATGAATGTTGGCCCAATCCTGGACTATTGTCAACGCTAAAAATATAATTTCTGATTCTACAATAATAGAAAAATTGTTAAAATCTTGTTTCAACAATTGTTATTAATTGACTTTTAATTTCAATTAATAACTTATGTCTTCTAAAAAAATTTATAAGATAAAAATAATTAAATTAAAAAATGTGTTATACAAAATTTTATTTATTATGAGTATTAATTTATTAGACTATTACATAGTTTGAACTTAAGAAATATTAATAATAAATAAGTGTAAAAATGAAAAGTAAATTTTTTTTTAAATTTTTTATTGATCGTTGGGCTCGGCCGCCTTCTCTGTCCTTCGCACCAGCTAGAAATTTACTTGTCACATGAATAACTTTTAGTTTTTCCTGTGGTTGGCTGTACTTCGACAATATAAAATCTGAAATGTTTATTATTGACTCATTAAAAATATTAATTGTAAAAATATTTTATTTACCATTCATAACTTTATGAAAGTGAGTCGCAGAAAATATTTTTTTTCAGCTCCATTAACTATTCTGCCGCATCCACTGTACTGTGACTGAATGTCTTTTCCAATTAACTTTTTAAAAATTTTTGTTATGTCTACTTCATAATTTGTAGAACCAATAGTTTCTAATCGAAAAATTTGTTTCTGTAAATCAAGCAAAAAATATAAGAAAATACGATTAAGTAAATTAAATAATATAAAAATTCCAAAAAATAATTAATTTATATACCAGCGCTTCCTGTTTTTCGATGTCCTTAGTCAACGTTTGGTCAAATTCTAAGAATTTTTCCATTTCCATGGCGGGCAAGAGTTCACCTATGATTTTCCAGGGTTCTGGGGGTGCAAAAACATCTGTGCGTTGCGATATCTCAATTTTAATTGAAATTGATCTTCTGTTCTAAATCGTAGAGAATACTCCGCTTCGTATTGTTAATTTCTCTCTTGATAAATAGTTTTAAATCTTCTATAGCTAGAATACATAATTTAAATCAATAGGAATATGAAATTTCATCACATGAAACTTAATTGAAAAGTAGGAAAGACATTTCGTTATATGCTTTCAAATAAAATTTGATAAAAAAAAAAAATTTCTAATGGAACAATACTTTAAATAAAATTTTTTTAGATATTAAAAAAAATACCATTGATGCTTTCTAAGAACTTTAACATTTTTCTCAATTCACATCAAATAATTTCGTTTAATAGCCGCAATATATTTTTTTTTTGACAATAGTAAGTGATTAACAATGTTTGTATACTAACCTTCACTGATAAAACGTATTTCCGGTTGACTTGAAGGACCAGCGACAGAATCTGGATCATTTTCAAGAATTGTGTCGAGTGTATTACCTTCAGTTCTTGGCAGGGGTTTTGTTTGAAATAACGTCTTTGATACATCTGCAGAGTCCAGCAGAAGAGGTTTTGAACCTATCGGCTGTTGAGATTCACTGTCTGAACTATTCACGGCTTTTTTTTTAAAGATCTTTTTAATCTCTGTAGCTCTTGCTCGTAGTCTTCTAAAATAATAATTAAATGCATTCCAATATAGTGTAATAAAAAAATTCATCACAAGAAACAATAATAATTGAACAAATATTAAGTCAGTAGCATAAATCGAATAATTTAAAATTTTTTTTAAACTCGTTATTTAAATTCTGAAAAAATTCTTTTAAAAATAAGATTTTTTTTAAATTACTATACATTTTCAAAACATTTTCACAGGAACGATTTTTTAAAATATTTTTAAAAATTTATTAAAAAAATGAATACATACACATACACGATCTATACTTTTGTATAAAATTAACATAATATGGAATTTGGTGCTTAACGATTGATTTTTTAGATTTTTTTAGCCAGCGAATTAAACAAAATTCTTAAAAAATGGAAACTGTAGTATTAGAATTCTATTCGTATTTTTTTTTTAAATAATTATTTTTATAATTTTTTTTTGAAGAAAACATCGAACAAATAATAAATATACACTAACACAATATAAATTCATTGTCATAAATAAATTATATGAATACAATATATCTTGAAAATGTATAAATTGCAACAGTAATTACCATTTATAAAAAAAATTTACAGAACATACTATATTCAAATGAGAAAAATAATAAATTAAATAATTTAGATAAAATTATTACTGCAGAGATACGGTCCTATAGGCCCCAATAATTCTAAGACCGACTCTCCTTTCCAGGCCCTCGGCGGTGCTAAGATAGGACTTGGTCGACAACGCCTTGCTCCAAATCGGGGCTCCATATAAGACTTTTGACATAACGGCGCTAGATATGATCCGTCGTTTGCCTGACCGCGGTCCCCCTAGATTCGGCATAAGTCGGCTCACTGTAGCCGCCGTTGTGTCGCCTTTGTTTACCGCTTCAATGATGTGCGCCTTGAACGACATTGTAGTGTCAAGTCTTACTCCGAGATAGCGCAACGAGTCTTTTGGAACGACGTTGTCGACTCCCAGTCGAAAAACTACTTGGTCAGTTACCCGCCTACCACCAATAAGTAGGACTGCCTCTGTCTTATGAGTCGCCAATTTAAGTCCAGATTTGCTAAACCATTTGTGAATAACATTTAGGGCAGCATTTGTTTGATCCTTCAGTCCGTCCATTGTTCTAGTCCAGGATACAACTGCAAGATCGTCGGCAAACGCGATCAATTTTACGTTGTCGTTTAGCTGCAGTCTCAGCACTCCATCATAGCTCATGTTCCACAGCAAAGGACCGAGGACCGATCCCTGGGGAACCCCGCATGAAACTTGAAGTACTCCGACTTCAGTGAGCAGGAGTCTATCCGTAAGGTAATGCCTAATGATGTTGGTCAAATACTGGGTCGTGGCTGCTTCTTCCTATGCTCTTATAATGTTAGTCCAGCGTAGGCTATTGAAAGCATTCTCGACGTCTAGAGTTACAAGCACGACCAGTCCTTACGTCTAGCTGACCCTGAATTTGCAAACTCGGCCAGTTGTAATACCCTGTGTATTGCGTCAACTGTACTTAGTTTCCGTCGAAAGCTAAATTGCTCATCATTGAGCGCACCGGTTGTTGTCGCGTGATCTTTAAGTCTTTCTTTGATCATCTTCTCAAACAGTTTACTGATGGCATTCAGAATACAAATTGGGCGAACTTTCCTGCTGTGGTTACCGCTAGCTTTAGGAAGTAGTGCTAGTCGACCTTGTTTCCAGAGTGTAGGGAATATCCCTCCCTTCAGTAGACTGTTGAAAACTTTTAAAATGTGTGCAGGATTAGATGCGACTGCAATACGAACGACTTCGGCCGGCACGCCGTCAGGTCCAGCTGCTCGTCCTCCCTGGAGACAACCGGCTGCTGCAGTTAGCTCTCCTTCGGTAAATTCCTTAGAAGTTTCGTTGTTTTGGTATTCCCAGGCTTTAAGCGGCATTCGGGGAAACAATTCGTCTACAGCCTTTTTTTGCTTCTTTTACGGATAACCCACTTCGCCGCTTGCATTTCTCAGTGACAATTCTGTAGGCTTTTTCCCATGGACTGTTTTCCAGTTCGTCAATTAGCTTAGTCCAGCATTTGGCCTTGGAGTTTTCAATTGCGGCAGACAGCAGCTTCTTTTGCTTTTGATAGAGCTGTTTCAAGTCGTTTACTGCTTGTTGGTCAAGGCGGTCACGTTTATATCTTGTGAGCTTTCTTCTTGTTTTAATGCAATCTTTTCTATTGGAATCGATGACACTATTCCACCAAGGATTGGGTTACCGTCTCTCACAGAAATTAGTTCTTTTTAGGCATTTGACACACGCGGCTTTGAGAGTCCGGTGAAGCCCTTGAGAACCTTCACCAAAGTCTGCGCTATCAAAAAATGTTTTTATGTCGCTACTCTTTGCCGGATCAAATCTCCAGGAGCTCCAAAACTTGCCTTCTTTCCTATCAAGCAGCTTTTCACTCTTCAAAACAAAGGTGATGAGTCGGTGGTCGCTTCCCGATTCTTCATGCAATATTTGCCAGTCCTCAACCCTGTGGGCGAATTTGCTAGACACGCACGTTATGTCAATGTGTGAGACGTTCCCGCCTCGTTCAAAGGTTGAAGAATTCCCTACGTTTGCGATAACCATATCAAGCTCTGCTAGCAGCTCTAATACTGCTCTTCCCCGCGCATTCTTTACTTTTGACCCTCATGTCGGGGATTTGGCATTAAAATCGCTCGCCATAATAGCAGCTTCTTTGCGTAACCTTATGTGAGCAGTCAGGTCTTGGAAGATTTGCTTTTCTTGACAGTCGTTAATATTGGGGGAAATATAGACACATGTGATACAGAACTCCCCTGTGCTAATCCATACAAAGCTATTCCCTTTTTCGGCTTCCTGTACCTTTACTGCAGAGTTGATAACTTTGATGGCTGTCGCTTGGTCATCGTCTGTATACCATTCATTTCCTTTAGCAACTTTCTTATTTGGTTCCGAGACCAAGATGACATCTGCATTAATTTCTAAGCCAGCTAGGGCAATGAGGTCATGGGCTTGCCTACTTCTATTTGCATTTGATTGAAGTATCTTTATTTTACTTGATGTAGTTGAAGTAGTGGTATTATCCATTGCCTTTGAATGTCTAGGAATGTTTGCACGCCTTGCAGCAGAGCTATTTGTTAGAGACTGGGTTCTTCTTTCTAGTCATCTACTGTGCGCTTCCAACTGCTTATTTGTGTTAGCGTGGTCTTTGTATATTGCCTGTCCGCTGCCTAGCTCATTGGTTTCTTTGTTGTCTTTCGGTGTTTTGGTACTCACCGCGTTTTTAAATTTGCGACAATTTGACACTTTTTTTTATTAATAAGTTCGTCAAATTCCACCACAGCAAATAATATGTCAGAATCAGACATTATTAAAAGTTTGTAACCGTGAAGTTACACAAGGGGAAAAGGAGAGAAGGGAATAAAGGGAATAGGAAAACTCGAGGACAGGCTAATCTCGGCTAGCTTTACCTTGTTCAAAATTACCCGGTAGTTCAGCCGTAGAGGCGTGAATCTAGGAACACAGGTGGTGGATATGACGCCACTCAACCTAAGCGCAGACAATAGCCGAAATTAGCCTCCTTTTAGCCTCTTAGGGGTCAAGACCTGCAGGCTAAACAAAAGCTTCAGTAAAATAATATTAATATATTGAATAAATAAAAGAAAATACAACAAATAAAAAAAAACTAACTGATATCAATAAGTGATATTGGCATCAAAATGAAATATAATAAAAAAAGGTAAATCCAGAAAGTTCAAATAATTAATTAGTTGAGTAGTTGATTAGTCTTGTCTGAGTTAGACAAGACAATTCCCTTGAAGTTAACTCAAGCACCCCTTACAGATTGTCCTGATTACCACAAACAATAAAGGCAATAATTTGATGAAACAAAATATAATAAAACGAAGGTTTTCTTCACTTTAAAGGTGTCGTTCAAAGGCTTACTAACATTCACACATTCACTCTACCTTTCATAGACCTTGAACTAACCTTATCTGCTGTTTTCGTTGGAGATAGTTGTTTTGCAGTGGTTTACTCCTCGGAAGCTCGGTGGTAAATAGCAGGATAACAGGAGGAAGAGATCGAGTGCCGCAATTGAGTCGTCTCTCGACTTGACCCTAGACTTGTCCTAAATGACCCGCGAAGTAAAACCGTTAGTGGTGGAATTAATGAGACTGTTTAACTTACCCCTTCTAACGTCACGTAATCGCGAAAATGGTAAAGTCGTTATCAAAACGTGGCTTCAAAGCCGTACCAATTTTCTTGTCAAAAAAAGTCGTGATCACACGTAATACCCACTACCGGGTTTATTTGACTCACTAATTGGCGTAGAAGGGTACACTAACACTACGTACGGTGGCGGACTTAAAGTGAAACATGGACGCTATCACCACTCCTATATATAGAGTCGGTATCTTTCCCGCTTAAAATCTGGTAAATTCTGCTTTACTATCGGATTATTCTTTTCCCATCCGTTAAAAACTACCTGGGTTTTTCTTTCTGGCCAATAAAAAAAAGTTAGCTTGCTTTACTTTATATACAGAGTGTTCAGAAAAGACAGTTACTCGAAAGACATGAATTGTCTTAAAGGCGTCGGGTCTTCGCAGTTCTAGACTAAATCGATGACAGCAAATTCGATAGTGCACAAACTAGCGTCATGCAATGAGTAGTTTACCGCAAAATGGCAAGAAGGCGCTTATTTATCGTAATTTTTGGCGTGTGCCGCAATTCAACCGTTACAACACCCCTCTCCTTACATAAGTAAAATTGTTATAAACAATTTTACTCGCCATTTACCGGAATGACGCACGAGAGTTTGTTAGCCAACCCGAACCTATAGTAAAACCGAACTTAATGAAAGTGGCGCAACCAAGAATAGGAAAAGCTAATGTTTAGACCGCAAAATCAAAAAGGAAACTAATTCAAACCAGCAAATATTAAAAAAAAAAAGGAAGAATAGAGAAAAAAAAACTAAAAAGATCAGAAGGATCTGTGACAAATTGACCTGAAGGGTCCAAGAGTAATCCTTAAGGGAAGTACATAAAGCCGTACTGGGCTAACATGATGGGTGTCTGTGTCCCAGGACTAACCTGTCATGGTGTTTTGCCTGAACACCGAATAAAAAAAATAACATAAAAAAATAAAAAAACGATTCAAACAAAAAGAGGAACAAGACACAGGCATTGCCACCCTACCGGCAAGCAATTATCAGCAAACTAATAAAATCTCGGAGATACCTGAATTGTTACGTCGCGTGTGGGAAGAGCGCTCCCGACATTACCCACTCCGTTGAGGCCCTTAGATATCCGTAAACCCTCTCCGAGCGTTCCGAATAGCAGGTCCCGAGGGTACTGCCAGCAACAGCAGTAGGGTGCCCAAAGCAATCCTACCCACCGCTAATAACAACCAGTTCTCAAATATGCTTTCTAGCACAACAACAAATGAAAAATAGAATACATTTGTATTAATAAAATACATAAACATCCAAGAAAAAAACGTTGGTCTATGCAGACCGCTCCGCAACGCGATTCTAGTCGACTACAGTCAAATGAACAACGGTGCGTCACTACTTTCCTATCATCACAAAACAACATTCTCTGTCCCTCTCGGACTATACCAAACTACAAAAGTCCCGAAGAGTACACGAGCAATGTACCTAACAATATAAACAAAAGACACACTGTTGCCACTAACTGGCCAGAACTAGAAAAATTTGACGTGAAACGAAAAGTTATTGTTTACGCCGAAAGAACTTTTGACGCCCTTTTACCGTCGACAGTGAATCATTGAAGTATTCGCCCACCCCTCCAATAGGGCAAAAAAAATTTGGCGTAAAACGAAAAGTTATTGTTTATGCCGAAAGAACTTTTGACGGCCTTTTACCGTCGACAGTGAGTCATTGAAGTTTTCGTTCACCCTTCCAATAGGGCAAAAAAAAATCTGGCGTGAAACGAAAAGTTATTGTTTACACCGAAAGATCTTTTGACGGCCTTTTACCGTCGACAGTGAGTCATTGAAGTATTCGTCCACCCCTCCAATAGGGCAAAAAAAATTTGGCGTAAAACGAAAAGTTATTGTTTACGCCGAAAGAACTTTTGACGGCCTTTTACCGTCGACAGTGAGTCATTGAAGTATTCGCCCACCCCTCCAATAGGGCAAAAAAAAATCTCTCATATACATGGTTTTTTTAGTTGTTTCAGGGTTAAAGCACGTACCTCTGTTACTTTAACGTTGGGTGGAATAAAATCTGCGAAACCCTCAGGATTTATGAGAGTGGGTTCTACATTTTTTGGGCAGCTTATGAGATATTTAGTATGTAAAGAGTTAGGTGGCATTTTTCACGCTAACAGATATTCCGTATAACTCACCACGTATAACTAGAAAATCTAATTTCGATCTAATAAAAAAATCAAGAAAAAAAAAAGGTAAATCCAGAAAGTTCAAATAATTAATTAGTTCTAAATAATTCGAATAAAATTTTATCACAATTTTAACACAACTTGACAGGACTCGATGCAGTCTGAGTTAGACAAGACAATTCCCTTGAAGTTATACTATTATAAGTATAACATTATTTGGATGCTTGCAAGATAGTCTGAACCCCTGTAATTTTACTTCTTGGACTTTAAAATATTTTTGCTGGTTATTTATAAATAAATCCAATGGCATTATATATTTACACTCACATAAGGGAGATATTTTTTTTATTTTTAAGTTTTCACTGCATTCTAATTCACTCAGTCGATTTGCGATCTGAGTAAGCGGCTTTTTTGGAGATTTCACTAAATGCTTAAATAAACTTATTTAGTTTTCTCCCCAAAATGCCGAAACTTCACTTAGAGAAACTTTAAAATGACGAACATCATCGGCTACGTGAATCAAATTATGCATACTTAACACTTGTGAATCGTCGCTATATTCTTAATAGTTCTTGCGCATAATTTACATAACGTAAAGCATTATTAGAATCATTTAAGATTCTACATGCCACATATAACAACAAAAAATGTCGATATTTATTTGGTGATAAAACATCACTAAAGGCCAAAAACCCAATGTACAATAAAAAAAATCGGAACTGGGTGGCTTTCCATTTGGAAATCTGATCAATGTCGTAAACTTTTCTTTGAAATTCACTTGGAATATCTGATGATATCTGATGCTTTCATTATTTTTTTTAAGATTTTAACCCTATCACTTTTTAATCGAGCTGGATGTTTTTTTACTACTAGTAATTTTTCCAATAGATTTTTCATCACACCAAGGTACAGCAAGTGCATAGAATCTAGTGCTACATCATTTACTGGATCAAAATTTTCCAACTCACATAGTAGAGACTGAACATTCTCTAGATGATGTTCCAATTGACTCTTGCACATAAATGAGTCTTTGGTCCGAAGATTACAATCCATTTGTGGGTATATACGCTTTCGGTTTTTCGTAATTCCTTCAGTACAACATCTTTCACATGCGAAGAACCCACCTGGAGATTTACAACATTTAATAAATGCTCTCGCAGGTGCATCTGCAACTACACACATAATTTTAAATGAATAATTAACTTCATTTAAAGTTATTCCATTCAAAATATATTCATTACGTTCTATAATTAAATCTTTTAAATAATCTTCAGTAGAAGAAGGTTTTGAATCTCCAAAATACAATGCAATAACGACTGGCATAGTTTCATAATTTTGATGATGCACTTTTAAAACAATAGGTCATACTTGTATTTGTGAGTTATTATATATTGAAATTCCGTCAATGTGAAGCTGAACTGTGATTGTTTTTTCTGAGTAAATATTTGGAACAATTATTTTTTGAAGACTTTTTTTTATTTCAATGTATAAATAGTGAGCAGTTGTGTCTCGTTTGCTTAGCACAGTTTTCATAGGTTGACAATGTTTTGTCCCTAATAATTGCTGAGCAGTTTTGGGTAAATCTTCATGTCCTTCTTCTCTGAGCACTGTTAGTAATTGAGTTACTACAGTTAAGGTTAATATATTTATATTGTCTAAAGCCCAATGACGTAGTTTTTCACTAAGTGTTCTATTAGGAATAACATTCTCAAAAATGTCATCATTTTCTTGAAATGATAAATTACTTGAAGAGTTAATTGGAGTTTCATAATTACTTGCAACACTGTTAACAGAGTTACTATTATGTACTTCTGGAGAACTTAATGACTCATTTGGATCATTATTTTCTTGTATGCTATTTTCAATATCAGGATTCTTAAAAATTTTGCTGTGGAGGTTTGAAGTATTTTGTTTACACTGATTTTTATTTTTTTTTCTTAATGCACGGCATTTTTTTACCCGGTAATAAGAAGTTGACATAGTTTTAAACTATTAAAAATTTACCAATGCAAAAACAATAATTTATTTTACAGTAATATATTAACACCAATTTTTGAAGATTGAATAAAGCTAGCATCACAAATAAAGAAATTTCGAGAACAATAAATCTTTTATTAAGTCACATAACCAAATAAAGCGATAGACGTATATTAACTACATAATAAACCGAGGCCTAGCTTTCTGTAGCTACAGCACCAACTAGTGGCAAAAATTTCAACTTTATTATCAACGTCTCACTTTAAAAGTATAGATTTGATTTTTTGAAAAAACCAAAAATTATATCATTAAAATTTAAGTGCAACTCAGCTCGATCTGATTTTTGCCATAAATGTAAATAATTATTTTATTATTATTTTCTATGTATACATAAAGTTTTATCTATGGGAAGATATTGTGTTTTTTTAATTTACAATTAATTATTTATAAAGTTTTATGTACATAAGGTCTGTTAAAATTAATAATTGATGATGATGATGATGATGATGATGATGATGATGATAAAAAAAATAATGTCATGAATAATTAAACAATAAGTTTCAATCTTGGTTATTAAAAGACTGGTCCAGGCTTGTGCCAGCATCGAAAAACCGAAGCTTGGCTGTTCAAAGACTGGGCCAAACTCGGGCCAGCATCGAAAAGCCGAGGTTTGGTTGTCCAAAGATTGGTCCAAGCTCGAGACAGCGTCGAACAGCCAAGGTTTGGTTGTTCAAAGACTGGCCCAGGTTTGGGCCAGCATCGAAAAGCCGAGGCTTAGCTGTTCAAAGACTGGGCCAAACTCGGGCCAGCATCGAAAAGCCGAGGTTTGGTTGTTCAGAGGCTGGGCCAAACTTGGGCCAGCATCGAAAAGCCGAGGTTTGGTTGTTCAAAGCCTGGTCCAAGCTTGGGACAGCGTCGAACAGTCAAAGTTCGGTTGTTCAAAGACTGGCTCAGGTTCGGACCAGCATCGAAAAGCCGAGGCTTGGCTATTCAAAGACTGGCCCAAGTTTGCGCTAGCATCGAATAGTCGAGGTTTGGTTGTTCGTGGCTGGGCCGAGCTCAAGCCAACATAAAAAAAGTTGAAACTCAATTGCCCAAAGTCGACCCAGGCCTGGGCCAGCATTGAACAGCCGAGGCTTGGTTGCCCAGAGTTGGTTTAAGCTTGGCCCTATCGTTCAAGACTGGGAGTTTCTACATGGGTTGTCTTTTACCTTCTACGTCCTATTGAAGATGACCATCCTGGCTTGATTGACATCGTCTAACTTTTTTAACCCATACAAGTGGCAAGTAAAAGACTGTATGATGTTAAAAGAATCCTGCACATTATGTTCCTTTGATCCCAACTCCGGAAATGCTTCTTGTAAAATTTCTGAGTTCATCAGATATTGCAAAGGTTTCTTTTTTCCTCGTCGGTACAATGCTGGGTTGAAATCGCAACCAGATTTCGGCTTGCGGAAATCGTTAGATTATATATTTTTCGTTATCCTTGAATTATTTCCTTCAAAATAAGAAAAAATTTGGCTACGCTCGAGAATGTCGAGATGACGTTTTTTTTTACAACTTTGCTGCCCTCCCCTTTCTTTACGTCACTCTCAAATTGTCAGATTAGTGGAATATCCACTTTTCAGCATGTAATTAACTCACCCTACCTTAATCTGACGCGCTCGAGAATTTCTAATTATCAATTTTTTTTTACTGATCTGATCCTTTATCCTTTAATAGAACTTTATTTCATAAGACAGAACAAGTCTGCATGAAAAACGTCACAAATGTTACAAGTACATTACATACATATCATATAACTGTGTCAATTCACATTACATTACATTCAATTAAAATAATTAAAATACCAGTACATTATGGAGATATTAGTTAAGAGTATTGGAGATCACGTGACTTTTACTTCGTTTCCACTCACACACCTCGCGCCTCTCTCTGCTACAATCATCCAAGTGGCGAACTAAAACTCAGGCCCTTTATTATAGTAATGCGTTTTAGTCAAAAGAAAAAGAGAGAAAGCGATAGAAACGTACATCTGTGAGCTATCATAAGCATCTTGACGAGCTGGCAACGTCTCAATTCAAAAGAATTAAAAAATCGAATTATTAAATAAACTCCAGCAGTTACTAAAGTTGATGAGTGAACTAATGGAGTTGGAGCTGCTAGAGGAACAGGAAGTCAAAAAGAAATAGAATTTGAGCTCTTTTAATTATTACTGCAATAATAATTGATAAACAAATTAATCATAAATTTTCACCTTGTTTAATTTCATTTAAATAAAATAAAAAAATACAATTCTCAAAATTTAAAAATCACGCAATTGATAATAAAAGAGCAATATCTCCAATTCGATTAGTTAAAGCAGTTAAATTATTAATATTAATATTAATTAAACGCAGCCTTAATCTTTTTTGATTTCTCGTTTTGGATTCCGTATAGGTAGTCCTCTAGTAAACCGGGTATCAATTAGCTCTGGCAGTAAGCATGTCAAATAAAAACATTTTAACGGTTTAACCATTTTTGTAGCCCAAAATGTTGGATCCCTGTAAATCTAAAATTAACGCAATTAATTATACAAGTAAAACTGTATACATTGTACTTTTTACTTTTTCAACTAACATTCCTATGGGAGACCATATTATAAAATAACAAAATGTTCTGTTTGCTATTTCCAACTGTCCCTGTATTTGGAAATAATAGTTGTGATTTCTTTTCAACATCATATCTCCACTCTCATTTAAAGTAGCAAACTTAATAATTTTTTTTTCAATTCCTGCTCTCGGATGGTGTTTTAAAATTGAAGCTGGACATTTAACTTCTACAACACCATCATCTTCAACAAGACCATCTGGACTCGCCGCGAAGACACTATCATTGTGTAGGTCTATGAAAAGACCACACGGATGTACGGTTATTTCAAACTCTTCCTGAAATTGTTGTATTGCAAAAGGCTCGTGGTCAATACCATATTTTGTTGCATCATTGCCCATGAACTTTGAGTAACACAATGCCTTGATTTTTGCCTCACAAGAGGTGCTCTGTCGCATTTTACAAATATCACCAAAATGCGAAGCAGTCAATCGTATTGAGCGTTCTTGTCTTCATGTAGGATTAGTGTTCTGACCTCTGGTGTTCTCTTCTATTTGTTTAATTTCCTGACGAGTTTTTCTTAAAGAAGTAAAAAAATCTTTCTTTCGTCGGTCAAAAATTTCGGATGGCACATCTGGTTCTGGCGACGCTTTAGGACCGTAATTTGTGTCTGCTGTAGCAATAGTTTTTTTACGCCAAATTGTTTTTTTAATTGATTTTAATTTCTGATAATACTGCAACCTTCTTTTAACTTTTTCATTTAATTTTCTTACATAGCCCGATGTACTTTTTTGAATCATCGTCTTTTGTATCACTCGGTGGTAGTCACCTGTGGAATTAAATGATATTGCAGCAGCTTTACATCGGGTTCCAAACGATTGCTTCAATGTGAAGTTAATTCTTTTTGCAGAGTTAAATTTTGCCACTTTAGAATTATATTGTTCTGCTATATTAGTGTCCAAATTATGAATCAGACTGCCAGCATGACAAACAAGTCGATTCAAACAAATTTCAATGTCCTCATACAAACCACAGTCTTTCATAGTTGGCACAAAATTTTTTTCACTTTGCTTTTGGAACGCAGTTGAAATATGCAATTTCTTTGCATAGTTTATGTTCTCCAAACACGTGAGATGGTGCGTGTTTCATGTCATTAGACAAAGCAACAATTTTTTCATCAAAACTTATCGACTGCGTTCTTCTGTAAGCAATTGACTTTACAATTGCTGCTCTGAGACGTCCACTATTGTCACTTACAGCTTTTCTCAAAACAAGAAGTACTGGAAAATTCTTAGAATTGCTTCGTTTTCTAGCTAAAAATGTTAATGATACTTATATAAATACAATTACACAATATTATTAATCACGTAGAGTAAGTGATTAGATGTTAAAAATTATATAGAAACTTGCCGCTAATTTCCCGTAATTTCTTAGAAAAATTTCTGAGCAAATGATTTTTGCATTCAATCTTTTGTACAAGGGTATTTCCATATGGACGACCTTGGATGAGTGCCTTATACACACTGCTATCCCCATCGCCCACCAATTTTAAATATTTGATACCATGCATTGTCATACTTGGCCTGAAACCTTCTAAAATAATGTCGGCTTCCATGCTAGTTGATGTACCATTCCAGTTTTTAGAACAATTGTGTACAGGAATAGGCTGTATATTTCTGGATCTTGCTCGGGCACATATACAACAGTATTTATTTATTAGTTATTCCCAAAAACAGTAGTTTTTTTGTTCTCTGCCGAATAATGCATGCCTATAAATATAAAATGACCAAATGCTTAAATATAAAAACATTGATAAGTTATTTACCACTCCTGAAGCTGAATCATAATTGACATTATAAGCGCGTTTTGCCCATGCCCCGTCAGTAATAACAGTAATACATGGATTTTGGAGTTGATCTACTTCTCCAATTTCGATAGCTAATCTGGCTTCTTCTCTACCTGCTTCTTCCATTGTTGCCCAAGCAGTATCATGAATTTTTTCTGCTAGCACTTCATGACGTTGTTGATATGTGCTTGAAGACATAAATGGGATGTTTAACATTGACATTAATTCTTCAGCTCCCGAATATCCTGTTCCGACTGATATTGCAGCTAGAGTCATTGCATTGTTAATTTCAAGCTGGTTCTCTTGAGCTTCATTATCAAGATGCAATTCTTTTTCAATGTTACAAACTCTACATTTCAACCGAAATGTAGAGTTTAATCCCTTTCGTAATTCTCTTATAAAGTACATATCGCTTATGTTGCAGTTAAAAGGCGGGTGTTGGGATATATCTGACAGCTGAGTGAAGAAATAAGCACTATCAATAATTTTCCTGCCTTCAGGAAAAATCTGTAATGGAGAGACAGATGACACTGATCTGAAAAATAGTATATTACACTACAAGGGACAAAAGTTGAATTTTTGGCCCTTGCGCGCCATAATGCCCGAGGTGAAGCCGAGGGCATTATGGCGCGCAGGACCGAGATTTCAACTTCTGTCCCGCGTCGTGTATACGATTTTTCTTCATACCTCGGTCGAAAGTACGTACTTTTATTTTTTATTTTATTTTTTTAACTTTAAATGCTGATAGTTTTTGATGCCTGCCGCGACATTTGCGGCACCAGCGAAGCGAGTGTTGCTGGTCATATAACATAGTTACGAGTATAAATAAACACGATGAATTCTTTCTTCCCGCTATTATAGGGAAGAAAGAATTTCATCTTACAGGGACTAAAAGTTAAACTTTCGTCTCTGTTATTAGGGACGAAAGTACGTACTTTCGACCGAGGTATGAAGAAAAAACATTGTATTTTATACAACATGAACTTGCATTGATGTAATTTTTCATTAAAACTATACAAAGTGCGGCCGATAAACTATCGGTTAGAAAGATCTTGAAAAGTACAGGTATTTAGAAAATGAAAATTTATATGCATAGGCTTTGAACAGCTTGAAGCTATTTAATAAAAACATTCTTGTCAATTTTCAACTTTTTGTTATGTCGAACATTAAATAAAAGTTTTGTTATTTTAAGCAGAAGATCTTGTACATTTTCAAACTTTATTGTTTACAGTATTTAAAAGAAGTTTTGTTAACGTTTTTTACATATCTTGAGCCGTTTTGGCGTTATAAATTTTTTAATAAAATACCTACACTGTTTTTCACCAAATACATAGAGGAAAAATTGTATTTTATTAAAAATTATTTCCATTCTTTGTTCGAAACCCATGCATACCAATCTTCATGTTCTAAATACTCTTGGTTCTTAAGATCTTTCTAACCGACGACCCGTCTGCTGCACCCTGTATACCTATGTTTATGTTATTAAAATTAACTTACGGGGTGGCACTAGTGCCAGAAGGTCCTGCAACATCAAACTCTATTTGTTGCAACAAACTGCCTGAAGCCAGTGGATGTTTATTAATACAAACAGAATTTGACTCTTCTGTTGAATTTCTGGAAAAAATAAGTCTATAATGTTTTATACAATAATACATATCAAAAGTCGTCGCTAAAGTCTATTAAAATCCAACTAAATACCTTGTAGTAGTTTTGAACTTGTTGGAGTTCATATGCTGAACATGATCCCCTGATGTTATTATGCGGTTCTTCACAAGACTGCATTGAATATTATTTTTCTTCCTGGAAAAAATCCGCAGTTTTATAATTAAAATCCATATAAAAATCCCAATCTTTATGTACCTGAGAGCAATTTCCTTTGCCATTTTTTTGCGACTCTTTCCCCATGCAGCGGGAAATGCTGTTTTGTTTCCATTTAATAGTTTACTTTCAGCAATTCGCCCCAGTTTTTGAGCCGCCGCCAAAAACACTAGCACAAATCACCACAAAACAAGTCGCTAACTCTAAAACTACCAACACAAACGTTCCTATTTATTTTAGTTTATACACGGCAAAATTAAAAATTGCGAAAAGCACAAACGCAAAAACACAATTTTTTCAAGGTTTTATAATTTCAAGTTTTGCATCACCTGATTCCCGCAAGCGCAAGTTGCTTGAATTCCAACGTTGCCAGGCTTTGCAGAGTAATTCACATTTTAGCCGTAGAGCCACCTTACAATGTATTTAAAATTAAAGTCAATTATCGAGATTTACACAAAACACTTAACACATAAATTTTGTTTTTTTATGTACAAATTATAAAATATTATATTTTATCTTGGTAACAACTCAGAAAAAATATTATCTCTCACATATAAAAAAAAAACAAATTGGTTTTTTTTAAACAATTATAACAAATTACCATGATTCTCTGTTTTTTTATAATCATATCTGTGAAAACCAAATAAATCCCATACCATAAAAAACAAATCTAAAGTAACGCTTTAATTTCTAAAATAAGATTTTTGGTACTGGCCAGTGCTCTTAAAGTCACTAACTTTATACATTTTGTAACAAGATATCGCTTCAACTCAATCTTAAACCTACAATACATTTGATGTTAATTGGCAGTTCATTGTACAGACTCAATCCTAAAGAGTACAAAGAGTTTTTCGAAAGATTTGATTTCTTAAGAGGAATATGTAATAACTTTTTTTGTCTTGTGTTTCTACCATGAATTTGCTCATTGGTTAAAAATGTTGATCGATTTTTAAACACATACAGACAACATTCGTACACAATTAAAGATGGCACTGTAATTATTTTAACACTTTTGAAAATATCAAAACAAGAAAATCTTGAGGGAACATTAGCTATCAAACGCATAATTCTTTTTTGTAACATGAAGACTTCATCTGCACCCGAAGAACATCCCCAGAAGCAGATGCCATATCTCATTGTTGACTCGACCTGGTCATGATAGATCATTAAAAGATGTTGTTAGTCAAACAAATGTAAGTAAATAAATGTAAATAAATCCATTGTAAGGGAATACCACGGATGCCGTCCTTTTCTAATTTATCTATAAGCCGTTTATGATCAATACAATCGAAGGCTTTGCTCAAATCACAAAATAGGCCTATTGGGTATTGCTTTTTATCAGTATTGTCTAAAACATATTCGTAAAAAAAATTAACAGCATCAAAAGTTGAAAACTTTGCTCTAAAGCCAAACTGGCTTTCTGTTATAATTTTATTTGATAACAAATGATTTTCAAGACGTGCTAAAAAGCAGTATTAAAATATTTTTGAGAAACTGGAAGATAATGCTACAGGCCTCTAATTGTCCATTTCCTCGGGATTACTTTTTTTATGTAAAGGAATTATTATATTAGTTTTTAATTTTTCTGGAAAGCAACCGGTTGTGAAGGACAAGTTAACCAAAAAGGTCAACTGATTAGCTAAAGTTGGAATACTTTTTTTTAATAAAAATGTTGGAACTTCATCAAACCCACTTGATCTTTTAGGTTTGAGTTTTAGAAGTAAGAGAGAGGTTAACTCAGTGGGAGAAAATGGTAGTAAAAATAAGTTAGTATAATTTTCATTAATTGTTGACGTGAATGACCTGGAACCACATGGAATTTTGCTAGTGATGTCACCAGGAATATTTTTAAAGAACTCATTGAATGCATTGGCTATTTTAATAGGATCCTCCATCAAGTGTTCATTCAATATAATTTTATGGTTTTTATGACTGTGTGCTTTTTTGTTATTTACTTGTTTGAAGATATTCCAAATGGCTTTGGATTTGTTATTAGAACGATCTATTTGATGTTGATAAAAATTCTTTTTGGCTGTAGATATTAGTGATGGTTTTTTTTCGCTTCAGCATAAGCAGACTTTAGCTCAGGAAAATATTTTTGCAGAATAAATAAGTCCCTAAGTTTTTGACTAGATAACCTAACACTATTATTCACCCAAGATTTTGATTTGTTTTGCTCTACAAGTTTTTTAGGAAAGTGAATTTCAAAATAATACATGAGGATGCCATGGAAATATTCAAAAGCCGTATTGATATTTTTGTGGCAATATAAAAGATTAAACTGTTCTTTTGCCAAATCGTGTAAAAATTGTTCAACATTCGGTACCGGGAACATTCGACTAAATGCACGGTTACTACAGCTGGTTGTCAAGTTGGTTTTAAAATATATAATATTATGATCTGAAACCGTTGTTTCTTTTATTAGACAGTGGCCTACATTAGGTATATTAGTGAAAACATAGTCTAGAATTGCATTATTTCTAGTAGAATCTGTAACTTTATTTACTAGATTCTATGCAGAAAACAACTGATTCATTTTATTAAAGTTTCTACTTTCTTTAATGTGATCTACATTAAAATCTCCACATACTACAATAAGAACATTAGTTTTATAAAACCGATCCATCATTTCACTCATTTTTTTAATAAATATATTGAAGTCACTATCTGGTGATCTGTAGCAAGTAAAAATAATCACTGAATTATGAAAACTATCCTTCCATAGAACAGAGCACGTTTCGAACTCTTTTTCAACACAAATGGCAGTCATATCTAGTTTGCTTGAGACACATTAGATTTCTCCACGTTGTTGTTGTTTACGAAAAAAGCGAAATCTACTAATCAAAACATCTTTTGGCCAGTTTTCGCCATTGTAAAGTTGATCCATTAGATCCATGTCTGTCCCTACTTTAAAAGAGGCACTGTTCGCATCAGGTCGCAATGGCAAGGGCTCTACAATAAAATCCCTCCCGGGGTATTTATTTTTAAGATAGTTTTCTATTTGACTTTTTTTGGTGTCAGGTTTTGTTCTCCCTACAAAAATCCAGGCGCGTTTGGCAACAGCGCTAAAATTAAGGGTTTCATTTACGTTTGAAGTTTCGTCTATCCCTTGAACAAATTTACGTTTCTCTACTGCCGTTCGTTGTCTTTCTATAATTTTTTGGCGGTTTGAAAGTGTGTTGTCATTCTTCTTTACATTTGATTTTGCTTCATTCTTATCATTTTTTTGTGTATGAAAGGTTTTTGTATGCGATGGTTTTTTGTTTGCTGGATTTTTATTGATATGATTACCGTGTGCTATTTTTTCACGAAAATCTTGCACTTTTTCTTCCAGTTTTTTTCTTTTTCTTTTTTCATCAAAATTTTGATGGCTCATATATAAGGCACACTTTAGGTGATAACCACATCCACATAACGCACATATCACCCCGTGAACTACTTTTTTATTAAGTATTGATACTACATTTTGTATTTTCGTTTAGCACTGGAAATTGTACGTCTTGTAGGTCTGCCATTCTCAACTCGACTCCATTTGGTGGAGGTACTTAACCGGATACAAGGTATCGCCTTGTATATTAATCTGCCGCGATTTAGTAAATTTATTATCAGCCGTGAGACACCACAGTGTGGTCCCAGACATGAATTGGTTCTAAAGCCGTGTGACATATTGTTGGTGTCTTATTCCCATACGAGTTATATGGGTTAGAAACAACACGGCTGGAAGAATTAGATGCCGTTTTTGGGCTCGTGAAAATGAGACACAGCAGAAGCGTCTCATGGCGCCAAATATGTTGTACAAAGATTAATAGACAGAGAAAAAAAAGCGTTTTTATTGACGACAAATAGTACAAACTATGTAAAAATTAAAAAATAGAATTAAAATAAGAATATTGAACCACATCTTTTGAAATAAAAATATTTTTCTTTGTACAATTATGCACAACAAAAAAACACTCTAAGTAATAAAACTTCTCACATGCAACGCAGTTTAGTTTTGTGCGATGAGTCTTTTTTTTTGGGCATTATATCTACTAGTTTTTTTTTTAATTTGTCATAACAAACTACACATCGACCTCTTTTGTTATGACCCACATCTTGTAAGGAATGATTAGGTGTATCATGAGATCTCTCCGGTTGGAAATCTTCTATTTGCAAAAGTTCTTTGGCAATTTCTTGTTTGAACTTTGTTATTGATATTTTGTCATTGGTGACTTCTTGTTGCAAAATGTATGCATTTACCAATGCGCTACCAGCAAGAAGCTCAATTGCCAATTTACGGTACCATTTCACCCCTCGCCGTAAAGATGTCGCATACGCTTTCATTTGATCGGATAAGTCAATGTAGGCTTTGTGTTTGTTGTAATCAACAACAGCTGCGGGTTTTCTAATTATTTTTCCAGTACTACCTACGGGAATGGTTACTAGCTCATCGGTGTGTTTTGTAGATAAAGTAATAACGTCTCTTTCATCTCTCCATTTCTGAACAACAACACCTGTGTTGCTTTCAGCAGCTTCCGTTTCTCCCTTCTTAAGTTTTTTGTCAACTACCTGTCTAGGATTCAACTTTCGATTTGAGCGAAGTGTCTCTGCCAAATGGGTGTTTTTCTTAAGTAAAGCATATGCTAACGCCATACTTGTATAATAATTGTCCGTAAAAACTGTACGGTCTTTGTCAAGTAAATTTTCCGCAAGCGATAGGACTACTTTCTGAGAGGATGATTCTCCTTTTATGCGATCTTGTCCACAATAAATCACAAGATTATAGGTATATTTCTTATCGATACATAATTTGTACAATTTGATACCGAATTTATGGTTTTTTATTTTTGATATATTGTCTAAACTATAAACGTCAACGAAAGGGAACAATTGTCTCGTCGATACAAATGGCTTCGCTTGGCGTAATATGACGTTGAAATTTTGCAATTAGTTTAGTTGTAAGAGAAGATATTTTCTGCAATCTATCTGCGCTGCAAGCTTCATTATTGTTAAAATGCCACATTTTTAATAATAATTGAAACCGATTTCGAGACATTACAGAACCCACCAAATTTTTGAAAATAGGCATTTTTGACCAGTATAATTCAATACTGGAATATTGAACAAGACCCGTCCAGAGTATCAAACCAAGAAATTTTTTTAATTCGTCAATATTTGTGTCTTGCCAATTATGAATTCTAGCTTTTGGAGCATTTTCCTTGGCTTTGCATTGGGTTTGTGTTTCGTATGTATGATTCGAAACGACTTTGGGTTTTGGGGATCCCACAAAACAGAGTGTCTATATGTAAGTAAATTAGTATTATTATTATTTACACTATATACATAAAATGATGCGGCGGGCGAGGTGCCGTCAAAATGTTACAGATACAAAAAAAATGTCTGATGTCGAATGTCTCGACTGTATCGTCTTAATGTTGTGTCCTCTTGCTCTTGGATGGATGTCTCTTAGTTGACTTAATTCTTTTTGACTATATATACCTGTGTCTGCTAAATGTTGAGGAGATTGGTACACCCAGTTCAGAGCATGGTTAGGAGACAATATTTGAGGATGTGGAACCTCTGTCCTGACTTGTCCAAATGAAAACCATTGCTTGCCAAATTGAAGTGATGTAGGCATAATTGAATTGCACGGAATCTCTGTTCCATGTCTTTTTAGAAGTTTTGTTTTGGGGGTAACAAAGTAAGTATCATTTAAATGCGACGATCAATTCTTGATAACAGTTCTCATAATGCATTAACTCAACATTTACTGGTTGACATTGCATCAAGTATATAACTTTTCCAAAAACAGATGCAGTGAATCTCAGATCTTGAGTATATAAGTGGGCGAATTCTGACGGATTCGATTTGGCAATAGATAATAAAAACATAAGTTGTTGCTTTCTCAATTCACATTAGTGATTCATAATAGCATTATATCGGGTGTCCCAGAAGTCGCGCACCCTATTGTAGGGATCGAAAGAGAAAAATATTCTAAGACGAAAAGTCCTGAGCCATTTTTTAATCAGACGCATAGGTAATTAATTATTAATTAATGAAAGTGACCAATCAGGAGCGCGCGACAGTTACCGATACACTCACACTAGTACATGATCTCACACATTCACCTAGCATCACGTACGTCCGCCGTCCACGGCCGTCCGTCCCCACTCTCTGTCTACTGCTCGAGAAGTCGGCAGTAGATCTGGCGTCTTACTCTCGCGTCTCTTACCGCCTTCTCATTCACTTTTTATTCTTCTGTCGCGCGCTCCTGATTGGTCACTTTCATTAATTAATAATTAATTACCTATGCGTCTGATTAAAAAATGGCTCAGGACTTTTCGTCTTAGAATATTTTTCTCTTTCGATCCCTACAATGGGGTGCGCGACTTCTGGGACACCCGGTATAGAGATTCCATGTTCATATGAATATTGTGTTCTAGATATACAAACTCAGAGTTCATATTAGAGAATAGATCTGTCTTGTGGATATCTTCTTCTGCTTATATAAAAATAAATTATGTGATGATTTGATGATAATAATCTTTGGATGCTCTGTAGTGTAGGCATCTTGATTACATAAAGTATATGGATTTTTCAACTGTAAGGAAAACAAAATATTGTCAGTTTCAACAGTTATTAATTGTGACTTTCCGGCTTGCTGGGATTTTACGGTTGGAATGGTAACAGATGCTGGTTCTTCATACAGAACTATATGATTATTTGATTTACATAAATCATCAGGAAGGTGGTCCAATAGACATTCCTTAATTGATCATCTGTACAAGCACCATTTGAGTATGTACATGAGACTTCATTAGGTAGATGGATTGTATCTAATTTGGTATTAGCCGTAGTACGCTTCTTAGTTACAGTGAGTTTAACTATACCTGAAGCAATGACGTCTGCCCATGTACCAGATTCGTCCCAGTAGTAATCTTCAGTGCATTGACCATTGGGAGTTATAGTACCTGTGAAAGTTACTTGTTTCCTATATGACTGTTATGTATTAGACGCACGGGGACATAGGTAGATTAAAAATCTTGTTGTGGGAGTATCATATATTATTATAGAGCACATTCTACAACATACCCGAAAACTAACATGGCCGACCTCCCTGTCCGAATGAGTCCATAGATCGTATGGACCACATATTAGATAGATGGTATTGACCACAGATTATTAATAGATTAAATTAGAATATACTACATCTCTTCTCCTATTTATAAATAAAGAAAACTTATACTAATTACCTAACTTATACTAATACAATACGTGACCATTATAAATTTAATCGCTGTAGAATTTCAACTTCACGACCTGATCTTGTACAGAGTTTGGAAGTTTCAGGTTGAATCGTTATTGGACAACCATTTCGATCTAACAAATCTTTATTGTCTTGTTCATTTGCTGATACTTCCATACTCTTACGAGGTGAACTATTAGCAGGTGGATTGATGTTAACAGGTTTACAACTCTTGAAAGGTTCTGGAGTATTGATAATAGTTTCAGGGGTTGGGGTTTTACACTTATCGCTAAATAATGTTGGATTATTATGAAATTTCTCAAAATCGCCCTTCTGCATTGGTAGTTGTACGTTATTATCGTTTGTGATATTTTCTGAACACATTCTTATATCATTGGCATCAACAAATTTAATGTTATGATCCACTTGTACCAAATAAGTCGAATGACTTATAACTTTTACAATCTTGCCTTTTTGCCAGATCTTAAGTTGAATATTTTTAACATATACAAGTTGATTTAAAAAATATAATTTAGTTTTCCTTACATTATTGTCAGAGTCAAAATCAATACATTTCTTGTTAAATGATGGTTTCAATAAATCAAATCGAGTCCTTGGTCTTAGTTTAAAAACAGTTTCAGACGGAGAAACGGCTGTTGATGTTGAAGGTGTATTTCTTTGAGTAAATAGAAAATTATATAATCTTGTTTTTAAAGAGTATCTACTTATTTCCCGCTTCTTTTCAAAAAATAACGTTTTTTCTAAACCTTTCTTTACTGTTTGTACGCTTCGTTCGGCAAGACCATTACTTTGAGGGTGATAAGGTGGAGATTTGGTAGGTGTTATGCCATTTGCTTGACAAAACGCAACAAATTCATGGGAATTGAATGGTGGACCATTATCGGAAACTAGTTCTACGGGTAATCCAAAAACAGAAAAAAATTCTTTTAACTTAAGGATTGTCTCTTTAGCGTTTGTGTTATTTTCCATTAATTTGACATCTAGATATTTTGATTTGTCATCAACTATGATCAAAAACGTGTTTTCATATTTGTGAAAAAAATCGATTTGAACACGATAAAAGTTATTTGATGGTGTTGGCCAAGATAATAGTCTACTCGTGTTAGAAAAGTTTTGAGACGTTTGGCAAACCTCACATGAACTTATAAACTTTTCAATGGCGCTGTTTATGTTAGGCCACCAGCAGTAAGAACGTATAAGCATTTTAGTACGGACTATGCCTAAGTGCTGTTCGTGAAAAAGTTCTAAAACTTCGTTTTGTAAAGACTTAGGAATGACAACTCTATTACCTAATAAAACACAATTATTTTCTACAGACAATTCATGCCTTCTGTGAAAGAAAGGCTTTATATTTTCATCCTGAATTGTAATAGGTCATCCGGATTTAGTAAGATCTATAACTTTAATCAAGATTAAATCTTTACTTGTGGCTTTTGCGATATCACCAGCATGTAAAGGGATATTCTCAAATAAATTAAATGAGTATAAAGAATTGGGTACCTGAGTATGACCAGACATTGGTAAGCGCGACAATCCGTCAGCATTTGAAATTAATTTTCCTTTTTTATACTGAATTTCGTAATCATATGCTGCTAAGGTAATAGCCCAACGAGTTATTCTCGAAGCTGCTGTTACAGGTATGCTTTTATTTCGACCAAAAATATACTGTAAAGGTTGGTGATCAGAAATTTAAATTAATTTTCTGCGGTAGATATATTTATGAAATTTCTTTAACGCAAAAATTATAGCTAGGCTCTCTCTTTCCAAATTTGAGTACAGTTTTTCTGTTGGGGAAAGTGTGCTAGATGCAAACATGATTGATTTGTCATCACCATTAATCCGATGACTAAGGACAGCTCCTACTCCATACCCGCTTGCATCGGAAGTAACGTAAATAGGTAAAGATGGATTAAAATATGTAAGAATCTTTTTTGAAGTAAGTAAACTTTTACTAGACTGAAAAATTGATTCGCATTCCTGTGTCCAGTTGAATCCAACATCAGACTTGCACAAATCGTACAGTGGTTTGAGTTTACTAGAAAGCATTGGAATAAATTTTCCATAATAATTTAAAAGACCTAAGTATGATCTGAGCTGGGTTTAGTTTTGTGGAGATGGTGCTTCAATTATACATTCTATTTTTGCTTTTGTTGGATGGATTCCGTGTTCATCAATTTTATGACCTAAAAATTCTATCTCCTTTTGATAAAATACGCATCTTTGTTTGTTTACTTTGACATTGTATTCCCTTAATCCTTGCATTACTGATTTGACATTTGCATGGCATTGTTTAACGCACGTACCGTAAATTAAGATGTCATCTAAATAGCATTTGACATTTGACAGACCAGCTAAAATTGTTTCCATAATAGATTGAAAAATACCTGGAGCTGAGCTTCTACCATATGTTAACCTATTATAACGAAAAAGACCTAAGTGAGTATTGATTGTAAAAAACTCTTTAGAAGAATCACTGATTTCAAGTTGTTGAAATGCTCTTTAAGATCCAAAATGGTAAAACATTTGCTTCCACTTAAACTTGAAAATATGTCATCGGGTAACGGTAAAACACAGTGATCTATATCAATAACTTGGTTCAAAGTTTTTTAAAAATCGACACAGATCCTAATTTCCTCGGAGTTCTTTTTTGGGACTACGACGATAGGACTTGCCCATTGACTATGATTTACTTTACATAAAATACCTGAATTAACCATTTTTGATAGTTCTTCCTCAACTTTGGGCTTCAGAGAGTATGGCATCCCGTAAGCACGATGGAAAATAGGTTTGACATTATCTTTAACTTTAATTTCAGCTTTAAATTTCCTAATAGAAGAGTTAGACTCGCTCTGAAAATTACAATTAAACTCTTTCTTAATATCTGAAATTAGATCAGGGTATTCATCTTTTATTACATAAACGAGAGTATGGTTTCGCACCCTCCGGGTGCTTACCTACTCTCTTGAGTAGAGGGTTGCCTACGGCAACGTGTATGAACCTAGAGGGGTTGCCTTCGGCAACCATAGAACAAACGCACTTTTTTTTTTATTGGACTATTGTTTAATAATTTTTTTTATTTTAATAAATTTTTATTTATTTCTTTTTGTGCTTATTCTACTCTCTCATTTAGATTATTACCTGCGGCAACAATTTGGTATTATTTACCTTTAAAATGAATATTATTTATTATTATATTATATGATTTTTTATTATTTTGTGTTTTATATTACTATATTTTTATTGAATCTTTCTTATGCTTACCCTACTCTCTTACATGTAAAGCAAACATAAAACAACCATATTTTGTATGTATTAAAAATCTTTTATTATATTTTATAAATTATACTTATTCCTTTTTTATTATTTTTCTATCTTTCCCATCTTTTTTTTGTTGTAATAAAGCAAACATATTATTAATTACGATTAAAGCTTTTTTTTTATTTTTATTGTAATAGTTTCCTACGGCAACATATATAAATCTATTATCATTTATATTTAACAAAAATTTTACTATTCATTATTATTTTATATATTTTTTTATTTATTTTTTTTTGTATTTACCCTACTATCTTATACGTAAACGGTTGCCTTCGGCAACCTTATTTGGATTTTGTTAAAAAAATTTATATCACATTTTCTTCATTATATTTTTTTTTCTTTCTTTTTATTTTTTTAATTTTCATATTAAATATACTACTATAATTTTTAAAAATAATATTACTATTTATTATTATTTCATATAATTTTTTTCACTTATTATGTACATATTTTTTATTTATTCCTTCTTTTGCTTACCATACTCTACAATATTTTTGCTTACCATACTTTCTTATATGTAAGATGTTGCCTTCGGCAACAATAAAACAACAATATTTGTTTTTTATTAAAAAAAATTGCATTATATTTTATTTAATATACTTAATTTTTATTCTTCTTTTTTTTTCCAATTTTTTTCTTTCTTTCTCTTCTCTTTAATCTCTTCTAAAGCAAGTCTATTTTATTTTTTTTTTCGAAATAAAAATTGTTATTTTATATATTTTTTGTTGTTTCTATTATTAAATTTTTTCATTTATTCCCCCTTTTGCTAGCTTACTTTGCTCTCCTATATATATAAGGTTGCCTTAGGCAACAATAAAACAACCATATTTTATTTTTATTAAAAAAGTTTGTATTACATTTTATTAATTATATACTTTATTCTTCCTTTTTTTTTTCTATTTGGTTTCTTTTTCTAATTTTCTTAATTTTTTCCTATTTTCTATTTAATTTTTCTAAAATCATTCAATTACAATCATACATAATCTAAAAAAAAATCAAAAAAAATTATTTATATTTTAGTTATATATTATATATCAAATTTAAAAAAACGACCACTCTATAGAAATTTGTACATTAAAATTGACAGAAAAACGTTTCATATTTCATGTTAGTTATAAAATATAAATCATTAATATTAAGTGATCACTTTGTATTTTTTAATTGATTATGTTGTAATAATAATTGACAATTGACATCGTATTTTTTTTTAAATGTTTAATTGCTTATTTAAAAATATAAAAATAAGTACGTACGATTGAGAAAAAAATATATATTCTGTATAGATACTTTTCGAAAATAATTTTCCACTTCTATCTGATTTTAATTCATTTATATAAATCTTCTTTCATCGATTGGTCTCAAACACAACTTATTCTCACTTTTCGTATACATAATTATAAATTTTCCTACAACCACAGTTCTATATTTTATATAATATAATCAAAAAAGCTCTTCTAGCTATTCGTATTATATTCCCATATTATAATAAAGGAAAAAATGTAAAACAGGCCAAAACAATTAGGTGTCTCCTCAAAAATTTTCATCAAACCTTGTCTAAAAAAAAAAAATTATAGACAATGAGATTAAATAATTATTAAACTTACTTTATTTTAATCTTTTCATTTATATTTTACAAAAAAATCAACACTTTTACACTTATTTTTGTAAAATATGTAAATACTTGAAAATTCTAAAAATAATTATTTTATTATTATTTTTTTTTGTTGCTAACAACAACGATGTCAAAAATATTAGAGCGGTAAATTTAAAATTGTTTCTCATTATTTCCTTTTCAAATACCACTTTCAGGCATGCTCTATCAAAAAAAGATTTTAGTATTTAATAAAAAAAAGTCAAAAAACATACCCAGAGCTTTTCTTTCTATTATTTCTTCTATCTTTTTCAATATAAAAAAGCATTTCAATTAATTTGGGGCTCAATTTTGGAAGACCTATTAATCCAAAGCTTTTCTTTTCGCCCCAAAATACTCTTTAAACGTCGTTTCACTTATATATTCATTGTAATTTCTATTATATTAGCTTTACCCCTTTGACATTTCGGGGGGCATGCTCTATCAATATAAGATTTTAGTATTTAATAAAAAAAACTCAACAAACATACCCAAGACTCTTCTTTATATTATTTCCTCTCTCTTTTCCAATATAAAAAAGCATTTTAATTAATTTGGGGCTCAATGTTAGAAGACCTATTACCCAAAGCTTTTCTTTCAGCCATAATAACCTTCTCGACTTTTTAATCTTTACTTCTAACTTTTAAGGTTATGTTTTCTTATATTTCTTCTATCTTTTCCAATATAAAAAAGCATTTCAATTAATTTGGGGCTCAATTTTGGAAGACCTATTAACCCAAAGCTTTTTTTTTTGCTCCAAAATACTCTTTAAACGTCGTTTCATTTAAATATTCATTGTAATTTCTATTGTATTAGCTTTACCCCTTTGACATTTCGGCGGGCATGCTCTATCAATATAAGATTTTAGTATTTAATAAAAAAAAGTCAACAGACATACCCAGGACTCTTCCTTCTATTATTTCCTCTCTCTTTTCCAATATAAAAAAGCGTTTCAATTAATTTGGGGCTCAATGTTAGAAGACTTATTAACCCAAAGCTTTTCTTTCAGCCATAATAACCTTCTCGACTTTTTATTCTTTACTTCTAATTTTTGAAGCTATGTTTTCTTATATTTCTTCTATCTTTTCCAATATAAAAAAGCATTTCAATTAATTTGGGGCTCAATTTTAGAAGAACTATTAACCCAAAATCTTTTCTTTCAACCATAACAAATTTATAATAACCTAATGCTGTCAATTTGACAATTTTTTTTTGTGAGTTTTTGATATTTTGACCGAAACCAAAAAAAAAACCCTTTTCGACTTTTCGATCTTTGCTTCTAACTTTTTGGTAAGTGCCACTTGTTTCTTTAACCAATATTTTAATTGTTTTGAGCTGTATTTACGTAGATTTTCTATTAAATTCACTTCACTCTGTTGACAGAATGGGGCCCTTATTTTTCTCTACAAAATGCCTTGAAATCTTTTAAAAAATTAATCAAACCTTTATCGGTCGCTTCAAAATAGTTTTTAAACAATGTTTTCGTTTAAATATTTATTGAATGGTTCTCCCATTATATTCACACTTCAGTCCGTTGACAGTTTGGGGGGCGACAAATTATAAAACCTTCCTTCTTGACGAAATTACATTGAATCTCTTGATGGGAAACCTTTATAAATAAAACCCCCATGTTTATTTAATAGATATTTTATAGATTTAAGCTGTATTTTGGTAGATTTTCGCCAAAATTACGATACGACTGACAGGTTAGACACTGACAGGTTAGACACTGACATTTGTTGATGAAAATTCTTAGTGATATAGAATCTAGCCATAGTAAGTTTAGACGTTATTATCGCGATTTTGACACATTCTATCTCTTTCTCAAACTCTGCTTTCGATCCCTCCTACGTTCAAGGGGGTTATCAAATTTGAAAAAAATTTTTAGAAATTATTAAAAAAAACATTGTAATTGATAGGATAGCTACTTTATCATACAAAATCTCATTTCAAACAAAAAAAATTTTTTAAAAATTCAAAATTTGTCCGACAAAGCTGAGGCTAACGCGTTTTATTATTATTTAATTGACATTTCATTACTATTTGACTTATTATTAGACTCGACTTGACTTTTTTTTGACGCATTAATCGGGTTTAGCACGACTTTATTGTTTTTAACTGATTTTGACTCTACTAAGACGTTTTTCCATTGCGGGGGGTTAAGACATTTAACCAATTACGACCTAATAAAGGTATAAAACGTTTAAAACTATCTAAAATAACCAAAGGTAACCTGTAAATCTGATATTCGTATTTAACTTCAACATCTATTTGTCTTATAATAGACACGTTTTGACCGGTAACTACTTTTAGCTTAAACTTAACAGGTGTTATATTAATATTTAGAAATAATTCATAATAATCGTCAATATGAATAACGGATTTACAGGCTCCTGTATCGATCTCCATTGAAACATCTTTCCTTTGAATACTAATCTTTACCTGTAAACTTTCATCTTCTTTCCGTAAACTGTTTATACTTAACCAACCTAATTCCAAATCTCCATTATCTTGGTCGTCTTCATCATCGGACAGGCAATTAACTTGATTCTTGCACAACACTGATTTTGCTGTATGATCCATTTGGGAACATGAAAAACACTTCCAGTTAACAGCTGGACATTTATTATTATCGAAATGAACTCTTAAACAGCGCTTGCACTTCTCCTTACCACGGTTGGCTACTGGTTGACTATTATTGCGATGGCTATGCCTGTTGTTGTAACTGCTCCCTTGACCATAATAATTGTGTTTTGATTGCTGACCATCTCCACCATATTTAGATTTATGTTGATATGACTTGCTTTTTTGAAAATTAATTTTATTGACTGATCCCGTAGCTTCAGGTCCAAACAACTGTAGCTGATCATCAGTGAGTTCCATGGCTATAGCTGTATTTAATGCTGCTTCAAATGTAGGGAAAGGATCTATGGTAAGTAATTTACGTTTTATAGCATTAGACTTAACTCCACAGACAAACTTGTCTCTTAAAGCATCCGGTAAAAAAGCTTTAAAATCACAATACTTAGCGAGATTTCGTAATTTAATAGGAAATGTTCTTACGTCTTCTCCATTTTCTTGCGCTGCAGACCAAAACTTATATCTTTTTGCAATCACTAAGTGTTTCGTGCTAAGTGTTTCGTGTTAAATTCTGTTAACTCCGAGAACTTTTTATCAGCTAGTGACTCGGGCGCTAGTAAATCCTTTAGGGCATTATACGCTTTGCCCCCAATTAAGGTTAGAAATAATGGGACTTTTTTTCATCCGTGGTTATGTTATTCACCAAAAACAATTGTTCCAGCCTTTCTACGTATGCTTCTGCATTTGATTTCTTGACATTGACTGGTTCTATATTCCCAATCAAAGACATTTTAACGACTAATGTCCGACCTTGGCTTGACTTGACTTCTTGATTTTATGATTTGACTACACTTGGCTACAAATATTATTGGTGTGGGAAGACCGTTCTCGTCGCCAATTTATGTTATGTATTAGACGCACGGGGACATAGGTAGATTAAAAATCTTGTTGTGGGAGTATCATATATTATTATAGAGCACATTCTACAACATACCAGAAAACCAACATGGCCGACCTCCCTGTCCGAATGAGTTCATAGATCGTATGGACCACAGACTAGATAGATGGTATTGACCACAGATTATTAATAGATTAAATTAGAATATACTACAATGACGTATTAGGTACGATATTAGTGAAATGAATAGGTTTAGGTTTTTCTTTTAAACGATTTCTTCGTTTTGTAAGTAAATATCCCGTTTTGGAAAAAATCCGTTCACATGGCACTGAGGTTGCTGTAATGCAAAACCGTTTTTTTACAAATGCAAAAACTCTGGAAAGACAAGCAATCTTTGCTTGTCTCTCCACCATGTTAGCGCATTTTCATTTCTTGACAGCAATGCTTTGTTAAGGTATTTGTCAAATTCGACAATACCTGCTGCTGTTGGGTTAGAAGTCGCACGACTATCTCAACTTCTTTATCGAATTCCTCTCATAAATTGTTGGTAAAGTTGTTGGTGTTTTTCTTCTTCGACCTGATCCCGTGAGTTTGTAGCAATTTCAGACAGCTGAAGTTGAACCGCACAAATTTTTCTTTTTAGGCTTTCTCGAGATATATCCTTTCATCAAAAAGACCATATTTTTTAAATCTTTTATCTAAAATTGTTGCCTGATCAATTAATTCGTTGGCTTCTAACAGCTGAAAACGTTTTTCCATAACCTTTGTCAATACTGTTCTCATTTTTTCAATGTCTTCATTATGTTCTGCAGTTACAGAAGTAAACTGTTGAACTTTGCACCTCATAATTTTTGCCAGAGGCAGTATTTTAGATATGGAAATATAATTTTTGACCGCTAATTTTAACTGTTACATCAAAAAATACTTTTAAAATACTTATCGCAGATTTAATAACTTTCCAGTCATCAGAGCTCAAAGAACGCTCGACATTTAAAAGAGCTGAGGTTGAAATAATTGCTTCTCTAAGCTCAAAAAATCTTTTCAACATATCATACGTTGAATTCCAACGTGTAGGAACGTCTTGTTTCATTTTCAGCTTTGGCAAATTCATTTGTTTCTGCGTCAGCTGCATTTTGACCAGAGCATGAGTACTTTTTTTGAAGTACTCTACAATGGTTTTCACTTTTGTCGTCGTTGTTTCAATTTCCAAAAGCGCTTTTTGCACAATAAGATTGACAGTGTGTGCAAAACATCTTACATGTCGCCAATTTGACAATTGAATCGCTGACACCACGTTAGCTGCATTATCCGTCACACATGCAATTATTTTATTTTCAATGCTAAAATGAGCAACAACGTCTTTTAAAAACTTGGAAATGTCTATTGCAGTGTGACGCTCAGAGAATAAATCACATTCCAATAATATTGAGTTTGTAATTAAATCATTACAAAAAAAATGAGCTGTAACTGCAACAAAACTTTCTTGGTTGATTGAAGTCCACGCATCTGTGGTTAAGCATACAGGTTCTACATTTTCATTTTTTCTTTTACATTTTCCTTGGTTGATTCGTAAAGTTGTGGAATTGAAGAATTTGAAATAGTTTTTTCTGGAGGGCATGGAATATTCAGGGCATAACATATTTACGAAACCTTTAAACTCCACAATTGACAAAGGGTGGTATTCTTACACAATCACTTAGACCAGTTTAACATCAAGAGCTTTTTTTTTGCCAACGGCACTGGTCTATTTAAAAAATCTTGCAATGACGTTTGTCTGAATGCTTGGATGCTTTAATTTTGCACTAGAACTAACACTACTTGCAAAACTAATACTAGTACTATTGTTATCTTCACTGTTACTACTAACTGCTGCACTAATTCCAGTATTTCTATGTCCACTAGTGCCTGTATTATCTTCAATTGATCGTCACTTCCATCGGAGGGATGTCTTCAATATTAGGAATTGGTTTAATTGTTGCAGCACTTTTTGGATCATCTATATTAAGACCAGGTTGTTTTGTCTGTATATGTCTTTTAATATTTCCTAAAGAACCACTAGCAAAACTAATAAATTGGATGCAGTACCTGCATTTAGCTTTTTTAATTTGGTCGTTTTTTAAAAAATCCTCTCACAAAAAGCTACCATTTCTATGAGACATACTGATACTGAGTTACTGAATAAGATTTCGAAAAAAATTCAAACAAAATTATTAAAAATACGCTTTTAAGTTTCAAATAACAGAATGAATCCACATATGAGAATGTTGAATGTTGTGCGACATCCAGGCTCATCACATGATAGCCTGATTTTTGACCGCAGCGCATTACGAGTGCAGTGTGAACAGGGGCTACTTGGTGATTTATTGTTAGGCGATAATGGGTATGCGTGACGCCCATATTTGCTTACTCCAATAATTCGACCAGGATTAGGCATGCAGTAATATCTCTCTGACCCAATTATAGGTAATGTGCGGGAAGAAAGCTATAACCGGGCTCATATACGCACCCGAAATATAGTGGAAAGAGTGTTCGGACGCAGCTCAATATAAAGCTGGAAACTTCACAAATTATTATCGATGCTTTTGCCATATTGCATAATATATCTATGCAGCACTGACACAGGCACTACAAGGGATCCTGACACCGACTTGAACAAACAGCATCTGACACAGGCATCTAATGAACCCTGACACAGACTACTTTACAAAGCAAAATTTAGCGTCTGATTCATCAGAATCAAAATAGCAAGCAAACCATGGTTTGAGATGTTTATTTGCATAGATACCAGTGTATTTTCGATGAGGTTTCAAGGTTTTTAACTCACTCACTTCATAACGGTCTTTTGGTAAACATTTAGTAATTTTAAAAGGACCTTTCCACTTAGCTCGAAACTTTTTACTTTCACCGTAAGTTACTATGCTAGCAATTTTAACTACTACCAGATCACCGACTTTATAAAAGAAAGCTGGAGCACTTTTAACGTCAAACTGAGATTTTTTGTATTTTTGGCGCTTTAGGATACGCGAAGAAGCTTCTGTACGTAATTTCGTAATATCACAAAGTTGTTTTTCAAAATTGATATTTGTCATGATTCCATGGAGTGTGCGCTTTATAGCCCATTAAAAGTTGTTGAGGGGTAGAGTTTAACGCTCGGTTCAATGTATTATTTAAGATAATTGAACAGTAGCTAATTTAGTTGGCCAAAGAGAAGTTTGGTCAGCAGAACTCGTTGATAAACTTTCTAAAATAGTACGATATAAATAAGGTTTATTGTTTAACTTTACAGTTCTACAATGTATTTACAATTTTTATTAAAATAAATCTTCTTCCTTCTTCTTCCTCTTTTTTTTTCTTTTTTCTTTCTCTTTTTATCATTTTCATCCATTCTTTTTTCTTTTTTTTCCATTCATTATGTCTTCTCTTATTCTTATTCTTCTTCTTCCTCATCCACCCAGTTTAATTTTTTTCTTTCTTTTTCTATCATTTTCATCCATTCTATTTCCTTTTTCTTTCCTTTCATTATATTCTCCCTTACTAACATGCTCTCTTTTACCTCCTCACATTCCTTCATCATGTGTTCTAATGTTTCTCTCTCTTTTCCACACATTCTGCACTTTCTTTCATTTTCTTCCATCCAATATCTATTTTCTCTCTCTTCATTTCCACACCTAAATCTAGCAATCATTTTTCTCTCTCTCTTATTTTCCCTTTTCAGGTAGCTTGGCAGTTCTTCAGTAATTATTGCCCCATATTTTGTATTGTACCTGCTTTCTCTAATTTCACCCCTCCTTTCTTGCTTCTCTATATCTCTATCTCGGTCTCTCATTTCTCCATTCATCCATTGCCTCTCTTCTCTTTTCCTCTCAATCTCTTCTACACTGAACCCTTTACTTTTATAGTATTCTTTTTTCTCTTTTAATTGCGTACGCGAAGAAGCTTCTGTACGCAATTTCGTAATATCACAAAGTTGTTTTTCAAAATCGATATTTGTCATGAGTCCATGGAGTGTGCGCTTTATAGCCCATTAAAAGTTGTTGAGGGGTAGAGTTTAACGCTTGGTTCAATGTATTATTTAAGACTAATTGGACAGTAGCTAATTTAGTTGGCCAAAGAGAAGTTTGGTCAGCAGAACTCGTTGATAAATTTTCTAAAATAGTACGATTAAACCTCTCAATTGACCATTACCCCGAGGCATACCCACTATGTTAATAAATTGGCGAGTTCCAAGCGAGGAACAAACGATTTAAATCTTTGAGACGTGAAGGACGTAGCAGCGTCATAGATTAGGCGGCTTGGTACATCAAAAATAGGAATAAGTTCTTGGAGAGTCCTGATGGCATAAAGAGCTTGTGTATTGCAAACTGGACGAAGAATAATAAATTTAGTGAAAGCATCTATCAACGCAAAGATATAGACCGATCCATCGGTAGCTACAAGAAACTGTCCTAAATGGTCAATATGCACAGTGTGGAAGGAGATTGCTACTTTATTGATTGGGTGCAAGTAGCCCGGTTGTTTACCCCCTCTTAATTTGGTGTAAGTGCATGAGATACAGGCATTAATATATTTTGATATAAAACGGCGCATTTTAGGAAACCAAAAGAAGGATTTAAGGAAAAAATATATTTTGTAAAACAAAAAATGTCTCAAATCATCGTGATGAATTCGTAAAAGTTTGCCAACGACATGCTTTAGGAATTACTAATTTTTGTCCATCTACTGTGTTGAAATACAGTTTACCACCTTTGACTGCATAATCATTGGGTCTACAAATGTCAAACTAGTTCCAGGTTTGTGAACTGATGTAAAGGTAAATTCTTGAAGAGAAAGAACCCAACGGGCAATACGAGAATTTAAATCTTTTTTAGAAAGAGTGTTTTTCAAGGCATTACAGTCGGTAATAAGAGTAAAAGGGTGACCAAGCAAATAATGCTTAAATCTTTTAACCGCCAAGGTTTCTAACTCGAAAGAGTGGTAACGAGATTCAGTTGGACTGGTCTGACAACTATAGAAAGCAATGGGTTGTTCCTTGCCATCGACTACTTGTGTCAAGACTGCCCCAAAACCTTGTGCAGAAGCGTCTGTACACAAAAGTGTTTTACGGTGAACGGTAAAAAAAAGTTAGAATTGGTTTATTCACTAATATTGATTTCAATTCTTTAAAACCAGTTTTTTGTTCTAAATTTCATTCCTACGGTGTATGAGATCTCAATAATTTTGTCAAAGGTTGGGTTTTACGCAAAGTTATGTACAAATTTGCGAAAGTAGGAAGTAAGACCTAAAAATTGTCTAACTTGGGTGAGATTAGTTGAGGTTGGAAAACTTTTGACAGCTTCGACTTTTAAGCTGTTAGGCCGAATTCTATCGTGGCATATGTCAAATCGCAAATAAGTAATGTTCGTTAAAAAGAAAGAGCATATAGATAGACGGAGTTTGAGATTATTATTTCGCAAGAGCTGCAAAATGTTTTGGAGGATTTCTAGTCCTTCGGGAATTGTATGAGATGGAATCAAACAATCCTCCATGTAAAATACATTTTTTTGACTTAGAGGTTCCAATAGATGATTCATGGTTTTTTGAAAAAAGGCAGCTGCATTTCGCAACCCAAAGGGAACTCTTAAAAATTCATATAAGCCATCACTTGTATAAAACGCTATTTTAGGAATTGAGTCTTAAGTTAGTTGAAATTGATAGTATCCAGAGGCAAGATCGCAATTTAGTAAAATACTTGAAACCTGCAAGACGATCAACTAAATCATCAATTAAAGGAAGTGGGAAGAATTGGGGTACAGTTAAAGCATTTAATTGCCGATAGTAAATGCAAAGACGATAATTTCCATGTGGTTTTTTAATTAACAGTGCAGGACTGCTATAAGCAGATGTCGATGGTCGAATTATTTGTGTCATTAAATGTTTTGGGATTTGTAATTTGGGCGGTATTAACGGCAAATTTTGCCGTTAAAGATGCGTCTAAGAATTAATTGGATCAAATCGTTATCACTATAACTTAATTTTAAATTTTGAATAAGCCATTCGTCGAATTTAGCAAGTTATTCCTGTATATGTCCTTCTTCCGGGTTGAACTCCGGCACCATTGTCAAAAAGGTACTTACAGGTATAGACGGTCTCAAGCGCGATTGCTGCAAACTCAAAGCGTCTCACTGAATCAGCCACGATACGGCCGACTTCCTGGGCCTGATTACCTCTGCCACTCAAGGATTGATGCTGCCCGGAACCAGAACCAGAAGATGGAACATAGGGCAGCAAACCCACTAAGGGTGGAGTGTAGTTGCGGGCTGAGCTATTTTTAAGTTCGCTGAAAGTCGCCTCGGCCATACTGCGAAGAAAAAAAAATGCGTATTGCGTTCTCTATCAGGTAGAAAAACTACACAAAACGGCATACAGGCTTTTCATCCACTTCTGATGTTAACTTATTAAAAATTAAACAACTCTAGGAGAGTAAAGCAAGATCTATATTGATAACTTGACCAGACGAGCAACTTAGATCATAGTTCAACGATTAATGAATGAATAATATGTCCTGCGTCTCGCTTCCTCTGGTCTTCCCATCTCCATGTGTGCCCTCGAATTCCTGCCTTATCTCTCATAGCCACCGTCCACACGACGCCACATTGTAAGATCACACTATTCGGGGAATTCCCGGCTGAAGCAGCAGAGTTAACCATATATTATTTGTATAGTGAATTGTGAATACTTTCATCAGAAAATAATCAAATTATCTTGTTTACAAGGGTCAAGCTTTCAGGTATTTCGATCGTTTCATCAGACATCGTGACAGAGGAAGCTGAAAAAATAACGTTACTTAATTCTGCTTGTAACCGATCAGTAGAGTTGCTGGGACATGGTGAGTGTGTTTCTTATTCCAAAACAACATGGAGTTTGGATTTAACATTGTATGAAATTGATAGAGAGGAAGAGCAATTGACATATCATCAGCCAACGTGATTAGGTCTTGCAAAAGACCTCACTTGATTTTTAGATACCAAAGCATTTTAAAAGTTGGCCAACTCAATTGCGCTTTTTAGTCTTGAACAAATTTATTTGTTCGGAGGCATATAGTGGACCAACCGCAGTCTACTAAAGCATCCGCAAAAAGCCGAAGCCAAATACGCTTTAAAATCACATCGAATAAACAAACGTGGAGTATCTGTAAAAAAATAGTCATGTCAGCATTATTTATCTGCTTTTTGATATTTGTTACGCTTTGTAACAGTGAATAAACTGCCATTATCTGCAACCATGAAGAACAGGTGTAGATAAGCTTTTGAAAACAGCTGGAGCTTGGAGAAAAAGATTACCTATTGAATTATTTTATCTGAAATTTTCTAAATGTGTTCGTATGTTTCCAAATCGGACCAACAGTAATATTTGGCTGTTGGAAATACTATGCACATCTTACATATTTTAACGACATTTTGACCGGTTACGTTTGTAGTTTATCATTTTGGTTTTTTTTTGTCTGTAACAAGTAATTTTTATTTTGGCTATTTTAAATTGGCTAGATTTTTTAGGTTGTATTCAGAAAATCTACATTGAAACTCTAAAGCTGATATTGTGTTTGTTATTTGTCTTATTTCTCTGTCGTCAAGGAATGTTCTAAATAAATCTCGCAAGGATGTACAGTGGTAGTGTAAATTATTGTTCCTACAAGAGTTTGAACAGACACTTGAGCTTTATGCACAGACGAGAGATTTACTGGGCAGAGTTCAGTAACGATACCTATTCGTGCATAGTAGTTGTTTTTGGCAACTGTATAAAACGCCTAGTTGGTTTAAGGGTTTATTCTATATTGGACACTTATTTGAATTAGGGGTTTAGAAGTTACGGTGGACATGAAGTCTTTCAAACCAATTGTAATAATGGGGGTCTTAAAGGGACGATTAGTTTCAACGCAAGAATCCGAACATGTTTACGCTTGATATGAATTTTAATTAAGTTGTTACATGTGCTTCATCTGGAAACAAAGGACGATGTTTCTGATAGGAGCTCACCTATCGGTTGAGCTCCTATCAGCGACCTGGCGATTTTTACACGGTGTTCAGGTCTCAAGCCAGTTGATGATTCCATCACATCTTGAATCCATTTCAGAATGAGTGTCTGAATCATTCTTCCGAAGTTCTGTTGAGTGATAGGAACTGCTATTGCTCCGCCAAAGGCGGAAACAATCACTTGATACACACGCATGATTATGCGTTGTTCTGCGCCTGAGTTTACAGTCAATGTCACGACTATTTGTCTGGACATCAACCTTCTAAATTGCAGTTTCAATTCAGGGTTTGATAGTACTAAGCTTACTTCTGGTTGAGTGACTGCCTGTTGTGGCGGCTGGGGCTGGGTGGCTTGTTGCTGTGGTGCTCGTACCATGGCTGGTTCGGGCGGGAGAGCTGCTGTGGCACCTCGTTACATAGACATTATAGGGTATGTCTAGCTCTGGACTTTGGGATCTTATCCGTCTTTTCTGCTTATTTTAGCAGGGCTCAATCGGATTGAGATGCTGACTTCGTTTTGCATCGACCTAGGAACGGTCGGATTCTAAACACGCAGCAATTAATAACTTGAACAAGGCTTCTGATGGAGAGAGATTACTCTGACCACAGCCGCTTCTATTTACAAGTTGTGAAGTTAAATGTGGCATCTTTGCATGTTCAACTCCAGGGTCTATGCGATAAGTTGGGCTGAGGGCTGAGATACACATTTGCTAATATATTATCAGCAAATGAAATTATTATTTATATGTTATAGAGATAGTGTTTCTCATCATGTTTTTTGGACGTAATAAAAAAGGAAAAATGAAAAGGTCAAGTGCAAACAAATAAATCATAAATATTGAAAAAAGCATTTAATGAAACAGTCTATTTTAACGTATGCAGTTTGCGTTTACAATTACTTTTGACTTAATGACGAACATTATTTTTATTTTTGCTAGAATTATTTAATATCATATTACTAATAATTAATGCCACAAAAATGTAAATTTTCTTTTCTCTTAAAAGGCATACAATTTCTTCACGTTCACTTCAAATGGAAATTTCGAAATAAACAAACACAAAACCGGTCTCGGTTTGTTGCTCTCTCTCTGTCTATTTCCTAAGCGATAAATTTTGTTGATATCATGTTCTTCCATTTTGATACTCAAATCCTGATTGAAGGTTTCCTCAAGCTTTAGTATTATTGCATGAGAGGATTTTTCGTTTTCTTCTAAGCCGAATACAATAATATTATTGTTTCTCTCAGCTTTTTTTAGATAATCTATTTCTTTTTCGAGTTTTTCTACCTTAGTTTACAAGGTCTTGTTTTCTTCTATGGGGATTAGTTTATCATCCGTCTTTTCCATAATAATATAATATTTGAAATTGACCTTCCATTTTATATTTTTATCTGCGTAACACGAAACGCGATATTAGATTGTGGTAGAAATATTTTTCTCAATATTGGCAACACTGCTTGATATGTCAGAATTTTTGACGTTTATGACAAGTGCCACTGAGTGAACAATTTGTTGATTTTCGTGTTTTCTAACCTCCAAACCAATAGGTAGTTGGTGTTTTGGTTGTAGCTCCACGACGGATTTCAGTAATTGCACTATATGTTTTTAATCACTTCAAGATGTCCCGATATTGTATATACGAGTACTAACAGCCAGAAATTGCGTTTACTATTTTTATTTCGCTTATTTCACTCGGAGTTTTTACTACGAAGTATTTGTACTTACCAAACTTTATTTTAACTGTTTAAAGTAATCGTCTAACGGTTATCAATTTTATTTAAAAAAAAATCGATATACATAGTGTCTATTTATTCTACATTGCACAAACACAAAGTTAACATTTTTATACTATATTATTGAATAACATTCATAATTCTAATTTAATGAATAATATTTGTTTAATTAATTAAATATGTTTTATTCTTTTCAGTCTTGAACAGTTGAGCATTAAGTAAGAAAGTTATTATAAACAAATCAAGCACAAAAATAGCTTCAAGTATAAAATATGTAAAAAACATTATGTAAAAAAAGTCAATGCCTTATCAAATGCTGTTTTCAGTCCGCTTTGTTTTATTAAAGAGGGCAACTGACGTTTTTGATGCTGTATTTTTTTGGTTATGTCGAACTGGCTTTTGTAAAGGCAGAGCAACAGCAGAGTCTTGCTTTCCGATTGCATCAAACCCCGAAACTTAACGTTGTTAAATTTTCAGACAAATAACATACAGCTTCCAAACTGTCGCTATTTGAAAGAGACGAGATCAACACGTGCAGTTTTTCCAAAGCTTTTTTTTTAATCAAGCTTATCCGTAAGTGTTGCTTGCTAAAGCTGTTTAGAAACTATCTCAAATATCACGCAAATTTTATTGCGTGATGTTGACACCATTCGCTTCAAAAATTCAATTCGAAGACATTCTATTACATTATTAATACTAACATCAAGTCTTTGCTGAAACCTACCGGACAAAACCCCATTATGTTTTAATTCTTGGTGCCACTTTTCCAGACACATGTTGGTATTACGATGCAATCCTTTTCTGTAACAGTGTGCCCACTGGTTTGTCCGTTTTCCATAGTATGTTGCCAAATACTGTCTATATTTTTGAATTAATTAAATTAAAAAAACACAATATCTTCCCATAGATGCTTTATTTCAACTTAAGGTTGAATTTAAAACTACATATGTTTTGGCTTGTACTGATTGTATGTATTAATCAGAGGCCAGCGTCAGGTTTAAGAATATTTAATACAAATATTTCAACTAGCCGACATGAAAATAGGAGATTACTATGGTATATCTCAGAGTAAACTATAAAAATGCAGGTAGCGAAAGTGGTTGAAACTACTTGGAAGGGAGGAGGTACTTAAAGGAATTAACATTTTTCTAAGAAAGGGTAAGTATTTTTATGAGGAGGTAAGTATTTTTTGGAACTGTAAAGAGATTATTGTGTAAGAGACAAATCGAGATATGTGGAGCTAAATATTTAATAATGATTAAAAAATGATTATTTTAAGAAAGATTATTTATGAAAGGTTTGATAATTTGAGTAGTGAATTCAGTTTGGTCATTTAAGATTAAATTAGGTGATGTTTTTTTCAGTTTTAAAATTTCTAATACTTCCAAATTAGCGCTTCAAAAAAATTATTACAGTTGTGTAAAAATTTTGAATGTGAAAATGTGTGATTTTTAGATATGACATGTTCTGCAAAAGTACTTTTGTTTTTTAATTCTTCCAAATCTATAGTGTTTTTGTTTTTGTGTTTGATTTTCAAGTATCTTAGATGTTCAGATATCCTAGTTTTAAAAGATCGCAGTGTTCGGTCTATGTAAGAGTTGCCACAAGAGCAAAAAAGTTGATAAACTCCGCTTTTTAAGTTTTTATCAATAGTATCTTTGTTTGATACAAGAACAGTTTTAAGTTTTTGAAAGTGGCTAAAAGCTATTTTTATATTGAATTTAAAAAAGAATTTTGAAATTGAATTAGACGTTGGACCTATGTATGGTAACGTGAAATATTTAATAGGTGGAGTGGGAGAATTGAGATTTGAGGTTAAAGAAGTGAATTTGTTAAGATAAAATTTGTTTTGTGTTTTTTGGAAAAGTTTATTAATTAAGTTAAGAGGGTAGGAGTTATTAATAGCTAATTGTTTGATGATGTTAAATTCTTTAATAAATTTGGTTTTATTAAGAGGTAAAGAAAATAGTCTATTGAAGAGAAAATGAAAACTAGCTAACTTTTGGGAGAGAGGATGAAAAGAATTCTAGCATAACATCTTTAAACATATGGTTTATTTCAATTTGTCTTAGATATAACATTTTTCCTAAATTTACCACATCTTTAAAATCAAAAATCCACACAGCCTCTTCACAAATAGCAGTCTCCACAGGCAAAAAAACGTGGCTCAAAGAAGAACTCAAGCTCTCCTACAGAAAAACAGACAACATCCAACTTCAATTATGATTCCTACATTGTCATCTTGGGTCTACCCTACATCCAACAGCGTGGAACAGCTTAGATAATAAGGTAAGAGACAACGTCGAAATATGTGGAAAAACTTTATACAAAAAATTGAATAATAAATTTACACGTCTTCTACAACAACAATCAAAACCTTTAACTTCAACAAATAATCAAAATACTAAATTTTCAGATTTTAAATTTCATCCACGTGTCTTAAACACTACAAATATTCAATTGAAAAACAATTATCTTCAGATCTTAAATCTTGGTCTTAAATTTACACCCTCTTTTTCACTACTTTCAAAACCAAAGTTCTTAGACAATTTTATAGCTAAAACAGAATCACTAATTCAATCAACTAATCTTACAAACTCAAAAGAAATTGCTTATAAACTAATTAATTTTCTCAAACAAAACACCTTCAACAAAATTAAAAACAATATAAATTTTTCCACACTTAAAAACCTTTTGAAATTCATAAAAAGTAATAACTTAATTATAACTAGAGCGGATGAAGGTAATTGCACAATCGTAATGTCTAGAACAGAATACACAAATAAAACTTTAAAATTTTTAAACACAAAAGACTTTACAGTTCTTCCAAACAATCCACTCCCAAAGTTCAATACAGAATTAAAAAACGTAATCAAACATTGTCAAAACATCTTTTTAAATCACAAAACTCATTATTTCAATTTTATCGAAAAAAACCCATCTATTCCACTTTTATACAGCCTCCCCAAAATTCATAAACAAACATACTAATTAGACCTATTGTTTCATTTGTCAATTCCCCTACTTACAAACTCAGCATTTTTATTAACAAATTCTTACACAATAATATCAATTTTTCCTTCCTCCGCAGTATTAAAAATTCCTTAGAATTAATTAACCAAATTTCAACCGTCCTAATTCCTCAAAATAGTTTCCTTATTTCATTTGATATTGTGAACCTTTTCCCCAGTGTTCCCACAAACGAGTGCCTCAACCTTTTAAAAGAACATCTATATAACTCATCATTAGACAATGAAACATGTCAGAATATTTTTGATTTAACTGAGATATGCCTTACACAAAATTTCTTCCAATTTAATAATACAATATTTAAACAACTTTCTGGATTAAGCATGGGCAACCCTCTTTCACCCTTAGCAGCCGAAATATTTCTGAATAATATGGAAGAAAACTTTATCATCAACCAAACAAATCCTTTTAGAAAAAATCTTTGCTACTGGTACAGATATGTCGATGATGTCATTTGTCTTTTTCAAGGTTCTACCGATGATCTAAATAATTTTCTCTCTTTCTTAAACTCTTTAAACAAAAACATTAACTTCACTCATGAAATAAGCATCAATAATTCCATTAATTTCTTAGATCTCAATATCAAAATACTCAACAACAGACACCATCTTTCCACCTATAGAAAAAACACAACAACAGATTTTCTAATCCCCTATAATTCTTTTCATCCTCTCTCCCAAAAGTTAGCTAGTTTTCATTTTCTCTTCAATAGACTATTTTCTTTACCTCTTAATAAAACCAACTTTATTAAAGAATTTAACATCATCAAACAATTAGCTATTAATAACTCCTACCCTCTTAACTTAATTAATAAACTTTTCCAAAAAACACAAAACAAATTTTATCTTAACAAATTCACTTCTTTAACCTCAAATTTCAATTCTCCCACTCCACCTATTAAATATTTCACGTTACCATACATAGGTCCAACGTCTAATTCAATTTCAAAATTCTTTTTAAAATTTCATATAAAAATAGCTTTTAGCCACTTTCAAAAACTTAAAACTGTTCTTGTTTCAAACAAAGATACTATTGATAAAAACTTAAAAAGCGGAGTTTATCAACTTTTTTGCTCTTGTGGCAACTCTTACATAGGCCGAACACTGCGATCTTTTAAAACTAGGATATCTGAACATCTAAGATACTTGAAAATCAAACACAAAAACAAAAACACTATAGATTTGGAAGAATTAAAAAACAAAAGTACTTTTGCAGAACATGTCATATCTAAAAATCACACATTTTTACAGTTAAAATTTTTACACAACTCTAATAATTTTTTTGAAAGCGCTAATTTGGAAGTATTAGAAATTTTAAAACTGAAAAAAACATCACCTAATTCAATCTTAAATGACCAAACTGAATTCACTACTCAAATTATCAAACCTTTCATAAATAATCTCTCTTAAAATAATAATTTTTTAATCATTATTAAATATTTAGCTCCACATATCTCGATTTGTCTCTCACACAATAATCTCTTTACAATTCCAAAAAATACTTACCTCCTCATAAAAATACTTACCCTTTCTTAGAAAAATGTTAATTCCTTTAAGTACCTCCTCCCTTCCAAGTAGTTTCAACCACTTTCGCTACCTGCATTTCTTTAGTTTACTCTGAGATATACCATAGTAATCTCCTATTTTCATGTCGGCTAGTTGAAATATTTGTATTAAATATTCTTAAACCTGACGATGGCCTTTGATTAATACATACAATCAGTACAAGCCGAAACATATGTAGTTTCAAATTCAACCTTAAGTTGAAATAAAGCATCTATGGGAAGATATTGTGTTTTTTTAATATAATTAATTATTACAATCCCATTTTGTCTTAAAAAGATGGAACACCTTCACAAGTTATATTTTCGAAGTTTCTTCATCCGTTATTAAATCATTAATTATAGCAGGCAGCATTCTTTCAAAAGTAACAGTGTCCAGCTCATTTATAAGCATTTTAATTTGTTTTTTATATTGTTTTCGCTTTTTTCAATTATTTATTTTTTATATATTCTCATATAAGTTTTTTTTTAAATTGCCAATCGCATAGAATTTTATTTGGAAAATTGTTATATTCTTTAATAAATGCATTGTAAGAAGTATTGGTATCGTCAAACATAAACACCTTTGGGTTAAATGTCAGGCACTTTTTCTTTTACATAAAAGAAAAATTTCTCAAATATATTTTCTGACTGAGTTATACTCAGAAAAGTTCAACCACCATTGAATGAATTTTGTTTTGGGTTAAATAAATTTTAAATTAGTCAAGTTCGTGTTAAAAGATTGATTAACATGATTAGAAACTGATTTCGAACTTGATTCTATCTGCGGAAGGTGAAAATGTTAAGTCTGCTTAAAGGCGGACTTTTGCACTTGATATGAAAATAGGAGTATTGAATACATGATACAAAACTGGCTAAAATAACGTAAATTAAAATTTATATTTTGAATACAGCAGCAAATAACAGCTTACAAATGATGGAAATCATAGAAACATGATTTTGTTGGTGAATTACCCAAACTGAGGTTACATTTGACATAAAATGCTTGAGTCTCAGAAGTGCATTTAGGAAATTTGCATTGTTTTTCTCAGAACGGTCTCGAAATATACACCAATGACCAACCTGGTCATAGCGAATGTCATCACGGGGAAAATACGACATCTGAATTGTTTTTTTTGCGGTTTTGGCGAGCAACTTCTTAGATGTCCAACACTTCGCTTTTCTAAAACACTTCCCTGCATACATAGTGATTCTGCTATTAGAGTTGTAAAAATTGGAAGCTCTATTTGAAGACTTGTAATGAAAACCGGGCTAAAGGCCAAAACAATTATTCTGAGATAAATGTTTTTTTTTTCAACCTGACATGTATTTTTGTACCAAAAACCACGGAAAAATTTGTTGCAATAATATCCAATAGGTTATTTTTGCTACATCGGTACATAATTGTGTTCATGATCCACAAACTGTTAAAATATTACAAACTATAAAATCCGTTGTTAAAACCAAAATCGGTTTCACAAACCATTGTTAAGATTTAACACGCTGTTAAATTCCTTGTTAAACTAATTAAAAATTATTAACATTATATCGTCGGCTTAATCAGCAAACTACGTAACTCCATTTTCCCTAATTTTCCAGGAGACACAAAAAACCGTTTAGATTTCTTTTGATTAACAAAAATGTGTATTCAACAAAAGCCATGGATTGAGATAGTTGTACGTGTTACTTTCGTAACATCGAATCCGGTTGTATGTATATAATATTTTAGGAATTAATATTTTTCCTAAAAAAATGCAGTTTCGCATTTTTCTAGAAGAAATAGAAGCAAAAGGTTGGAGATACATAATTTTGTGTTAGTACGAAGGAGTTACAAAAATAATAAGATGTTTCAAAAACCAAATAATTCTTATTCCAAATTACAAATTAACCATTTTTTTTAAATAAGTATAATAAAAAAACGTTGTAAATTTTTTTGACTCGATTTGAGAATCTAGCTAAAAATTTTTTGATTATTCGTGGGGCAGCTTATCATAGAAGTCGTGATAATCTAATTCTATACTCTTTTTCAATTCTTATAAGTGCTTATGTTTTTCAGTTTCAATTTTCAGTCTATTTTTATGAATATGAGGTAAGTTCTTAAAATCAACTGGTGCAACCTTAGAAACATTCAGCCTTATTGGTAAAAGCTGCCAATCATGTGGATGTCGAAGTTTATAAAAATCACCATTTTTTGATGAATTATTTGCTTTTAAATCATTTACTACGGGTGAACCAGATGTTTTACCTGGCCTAATAGAATTAAATTTTTTTATTTTATAGCATTTTTTGAAGAAATTATGCTGCAAATATTCCACTTTGTAAGGCGTCTTCTGGCACGCTGTCTTGCAAATCTGCACATAATCACTGTGCAGATTTGGAATGAACACTGTGTGTGTGTTCTTTTTGTAAATACTTTTGTATTATTGTGCCATTTTTTTGCAATGCGCAATTAAACAAAGCATTTGATAACGTTGAGTTTCTGTTTTGATATGCACAACCATCGCTGTAGATAATTATTTCTTTGTCTTCCACTGGATATAACTCAAGATAACTTTCCAAAAAATGTATGATAATGGCTGTAAACTCATTACTGGTCACACCACTTTCCGATTCATTCCAGAGATAACAATACCCTTGATAACGTTTAACGTCAAAAATTGTAAAATTGTGCACGATTAGCTTTGTTTTGAAATATAAACTTGAAACGTTTGATTTGGGACAAAGTAATACAAACTGTAAATCCATAGTCAACACTTCATTAGTTGACTCTTTATCTTTTGACTTTTCATCTCTTGCTTCTTTCTTCATTAGAACGTGTTTATTGTACTTTTCTTCCGTTAAATTTCCAGTCTCAAATGACACACAAATATCACAAATCTTTTTTTTGGTCTATACCAGGCAAATGCAATTCCAAAGTGACTTTATTAATTAAAGTATTTATTAAACCAGTACTTTTCTTACAAGTATTTTGTTTACTATTAAACTTTGTGTTTTTATTTTTACATTTATATGTTTTCATCTCCATATACAAACAACTTTAAACCAACTAAATTAGTATTGAACATACACTACTATGTATACTATTTCTAAGTGATCCTCTACAGTTACAAGTCTATTCCACTATCGGCATCATCTTCAAACAAAGCCTCGTCCTCACTATCGCTGAATTCAAGCATTCTAAGCAAACTCCGATATTTTAAGATCGAAACACCTGGTGGTTCATTACATCTTCTCATGTCTCGATGCATAACACAGCGATTGCACCATAATAATATTGGCGCTGGTGTATGATCGTGCTGTAGATACATTCGTCCTCCTTGTTCTCTAGCACAAAAGCGACACAACCTCAGTGTAGAGAAGCTAGATAACGGTCCCGTGTAAAGCACTGTAGCAATATCGATTTCTGCGTCCTACTACATTAAATACTATATTTATAACAAAAGAACTTGAAGCATTTTTACATTTACCATATATAGGGCAAACTCTTCTTCTTATTCCTGGAGGTTGACACATAATGCTCACTATATGCAACACATTAACTATAGTGAAACACTACATTTTTATATTAACACACAAACGTCTAGAACGTTCTTTTATACAAAATCAGGTTGTATGAGATGACGTGCTAAAAATTTTAAGAGAAGGGCAAGGTAACCTCTTTTTTTATTCATGATTGGCCTTTGAGGGTGAGTGTTAGTGTGAGGGAAGCTTGAGGGACCCTTGGAAGTTTCGTAGTAGCTACTCAGTGAGGCGAGGGAGACAAAACACGTCCTCAGCTTAAGTGGCAAAAATAGGTCCCTTGAGGAATGCTTGAGTGCGAAGTGGCGTTTATTTTATAGGTTAGATTGATCATTTGCTCGTCCTTGCTGATTTGTGTAGTTTTTCTGCGATTAAAAATGGAAGAATTTGATGTTTTTTTCGAGAACAATGATAGTGATGAAGAGATTCCTATTCTTAATCGTGCACCGAAACGGTACATAAGGGACCTGGAAAATCCGTTGGAAGCTTTTGACGACATAGAATTTCAACGTAGGTACAGATTTCGAAAAAATTGTGTGACTGATGTTTTACTTCCATTGGTTCAACATCACCTGGATAAAAATAGTAACCGTGGTTTACCTATACCAGCAATATTTCAACTTTTGTTCGTGGAGTGAGTCAACGATCAGCATGCAGAATTATAAAAAATGTTTCCATATGCTTAGCTGAACATCTTCATCGTTATATTCATTTTCCTCAAAATGGTAATGGTTTTGCAGCAAATACTGCTTCTTTTTATGAAATCGCTCATTTTCCAAGAGTGTCTGGGTGCGTTGATTGCACACATATTCGAATCGACAGTCCTGGAGGAGATAACGCAGAAGTATTTAAAAATAGAAAAGGATGGAAATAGAAATAGAATCTGCTGTTGTCATTATATGTGCAACAGCTGTGTTGTACAATATAGGTATTCAGCACAACCAAAACGAAATTTTGGATGAAGACAACGGGAATGATGAGATAGAACACCATCCTAACAAGAAAATTAGAGGTTTAGCTTTTCGCAGGGCATTCATAAACACTCATTTCAATTAATTTGCAAACATTGACTTTATTAAATAAATAAAATATACGTAAGAGTAATTGGTTCTTTATTGGTTGTTTGCAATAATAAGCACATAGAAATTATAAAAAAAAATTTAATAAAAGTAGAAACATTGACTTATTAATTGCTAAAATTATTTATATTAAAATTTTCAAAATTATCATCATTGATTTCTAGCTTCAGCCCCATTTCATTAAGCTGCTGCCTTAATTTTAGCACTGCTGAAGCCTGCTCCATTCGTGCCGTTTTGAGCCTCTCTTAGTGTAGTTCTTTTTGTTGTTCAATGCTCTTTTCAATTTTTCTCTTTCGAAGAGCCAATTCTTCTGCTTCTAAGCCACGACTTCGGATTAATTTTCGTTTTAAACAAGCTTTATCCGGTGTATGCAAAGGGTTTGTAGCAGACAATCCCATTGTTTCTGCTGTGGGAGTGTTTGTGGTCTGCTGTTCGGCGCTGTTGATTCTAGCTATAAGAAATTTATTTCAAAACGAATTTCTAACCATTGCAGTCTACATTAACGATTTATACCAAAATAAAAAATAGGTACATACTTTTGTTCTCAAAAATTGCCGTACTGTCCCAGGAACAATTTAATTCTACATCTAAGTTCGGAGCTGCTGCATCAACAAAATCCATAACGGGATTCTCCGGTATATGAATTGGGGAACCGCCACCTGTCCTCAATTGCTCTTGGCGCGCAAGTGTATTCAATTTTCGTTTTCTAAAATTATTTTAAATAGTACATAAATAAATATAATGCATTCCAATTACAAAATAGTATTTTATCTTTGTTTTATATTTTCCCAGTATTTTCGCAATTGCTTTGCAGAGCGTTGTGAAAATCCCTGACTATTAAATTGAGATGTAATGGTTTCCCATGCTTCGTTCTTCAACTTTGCGCTAGTGCCATCAGTCCTTTTATTTTCTATAGTGTCTTTTTCTCCTGCAACTAGCTGCACTAAAAACCACTTTTCTCTCTCCGTAAAAAATGTTTTGTCCATTATAAAATAATATAATTTCTGTTTAATTGTAAAAATATTCCAAATAGTAGCCGGGCACCGCGTGTCAACCAGATGTGTTCAATTTTTTAAAAAAAACTTAAAATTGGCCATGGACCAATCATGTTCGTCTACGTTTGAACTGCTGCCAGCATAAATTTAGTTACATTCCATTTACAAGTTACTCACTTGAGGGACGGTTGAGTAGCGTTTATGAAATGAGTATAATTGTGAGGGCTGAGTCGCCCTTACTTAAGTTGCCCTCAGCACTCAGCTTGAGGGTTTGACTATGAATACCTACATAAGTGACGTAGTGACCTTGGCTCTCTAAGGCATATATGTGAATATAAACAGCAAGACTGTTTGATTTCAGGAATTGCTTTGGTACCGTCTTTCAATAAAGTATTGGGTTCGTTAAGAATATGATTTTTACTACCTAAGTCCGTTGTACCGTTCCACCACAATGTGTTATTAATTAATTGTTGGGGTGTACAACCTTTTGATAGAATATCAGCGGGGTTTTTTGTACCTGAAATGTGACGCCACTTATCTATTGTGCTCAAATTTTGAATGACTGCTACCCTATTTGCAACAAATACTTTTAATGCACTTGATGAAAGTTTTATCCACGCTAGAACAATGGTAGAGTCCGTATAAAAAGTGCATTGATCGATATTACAATTATTATTATTTCTAATTTTAGTCGCTAAGTTAACAGATAAAACTGCAGCTAATAATTCTAATCTTGGTATGGTTATTGACTTTACAGGTGCTACTTTGTTTTTTGAACATAGAAGCCTGGTATAAATGTCATTGTTAGCTTTGTTAATAGTTTTTAAATAAATACAGGCTCCGTAACATTTTTCGCTGCTGTCACTGAAACAATGTAGCTCGTATCGAACATTATCGAATGATTGTGACAACGGTCGTGGAATTTAGATATTATTAACTAACGGAAAATTGTCGATAAATTGTTTCCATCTTATTTGTATTTCCTTTGGTAGTGTATATCGTCCCAACCGACGTGTGCCTTCCAAATTTCTTGCAGAATAATTTTAGCCACTACTGTTATTGGGCTGACCAATCCCAGAGGATCAAACAAACGAGAGATAACACTTAAAATTGTTCGTTTAGTGAAATTATTGTGATTGCTAGAATTAACCGAAAATTTTATAACATTTGTCTCAAAATTCCAATTTAGCCCTAATGTTTTGTTTTCCTCTTGTTTGTCAAGAGAAATGACAGTTTCCGATAGTGAATTATTGCATTCCGGTAATACGCTTTTGTTATTAGATGCAAATTTTCGCAATTGAAAGCCGTTTTCTAATAACAAAGTATTCAGCTCGTTCCTAATTTGATTTAAATGAGAAATTGTATTTGCACCTGTGAGAAGGTCATCTACATAAAAATCTTTGAGTAGTGTTATAGCAGTTTCAGGAAATTTGCTTGCGTTTTCTATCGCAATCTGTTGTAAACAGCGTAACGCAAGATAAGGTGATGCCTTTAACCCGAAAACTACGGTTTTTAATCTATATGTCTGAACGGGTTGATCTGCTTTGTTCCTCCATAATATTAATTGATAATTACGGTCGTCGGGATGAATAAATATTTGAGAATACATTTTTTCTATATCCGCGGATAAGACAAACTGATATGTTCCAAATCGAATGAGTATGCAAAACAAATCTTGCTGTAACGAGGGGCCTGTATATGAATTATCATTTAAGGATTTGCCGTTTGATGTAATTGAACTGCCGTCAAACACGACACGTAATTGAGTTGTTGTACTACTATTTTTTATAACAGCATGGTGCGGAAGAAAGCAATGTTGATTAGGTAGAAGATATTTAATTTCTGAATCGGCTATATTTTCGAGATACCCTAACCCCTAACCTTCTATATTCATTGATAAAATTAAAATAACCACTTTCTAGTTGCCTGTCGTTATAAAATCTTTTTTCTAAATTTATAAATCTTTTGAATGCTCCCTGTTTGCTATAGCCTAGGTCAGGTAATTTGTTATTTAAAAATGGTAATTTTAATATGAATTTGTCCTGACCATTCCGAGAAAATGTGTTTTTAAAATGCTGTTCACAGATGTTATCGTTGTTTGTTAAAGATTCATCTTTATTGAAGCTTTCTAACGCCCAAAACCTTTCTACATTAGCATTTAAGTTTTCTATTGTTGAGTGCAGGGTTATTCCTGAAGCTTTTGTATTATTATTACCGAAAACTTTCCCCGCTAATACATTGCCAAGCCTGGTTGGAAAGAAATGTAAATTTTTATTGCCGGTTGGGATTTTTGGTTTTAACAATAATAGATCCCCAAAGATGCCTGCACCTAAAATGATGTCAATTTTCGAAGAAATATGAAATTTTGAGTCGCCGAGTTTAGCCACATCTATGCCGCTATTTTTAATTATATGCGGTAATTGAAGGTCATTACTTGGTATATTTGTCGTAATGTTGTCCAAAACTAAACAATTAATATTTTGCGAAAATGAATTTGTTCGAGAATTGATCTAATAATTGATAATGCTAACTTGTTTTGATACAGTGCTCCTGACTTGATTGACTCCGATAATGTTTGTATTTGTTTTTTGACACGATAAACCGAGTTTTATGCAGCAATCGGTACTTATAAAATTCGACTGGCTCCCGCTGTCTAATAGTGCCCGGAATGTTAAGATTTTGTTATTGTTCCCAGTAACATTAATTACTACAGTTGATAATATAACCTTGTCGCTGACTCGCTGACTGATTGATTTGAATGGTTTGTTAATACTTGTTCTTGATTAATTACTGATGTTTGATTAGTATGGGGGTGGTGAAGCAGTGTGTTAAGTTTTAATCCTCGACTTTATGTGAGTTTTTTAAGCAGTTTGCGCAAATTTTATTTTTCTTCACAAATTCTTCGCGATTTTCAATGTTTTGGGATAAAAAACTGTCGCATCTGTACATGGCATGCGGATTTTTACAAAATAAACATTTTAATGATTGTTGTGTGCTAGCGTGACTAGTTATATTTTTTGAATAAGCTGGATCTTTCAAATTAGTGTTGAATGTTGATTTTTTATAAAAATTATTGATTTCTAGTGCCTCAAACATTTGTAGTCTTTGATTTAAAAATGCGAATACTTCCTTTAGAGTCGGCAGTGTATTTTTTAAAATGTTCTGCCAAACTACAGTGGTTTGGTAATCAAACTTTTGTAGAAATGAGATACACTACAAAGTCATCCGTGTCTTTTACAGGTCGTTTGATAGCTTCTAATGAATTTAAATTTGCATTTTAACCATGAACCAATTGTAGCACAGATTTATAATCTTTATTAATTGATGGAAGATCAAAAATTGCTTTAATGTGATGTTGTGTGATTAGCCGCGTATTTTCGTACCGCCGATGTAAGTGTCTTCCATGCTGATTGATAATTATTTTCTGACAAAGTTAAATTCTCTACCGTTTGCAATGCTGTAGATTTTAAGCAACTTTTTAAATAATGGAATTTCTGAGTGTCAAATAATTTTGGATTAGAATGAATTAAAGAGTCAAATGTATCTCTAAATGTTATCCATTCTGTGTAATGGCCTGAAAATGTAGGTAACTGACATGGGCAGTTTTACTTGCGAGTATGAATTTTCAGATGCTACTGAGTTTACTCCATTTTGATCAAATGCCGTTGTATCTGTGTTAACCCTAGAATTGCAGAGCTGCTGCTCTTTATTTGAATTTAAAAGTGCCCGTGCTTTACTATAAATTTCAAAATATGAGTTTTCAAAGTCATTTAATTCATCTGTCGAGGTTTCGTCTGAATTTAAAAGACCGATATCTGAATGGACCGCTTCGAATTCATCTAAACACGTTTCGATTTTGTTGAGTCGTGCCTTAATTTCGTCGCCTTTTAATAGATTTTCCGGTTTTTGCAAAAAAGTGTTAAAGCGCGTTAGACGTCCTTTTATGTTGGACTTTTTTTGTTTTAATGACTGAATTTCGGTCTCAATAGACATTTTGCGTACTGATCGCGATAAAATGTTGCATGCGAAATAAACGGATATTTGAATTGGTGTAAAGGAAGAAAGGAGATTAACAGTGCACTAACCTGTATCTTAATTTCTTGGCTGTATCCACCTGTAGCTGCTTCCGTTGTTGAATCTTTGTTTTTCTCTCAAAAATTTTCAATGTTCTGTTATATCTTGCTGTGTATGTGTGAATGCTGGACTCTGGACTGCAGGTTAGACGTGGACTCGACTGCTTTGGTTCGATGGTTCTACGTCGCTAAATCTTTCCTCGAATCGCTGAAGTGTGATAGAATGTAACCATTTTCTTGTTGATTAATATTTGTTACATCCGGCTCGAAGAACTATATGTTTCGTAGCTATGGTACGAAACTTCTTAGGTTTTGAGGATTCCACAAAACAAGAGTGTAGATAATTCAATTTAATTTGAGACATACTGTATAGTAATAGCTTAGTCGTTATCCAAATAAATGTTGTTTCAAAAAATTAAAGAAAATAAAATTGTAAACCAATGTTTTGTATATTTAGCTAAAATTATTTGCACGTTTGGGCCATTCCATACCGACGAAAGACGAATCTGCGATGAAGACGAATTCCAACAACTATTGTGTATCTACGGTCACTACCATAAAAATACCACCCCCATGTGCAAAGTGTCGAAGGGTATATTTTATGGTTTTTTTGGTCAAATTAAACGGTGTTACACAATTACTAGTATAACTCTTTATTTACAATATATTATATAATGAAAAGCTTAATTTTATAAAATGAAGGTTTTTCTCGAGCCGCGTCGTGATCGTCTCTCTGTGCCAGAGGTATCTGACTTTTCGGCATGCGCGGCAATATGTACATATGGTCAGTAGCGGCACCAAAACCAGTGGCGGCGCGACTAGGTACGCTACACTCTCCCTTTGGAGGTGACGACCGTTCCGGGTGAGCTCCAACCTTTCAGAATTACGGGGTACAACAAGCAGATGTGCAGACCTTTGAATGACGACGCCGCTGGGGTCTAGTGATGGAATTCCCTGCTACAATCCTGGCAGGAGCTTCAGATCTCAGAGTAAGAGGCACGGTTGGCGGAAACGAACTTGGTTCCGGCTGCGGACGTCGTTCACGGGACACAGGGTGAATTTGGGGCCGTCCTCGCCGTCGTGATGGACGGACGGGTCGAACTGGAGGCGAGTCGATCTGTGAACAGAATTTAGTGATTGACGACAAATGGTATATTCCTAAAGGCTTCTTAGGCACTTTAGGGTCGGCGATCTTATAAGTCGTAGGAGAAATTCTTGGAGTCACCACGTACGGTCCATCTCGTTGAGGTGCAAATTTGTTGGTGTAAGCATTGGCGGAGTTACTAAAAATGTGCGTATTTACTAGCACCAGACTTCTGGGTTCTAAAGGTTCATGTGGCATGCGATGCGATGTAAATCAGCGTACTTTTTGGCACGGTCTTGAGTTCTGTCGTGTTGCACTTGGGCATCATCCTAGGTGTTAGCCAACAGGTTGAGATGTTCGGTGATATCAGTAATACACTTTTTGTTTGAGACAATTTCGCGGAGGTCTCGTTGTACATCATGAGGCATGCGCAATTCAGGTCCAAAACAGAGATAAGCAGGGGTATAACCAGTACTCGCATGCACCGCTGTATTCATTGCAAACCGTACAGTAGGCAGAGCTTCCTTCCAGGTGGCATGGTTCTCTTCCACTAGGATGGAAAGTTGCGTTTTGAGATCCCGATTTCGTCTTTCATCCGGGTTTCCTTCTGGATGGTATAACGGAGTCAATGATTGCTTGAAATCTAAGCAATATGCAACCTGCTGTATCACGCTGCTTACAAATTGGACACCATTGTCACTGATAATTCTACGTGGAGTTCCGTAACGTAAAATAACCTTATCAATTAAGGTTCGTGCACAGGCGGTGGCGGTCGCCGAAACCAAGGGAAATAACTCTATCGTATCCTCGATGGCATAAATCCAGCGTTCTCCATCATCAGCAGGGGGTAAAGGACCAACTAAATCCATCTCAAAACGACGTGTGTTGCTGGAGTCTGCAGCAGTCCTGGGGGTTTATAATTGGCAGGCTTATACTTTTGGCATGGCACACAATTCTTCACATGATTGACGACATCACGGCGCATATTCAGCTAGTAGTACCGTTGTCATAGTTTCTGGAGTTTCTTTTCCACACCATAGTGACCAGATATTGGGGCATCATGACATTCTTTCAGCACTTTTGTGATTTCTGCTTGTGGCACAACCAGTTGCGGCTCATTGGCATCACTATCAGTAGAGAACCGATATAATACGCCATGGGCAATCACATAACCTCGGTTGGTCCACTTCTGATACTCGTCCTGATCGGGGGATTTAGCTTCAAGACATTCGATTACTGGTTGAAGATCCGCATCTATAAGCTGGCTCTGGCGCGTCTGTAGCGCTGAAACTGTGGGCAAAGTAACAAGAACAAGGCAAATACGGTTATTTTCTGGTTCCTCTTGTACCGGCGGTCTCGCCAACACATTGCTTTTTCCAGGGACATACTGGACTTGTAGCTCAAAAGTAGTAATAAGATTTATTGTTGCCTATACCGGCTGAAATATTCTATCTACAATTCATTTTCTATTCTACCCTCCCTGTTCTTCCTTTGTCCTTCAATTTTTCTTTTCTCTCATACTTCTTTCATCCACTTTATCTCCACTCCGTTTTCTTTCAGTATTTTTTTTCTTTCTACTCTTTCTCTCTCTCTCATCTTGCATTTATTCCACATGTGCTCTATTGTCTCTCTTTCCTCATAACAGATTATGCACAGTCTCTCTTCCTTTTCCATCCAGTACCTATTCTCTCTTTCTTCATTTCCGCACCTGAACCTCGCCATTATTTTCCTCTCTTTCGCACTTTCTCTTTCCAGGTACACTGGGATCTCCTCTGTCATACATTTCTCATAATTCCTGTTGTACCTGGATTCTTTGATTTTTTCGCGTCTTTCTTGCTTTTCTACATCCCTGTCTCTTTCACTTGTTTCTGCGTTTATCCACTTGCCTTCTGTTCCTAATCTTTCCACTTCTTTACTTGCATACCCATTTCTTCTGTAAATTTTTCTCCCGCTCTCACTCTCAGCTTGTTTCTCTTGCATTCTTCTCTTACTATATACCAAGGGGTTTCTCTGTTCACCCCTAGGACCCACCTTAAATACTTCTCTTGTACTCTCTCTATTTCCTCTTGTTCTTTCCATCCCCAAATTTCTGCCCCGTACATCAATACGCTCTCTATCAAGCTCTCAAACATCATTATTCTCCTTTTAAAATCCCCTCCCCATTTCCTCTCTCCTATTCCCCATACACATCCCACTATCTTGTTTGCTTTACTTGCCAACTCTCTGACATGCGCTTTGTTCGTAGCTCTTTTATTAAACGTATACCCCAAATAGTTGAACTCTTTTGCTCTCTCTATTTTCTCTCCCTCCCATTCCCAATCCTTCTTTTCTTCCTTCCTCTTCTTTTTGTTGAACACCAGCATCTTTGTTTTACTTACATTCACTTCTAGCTTTTTTTTCCTCACATACTTTTTAGATTTGTCATTATTTCTCCCATCTCCCTTTTGCTTTTTGCTATTAATACCACATCATCTGCAAACGCTAGACTCCACACTTTTTTTCTTCCAATCACACATCTCCCAGCTTGCGCCTTTCTAAACATTTCTTTTATATCCGCCATGTAGGTTGTAAACAACAAGGGGCTGAGAGGACACCCTTGTCTCACCCCTTTTGACGTTACAAACCACTCACTCTCTTTCTCTCCTGCTCTAACTTTGTTTTTTGTTTTTACATAGATCTCTTCTACCTTTCTCACCAGCCACTCGTTTACTCTTCTTTTTCTCATACTCTCACACATTTTCTTTCTATGGACCTTATCAAACGCTGCTCTAAAATCTATGAATAGTGTATACAGCCCCCTTTCCTTTTTTTCATCTCGTTATTCGCTAGGTGGTCTAGGATGTATACATTATTCATAGTTCCCCTTCCTTCTCTAAATCCCGCTTGGTTGTCTGGTATTGCTTTCTTTTCCTTTATCTCTTTTCTCAGCCTTTCATTCAGTACTGACGCATACAATTTATACCCTGTGTTAAGGAGAGTTATTCTTCTGTAGTTTTCTACTCGTATTTTTATCTCCTTTTTTGTGGATAGGGCAGATTTGCCTTCTCTCTAACCTGTTGGGAATCCCTCTCCTCTCCACACTCCATTCATAACCTCTACCAATCTGTCTATCACACCTTCCGTCTCATACATTCAGTGTTCTTCTGTATTCCATCCCTCCCCGGTGCCTTCTTTTTCTTCAGCTTCTTTATCTGTCTCTCTAGCTTTTATTTCTTTATCTTCTTCTCTTTTCTGTCTCTTATTTTTTATACATCTCTTTCTCTTGTTTCTTGCTTCTAAGAAGACTCTTCTATTTACTTGCTTTCTTTTGAATTCCCTTAGCGCTTTGGTGGCTTTTTTCTTTAGCAAGGACTTCTGCTTCCTCTAGCTTCTCTTCTTCTTCTTTCCTTTTTCTTTTCTTTTTTTCCTCTTTCCTTCGCTCTTGCGCTCTTTCTCTTAAACTGTGCCACCTCTGCCTTGCCTTGTGCATTAGCCTCCCTCGCCAAAGATTGCTTTAGCTTCGGAAGCCGAAACTTCCGCGAATCTGCCCGGGTCAACCCCTCGGAGGCCTATTTGTTCAATCCCACCGGAACACACTCAGCACTCACTAATACATTCTATAAACTAATTTCTATAGTAAATTGTTTCCTGGCAGAAGATAAGTGGCTCTTGGAAGCGAGGCTATTCCCTTCCGTAAGAAGTGACTCTGACCTCCCGTGAGGAGACCAGTATAGCTCCCCGAAACGAGGCTAGCACGCCCGATAAGCGCTATCAGTCAACTGATAAAAAACGGATAAGGATTATAAAATTATAAACAGCCAGAAAATTAATGAGAATTCTCTCTATAACAAGAAAAGCTGATGTAGATGTGGGGAATTAATGAACAATTGTTCGAGCTTATTGAAAAACAAACAGTTTGATGCTAGTTTCAATAAGAAACAACAATACCTTCACGGTATAAACAGCCAAGAACTGCAGAGCTCATTCACACACGTCGAAAACTTGATCAAAGATCGTTATGACTTGTAGGTCAAAAGACTGTATCATCAAAGCCTATCGGGCAAGACGACCACTGGGATTCTTCAACGTGAGCAACTGCTTAAGGGGCTGGTGATCAGATGAGACAAGGACAGGGCAGCCTTCCACATACCCTCTAAATTTCTTCAAAGCAAACACAACTGCAAGAGCTTCTCTTTCAGTTGTGCTGTAATTTCTTTCGGCACCAGTCAGGACGCGACTCGCATATTCTACAGGACGCTCGTCGGGACCCTCCCGCTGGAGTAAACATGCGCCTAGTGCATAAGCACTAGCATCAGTTCTTATTTTGAACGGTTGGTCTGGGTCGGCTACTCTCAGGACAGGAGCTGAAGGGAGGAGAATCTTTAACTGTTTGAATGCTTCGTCTTGCTCGTTTGTTCAAGTCCAGACAGATTTCTTTCTTGTTAGTTTTGTGAGCGGCCGTACCACTTCTGCAAACTTGGGTATAAATCGTCTAAACCAACTACCAGTTTGAATAAAGCTTAGTAGTTTTTTAAGATTAGTAGGAGCTGGCCAATCACATACCGCTACAATTTTCTTAGGGTCAGGTGATACTCTTTCCTCTGTTATCAAATGACCTAAATATTTCAAAATGGGTCGGACAAACCTACATTTCCCTCTATTTGCCGGCAAGAATATTGACATCAGATAATCCACACTTAAACTTGTTCATCATTCGGCGCTCCACTAATAGATTACACACTATTCCTCAATTAAACAGAAACCCAAATTTTTTAATAATGTTTCTCTTATTACCATATAGCCATACATTTACTACACTCGAGAATCAGACAGTAATATCTACGCTGTTAGTCGACAAATTACACTGCACTTCTTTGTTTCTTATACATAAGCAAATAAAATACGTAAATTTGGGTAAACATCTATTTTACAAATATTAATATTGTATTTTCCTATAATATCATTCGTAGTCTACAGTACATACCCATGCCCGGTCTGGTGTTTTCTCGTGTGCTTGGAGACGGCGTCGACGGTTCTTCCTCCGTATGCCGCCTCCCCGCATGCGCACCTAATAAAATAATGATAATTGCTTTGTACTATAGACTACCCAAAATACATACCTAGAACCGGCCATGTGTTGTCTCGAATAAGCGTCGACGGCCTATCAACCCTTGGGGGCCTCTCAGCTGTAGTTACTAGAAACATATTACCTTACCATTACAATGCCTACTCCTACTATTTATTTGTATCAGTTCATAGTGTAGCATACATACCTGGCATCACTCATGGGCTATCACTTGCATTTGGCGACGACGCTTCACTTTGTTTTCTTTTGCCTGTAAATCAATGGTTAGCAGATCTATAACATGCATGCTGAACAAGTACTCACGTTGTAGTGACTCGTACACGGCCGTAGAGTTTTAACCGCACGACATAGCGATATTTGCATGGGGAGCGGGTACTTTTATCGACTCTAACACGGGGTCTGGATTATCTTTCGGTTCAGATCCACCCCTGGTTAGCAGCCTTTCATATTTCAGCTCTGTATTAGCTTTTCTGTTTCTGGAAAGTTATGGATATAGACTATATGTATTTTGCAAAAAGGAAGTTAGTAGATATAGAGTGAGGGTGCAGTGGCTCTCCCCACCACTTCACGTTATATGACCTTGGTCTTTGGAATGTCTTTGACCTTGAACCTTAGAACGACCATGGAACACCTGTTGTGTACATTGGCTCTTCCCACCACTTTGTTCTCCTCCTACCACATTCCTTTCCCCCCACCACTTTTTTTGAAAATTGTGATAGCCAATTTGGAGCATTCACTCATTAAGCGCGAGCAAAGCTAGACGTGTTTAAATAAAAAAAATGTAAATTTTGCAATACCAAGAATCAAACAATAATCGACCAATAATCAATCGATAATCAATAATCAATAATCGATAATCAATCGATAATCAATTAATAAGTAATCAACTTCAATTTAATAAAATTCTTAGAATTGGATATACAGTAAAATGGCTGCTTCGACTTTGGAACACCTGCCACATGACCGTGAGCGTTAACACCTGTTGTCTTGATCTTGGAATATTTGCCATGACCGTTTGCGCATGCGCTTCCCACTAGCCTTAGTTAATCGCACAGCTCCACTTGGAAGTTTTCCTCCGTCGATGATTAATCATGAATTTTATCTTCGAGATATGATGTGTTCTTGAAATTGATTGCGCAAGCGTCACATATAATGGCGATCATAAAACATTAGCGAGAGCTAAGCTAGACTTTTTAAGGTAAAATAGTAAATTGTGCGATACCTACCAATAATCAATCAATAGCTAATCAATAATCAATCATCGACCGTGAGCTTTAACACCTGTTGTCTTGATCTTATAATATTTGCTATGACCGTTTGCGCATGCGCTTCCCACAAGCTTTAGTTAATTGCGCAGCTTCACTTGAAATTTTCCCTCCGTCGATAAGGATCCATGAGTTTTTTCTGCAAGATATGATGTGTTCTTGCAATTGATTGCGCAAGCGTCACATATAATGGCGACCATAAAACAATAGCAAGAGCTAAGCTAGACTTTTCCCGGTAAAAATGTAAATTGTGCGACACCCACTAATAATCAATCACTAATCAATCAATAATCAATCAACATGACTACTCTAATAAAATTCTTGGAAGTTAATATGAGTACTGTAAATTTAGAAATTTGAAAAATAGATATGTTTGTATAATATATTAAGCTGGGTTCTCAACAGAAAAATATGATAAAAACGTCACTATCAAAGTTTTACTATTCAATTTTTGGCTTATTGGTAAACCGCGTAGTTTAGAAGTGAAAACAAAGGGATTATTAATAAAATGTTTTATTATTATTAGTATTTATTTATTTGTATAGTGTACATGTTTCGTTTGGTATACAGCTTTTATATGTCGTGCAAATTGACAAGCAATGCATTCTGAAGCAGCTATCTCTGTTTCTCCGCCACAGTTTATACAAGTATAATTCACAGAAATGGGCATTTTTTATTTGCAAGTTTTTAGTTGTTTTACAATGAAGAGTTTGATGGACAATACAGTTAAAAAATAATGGTTGTCATTTTTATATAAGATTTTGCACAAAAAGATATAATTATAATATATAAATACAATTTACAAACATTTATTCTATTGGTTAAACAGTAAGTAAATAAACAAAGTGGTTGCATATAAGAAACTAATCCACATCAAAATAAACTGATTAGATTCATTAATCTTTTGAGTGAATACAGCATTATGAAAAATAGATTGATTTAATAAGGCAAACGCACAATCCGGTGAAAATTTTTAATGTTCCTGCTGTACTATATCGGTGGATTTCCAGTGTCCTAAGTGAAGCTTGCAGCAAAAGCAGATAACTGTATCGAAGAAATTTGTGTAAAAAAATCCAGATTTAGACAAATCAATCGCAGTAGGTGAAGAGAGTTTCCATGTCTTAAACGATAAAAGCCTTTGATCAAAACACGAGTAATTGTTTTTCAAAATAGGGATTCCAGTTGAATTATCGAGGCACATTATGTAGATTAAATCTTTCACTCTATGTTTCCCGACCGTTTGCTCTCAAAAATGATTGGTAATTTTACTACTAATTCCACAAAAACATACGAAATTTTATTCGCGAAGGAGTTTTTTTCAACGGTTATTTTATCACCAAACCAAAGAATTAGCTTTTGTTTCAAGGAAATTTTAGTATTATTAATTTTAAGAGTTATCCCCTTATTAGGATTAAGTAAAATGTTTTCTACAATTCCTTCTATATATGGAAAAATATATATAATATCCCCCGTGGGAAGTGTAAACTCTAAACTTTGTTCACTTATGTTACCGTATAACTGTAGAGTTTGGAAATAGTATAGATCGCTCAAAAAGTTTTCAAATAATCGATGAAAATTATGAGTTTCTGTATGATTGAAGAATTTATCAAGTGACATTATCAACAGAAACACGACTAAACAGTTTTTGATTGAGGTGGAGTTTATATAGAGATCTTTCAAGGTTATTTTTTAAACTTGTTTACACATGTACAGATTGGTCTTGAGTTTATGTTTAAATTATATAAATACGTAGTATTTAAATACTACTTATATCATAATCATAATTATATAAATATACGTGATTATATAAATACGTAGTATTTGAAAAAGTCAACAAATTGAATTAATTTCCAGTCCAGATGGATCACCATGGTGTCCAAAGCGGTGGGATCTAATTTGCAGTGCGCATTTTATTGGAAATAAAAAATCGGAGTTAGAATCAAGCCCGAGCTACATTTCAACCATATTTCCTCCTGCATATAATACAAAAGTAGTGGATCAAACTGGACCAATGAAGAGGTATACAACTTTATGTACAACTCAAGTATACCAATAATTTCAATTTTTTTTGTAACTTTGGTAATTATTTAATCTTTATTGCAGACATGAGCGGTTCATGAAGCGGCGAATAATTAAACAAGAGCCAATAACAACCACAAAAGCACCGGAACGAGTTGTCGAAGAAGTAATATAGCAGCCGGAGCCGGACAACGATAGTAATGCCGGAACAAATCAAAGTCATCTCGAAAGAAAAACTTGCGATCAAGAGTGTCAAGTGCATATTTTGTCACCCCATTTAACTCAGCCAGAAAAAACCTTCATCTGCAATAGATACATCAACAACACAACTTCTTGCAGTGATGGCGAGATCCAAACGTAAATAATAATTCCAAGCCGCATTATCGTACCGAATAGAAAACAATTTAAATACAAAGCATGTGGTACACCATAAAAAGTATACGTAAGTCAGTCAGTTGGGCCTGATATTCAGAATGACGAAAGTACTACTGAGAGACGTTTTGCTGGCATTTCATCAATCAATAATAATGAGCAGTGCCTAGATCTTGCTGGTGTAACACAAGAGCATTTTCAATTGTTATTAAAGAGAATAGATGCTGCAGATAATTGTCAAATTTCCAAAGAAAATCGGCTTTTAATCTTTTTGGTCAAAATGAAAACTGGGTTAACCTTTTCAGCACTCAGTGTTTTTTCTTCTGTACATCGCACGACAATTTCAAGAATTTTCTTTTCAATTCTGCAAGACTTGTCAAGTGCTACAGCTAATTTAGTATTTTGGCCAAGTAAAGACGTAGTACTGGGGACAATGCCTGAATGTTTTCAGCCTGATTACAGTGACACTTGTGTTATAATTGACTGTACCGAATTCAGAATCGAAATTCCTTCATGTGTCGATCAACGGGTATATACTTATTCCCATTACAAAAAAGGTTTCACTGCAAAACTCCTTGTTGGAATTACTCCAGGAGGTTTTATTAGCTTTAAATCAAAAGTAGCTGGTGGAAGAAAAAGTGATTCACAAATGACCGTCGAATCTGGTTCATTAGATTTATTAGAAGATAGAGACACTGTTTTGGCTGATAAAGGCTTTCCAGAAATTCGACGAACCATTGGTGAAACTGGTAAAAAAGTGGTACTTGTGATGCCACCATTTTTAGAAAAAAAATCGGAGATCACGAAAGAACAAACTGAAGAAACTTACAGCATCGCAAGGGTTCGCATCCATGTTGAAAGAATCATGCAGCGACTAAGAACTTACCAGATTTTAAACAAGATTTCTGAAAATTTATTCCATCGCATAGATGATATAATACACATGTGTTGTGTTTTAGTGAATCTGCAGGCTCCTATATTTTCGGATAAAAACGGAGATGAAAATAAATAACGCTTGTCTAATTTTTAAAATAAATATGTATTTGTCAATAAAATATTTCGTGTGCTTTTTATATCGTTTTCATTCTTTGGTTTCTCTCATCATGACATAAGTAACGCAACGTAAAACATTGAAATGTGCAGGTTTGTTTAAATTCGATACAAATTTAACATGACATTATATTTAATTAGCAATATTCACTCCAGTAAATTGACGAGGCTTTTTTTTTTGTATGAATAAATCACAGACGCTTAATCCCGATACATACAACTGAATTTGGCACTGTGTATAATACGGAGCACTTTCTTTAAGTTGAATTTTATCACCTCGAAATTGCAAGTAATTGACATTGCACTTTTTTAATTCGTAGTCAACAATTGGTTGTTTCGCACAACTGCTGGGACACTTGAACTCTACTATTTTATGAACAGAATCGTTCTTAACAACCACCCCATCGAGACTAGCACACAGTCACGGTTGTGTTTCGCTTACAAAAAGTCCAACTTTCTTAACCTCGGTACCATACATCTGATGGTACTCTTTTGCAGCATCTGACTCGTGATCCTTTCCGTATCGAGTAGAAGCTGTATCAACAAATTGTGGGAAAAGCATTTCTGCGACCAGTGACTCCACAGGTTTCTTGATCCTACTTTTGATACTGTGGGCATTCTTACTTGCAGACACTCTTAAGCTTCTAGCTTCGAACCATTTTTTGCATTTTGATTGCTCTAGCGTATCACAGCACAATTTTGTAATTTCTTCTTTCGAAATAACAATGACCCTCGATAAAACTCTTTCAGTTCTTTGACGAGGACTTGAGCATTCGTGCGTATCGGCATGCTCTTGGATGAAACGAAGAAAAAGTTGACACACAATTTACAGTCGTCTCTCTGCAGAATAACGTCAACTTCGGTCAACATTGATTCCATCAAATTTTTTATCGCCTGGTCATTCTTATCCTTATTAGTTTCGAGAATTATTGTTCGCAGAGTAGAGGGTCCATTCAATTCCGAGATGTGTACGTCACATGGTCGGCGTTTCGGTTTTTTTTTAGGCGGCACCATCTCAAAGAAATATTTTCCTTTAGAGTACTTCGCTTTGGCAAATTGTCGGGCCGTTGGCTTCCCCCACTGCTGCTCGTAATCGGTTTTGGAGAAACTCGCCTCGTTATTGACGTAGTGGATCAAAGCTGCGACGTGTTTACATTTTCCACTTTCATTGTAAACACAGTTACATGATACACTAGTAATTTTGCGACTAGTATCAATCTGTAAAAACGTGTATTATATAAAATTATCTATTTTTTACAATCACAATGAAAAAAATTTATTCCAAACTTACGTTCAGCTTTGTCCTGTATGGTTCAGAGGTTACAGAAGCTTGCCTCAGTATTTGAGCTTGTAAGAAATAGCTCTGCCCATTTTTGCGACACTCTTCAACGTTGTAAACGTGATTCGCTTTGACTAGCTCTTTGCCCTTTGGCACCGTCTCAGGTTGGAATGAAATGTCATGAGTGACTTTTTCAAATCCAGTTTTTATGACGATGTTTATTTTTAGGACGAGAAAATGCCTACTTGCAACTGAAAAGAAAATAAGCTACGAACATAACCTCACAATGTTGTACAATTGTCAAAATATAAATCTTAATGATACTTTACTTACTTGTTTTTTTTTCATTAATTGTAGAACAATCGCTGCTCTCACTACATGCAAAAGTTATTCCGCAAAACACTCCTATTTTAATTAATTGCACTTTTCGTAACATTTCAAACTCAAATCACAGCTACACTATCCCACTTTCTCGCGTTTTTCAGCTACCAAATGTCGCCACCACTGACTTGCACGGAGCCTAGCATCCAAATATAAAATATAAGATAAAGGATCTTTTGAATTAAAATTATGTATCAAGGGGTAGTTTGCTTTACAAATTCGCTTGACACACGTACTAACACTACCTCAAATACCTTTTTTAAAAAAATGAATCATATCTATATCTGTTTAAAGTTCTAGTTCAACCTGTGTATATTTTAGCATAGCATCCCAACTAAGAGATGGTATAGTAAGATATTGCGCAGGATCTAAACCATACGCGTTTAAAAAAGCTTCTCGAAAGTTTTTAAAAATATCGCAAAGTAATAAAACATCGGATTTTAAATAAATATCTGAATAATCACCTAACGGTTTACATTCAAAAGTTGACCACACTAATTGCGCGCGCTTATATGACTCATCTGAGTTCTCTTCATTTTTAATTTTATTGAAGAAATCTTCTTTTTTTGGTAATTGCTGTAAATCTAGTTTATCCCAATCGTCTACAAATGAATACGGAAACACACCTTTTTGTCTAATTAAGCAAAATTGTTCATCAAGTGGAAAATATTTATTGATTTCATTACATTGATATGCTTCTAAAGTGTCAGCTAAAGTCGATAAAAATCGATACGAATCTATAAAACGTAATTTGAACTTTTTTTTTACAATATGTCCGTTTTTATTTTTGTATTCACCAACATCAAGGATTTTAGTTAGTGCAATATACTTTTCTTTAGTTTTTCCAATAACTTCAATATTCTCGCGATGTAGAGCTAACTGCTTTACAAATAAGTGCATGTCGTAATTCGTTAAATTATGAAAAAAAATTGGAAAAAAATTTGGAACTTTAAAATTTAAATTACATGCATTATGGCTTGGGCCCCGGAAAAAGTCAGTTGTGTGCAAATGCTCTCGAATTTAAACATCCGTTTCAGTAAATTCTTTTTCACAAATGTGGCAAGATTTATCAAAATAAAATTTGGCTTCCTCTTCACGTGAAAGAGGTTTCATTGGTTTTATAGGCTCTAGATATTTATGATACAATTCTACTGCATCAGTTTCTAACGATGTTAAAAATTCTTGAACACAATTTTTACCACTAAAAGTTTTAAAAACAGATAAGTCATCGTTAAAAGCACATTTTATATAGTATGCGCATAAGTAAGGTTCGTGCAAATGTGTTTTTACATGAAAACTTTCTGTATTTGATTTAGAATTTGGTTGACAAGTAGCTAAAGGCATAAGTAAACACTTAAAATCAGCATATGCAACAAATGGAACTTTATATTTTTTTTGATAATTTTCAAATTGTAAAATATTTGATGGTATTAAGTTACCGAATTTAGTTGTTCTCATCTCTGTGCTAGGAATTTTTACAGCTACTGTAATACAATCGTTTTCACAATGTCGTTCCAATATATCTTTAGTAGTAAAATATTGCAAACAACCATCACAAAAATGTTTTTTTTTTTTATGATTTGAAACTTGACTTGATACTAATCTCGATAAATCATTAATAACACAATAATGCTGGTTGCCAGATTCATCATCAATCAATAATAAATTAATATGAAAATTTTGTTTGAATTTTGAAAAATATAGCGGGCCAACTATTTCATATCTTTTTTTGTTATTAAGAAAAACAAGTTCTAAACCGTAAACATTGACCGAGATATTATCATTTTTTTCAAAAATTGCAATACTTTCTAGTTTAACTGGAAAAACTATATCAGAAAAATTACACACTTGCGTAAAATCAGGATATGACAGTGGACTGTTTTCGGGACCATTTGGCTTGATTACTGCTGCCACAATGCTCCAACCATAACACTTGTTGTCATTATTTTGAACATTTTTAATGGCTTGTTTTCTACTGATGCGTTCTGGTAGTTTTATGTATGACGATGCTCGAAGAGGATTATACTTATTTATATTTATTTCTAAATATAAAATATGTTTTAAAGCCCATCCTAAAAATTTAAACTGTAATAAATGTACGTATGAAAAAATTTCTTACCTGAGTCTTTTTCAGCAAATATTTCCATTTTATGCTGAGTTTCTTCTTTAAAAATTTCTTACCTGAGTCTTTTTCAGCAAATATTTCCATTTTATGCTTTACAAAATCTCATCTAGAGATGAACCAGGTGTTGGCGCTATTTACGCTCGTTGGTAAATACGCTAATTGTTATCTCGAAGGACCTCGATGTGTAAAATGAAACCAAGTTTGAGCTTTTTCTAATTTATTGAAGCTTAGAGGTGTTGTCGCCTTGAAGGGTAGTACGTGAGAGAGAAGCTTCTCGCCCTTTTTACAAAAGTGACCACGACCATAGATTTATGGGATGAATGGAGCAACCATAGATCTATGGTATAGTCGCCGTTGTGGCTGAAATATCCGCAACATTGCCGCCCCCCTTGAAATTGTACATGTTTCAACACATATGTCTTAACACAATTACAGAAAGAATACTTAAATGAAACTTAATAATCTAATTACAAAAATAAACACTTAAAGAAAGGTGAGAAAAAGAAGTAAAAAAAAATATATTACATTTGTATAAAATAAAAGTTTAAAATGAAATTAATATGTAAAAACTAAAATTTTACACATAAAGATAGTTAGTCTAGTTCAATTGGCAATAAACAGACTTTCTTGATTGATCGTTTAAAAATACCAAATTTAGTTTTAACTGTCACCACTCTCACTACACTATCCGTCCCTGGATGAGTTTCGATAACTCGCCCTAAACGCCATTGTAAAGGAGGTACATTTTCTTCTATTAACACGACCAGTGTCCCCACAGTTATGTTGGCGTAGATTTTCTGCTGCCCTTTTGGACGTGCGTGTAGTTGAGATAGATATTCCTTATGCCATCTTTTCCAAAAGTGGTCTTGAATTTGTTGGACTCTTTGCCATCTTGAAAGACGATTAATTTTTTCTTGACCAATTTCATCTTCAAGTGGCGCGGTTAATGATGACCCGATTAAAAAGTGCCCCGGAGTCAAAACTTCTAGGTCATTGGGATCGTTTGACAGTGGGATTAGGGGTCGGGAATTTATACAAGCCTCAACGCGAACAAGTACTGTGTAAAATTCTTCGTATGTAAGACATGCGTCTCCTAGAACTTTGTGAAGTCGCCGCTTAACGCTTTGTATAGATCTTTCCCAAAGTCCTCCAAAACTTGGCGATTTTGCCGGGATAAAATTAAATTTAGTTTTTTCATTAAAATGCGACGCGATTGTATTTTGAAATTCTTTTGACCGGAGAAAATAACGCGCTGCACCTATAAAATTTGACCCGTTATCAGAAAACAGTTCTTTGACTTGTCCTCTGCGTGAAGTGAATCGCTTGAAAGCTGCAATAAAACTTTGCGTCGTTAAATCCCCTACTAACTCTAAATGAATAGCTTTAGTCGCAAAACAAACGAAAAGAGCAATATAAGCTTTAACTTTGCGGGAGTTGCGTAATTTTGATGTCTTTATGAAATAGTGTCCCGAATAGTCTACTCCAGAAACTAAGAAGGGACGCATTGGTTGCAGTCTTTCTTTAGGTAGATTCCCCATTTTTTGTTTGCATGCTTTTGGATTGCAACGAACGCATTTTATGCAAGAATGGATAATTTTTCGTACCATATTTCGCCCTGATATTGGCCAAAATAGTTGCCTAACGCTAGCTAACGTTGCTTCACTAGCGGCGTGTAATTCGGATTCGTGAATGTCTCTAATTATTAATTTTGTCACGTTGTGTTTTTCTGGTAATAATAATGGATGTTTGTTGTCAAACGCTATGGGCGCGTGTTTTAACCTACCCCCGACCCTTATTAGTCCGTTATCGTCAATAAATGGATCTAGCTTAGCGATTTTATTGTGCCGAATTGTTTTATTGCTCTTTATGCACTGATATTCCTTAGCAAATTCGCTGTTTTGCACGAGTTTAATTATAGTTAGTTGAGCGCGTCTCTTTTCTTCTAACGAGATTATATGCTTATTATTTTTATTTGTTTTTCTTAAATTGTCTATGAATCTTAAACAGTAGGCAATAATCCGCTTTAATTTTTGGAAACACGAAATTTTATTCAAAACCGGTAGTTCCGTGTTGGACCTTACTAAACAAGTGACCTTTAATTTTCTTTCTAAAGAAAAATTGTTATTTGAGTTTTGCCACCTCGGAGGCCATTTTTCACTGTTATCTTGCAGCCAAGACGGACCTGACCACCAAAGAGCAGAGGTTTTTAAACGACTTGGTAACATACCGCGCGAAATGATGTCTGCGGGATTATCTTCGGATTTGACATGATTCCAGTCCAAAACGTTACTAGTTTCTTGTATTTCGTTTACTCGGTTTGCTATATATTGTACCCATCTATCTGCCGATTCGGCTAACCAACACAAAACTATTGTAGAGTCTGTCCAAAAATACGTAGCGTCAATTTTAATATTTAAAATGCTTTTTACTTTTTTCATTAATTTAGATAATAAAACGCTAGCGTTTAGTTCTAGTCGCGGTAGCGTAACTTTTTTTATAGGAGCGACTTTACTTTTTGCGCATAAAAGTGTCACACACGTATTTCCTAAATTGTTTATAGATTTAACATAAATTATCGCTCCTAGAGCTTTTGTACTCGCATCGCCAAATCCATGTAATTCTATCCGTGTGATATATTCTAATCTTAGTGTATTTCGAGGTATCCGAAAATTATTAAGTTCCGACAATTCGTTTAAAAACTGGATCCATAATAATTCGATTTCATTTGGAACAGGCTGATCCCAATCCAATTTCAGTATCCAGATTTGTTGAAGAATAATTTTCGCTTTTACAATGACTGGATTGATTAGTCCCAATGGATCAAAAATTTTCGCAACCGTAGATAAAATGGTTCTTTTTGTGTATAATTTTGTATTTAATAGTTTTTCGGTTTTATATTTTAATTCGTCGTTGCGACAGTTCCAAACAAAACCCAAGACTTTGACATCGTCGTTCTTAGAAAAATTAATTTGAGATTCGCTACTAATATCGGAATTAACTAATTGATAGTTGTTTCCGCTCCATTTACTTAATGTAAAACCGGCTGTTTTTAAAATATTTGTTATTTTCTCTTTTATGTCTAGAATTTCCGATAATGAATCACTGCCTGTTAAAAGGTCGTCCATATAAAAATCGCGTTTTAATATGTTGGCCACTACTGGGTTAGATGTTTCGTTTTCTAAAGCTAGTTGTTTTAAGCAGCGTATTGCGATAAATGGTGCACACGTGAGTCCAAAGGTTAGCGTATTTAGTCTATATATTTTTAAAGGTTCATTGCTTGTGTTCCTCCAAAAAAAACGTAAATAATTAGTATCCTTGCTATTAATTTCAATCATTCGATACATTTTATTAATATCACCAGCTATGACATATTTATAAGTTCTAAATCTACATAAAATGTCGAATAAATTTTGCTGAAGATTGCCGCCTGTCATTAAATTATCGTTAAGGCTTTGTCCGTTTGAAGACAAGGCTGAGCAATCGAAGACAATTCTTATTTTCGGGCCGTCTATCGTTTGTTTGAAGACTGGTAGATGAGGCAAATAAAAAGAATCGGGGTTATTAATTTCGTTAAAAGGTACTATGTGCGCGTGTCTTAGATTAATGTATTCCGACATAAAGTCTTTATAAGAATTATGTAAAATTGGGTCTCTTTTAAACCTCTTTTCTTGAGACAAAAATCGTTTTAGCACTAGCGATTTGGACTCGCCAAGATTTACATTCTTCTTAAAAGGTAATTGTACCACGAATCTTGAAGAGCTAGATCTATATGTAGTTTCGGTAAAAAACTGTTCACAGTTTTGTTGCTCAAGTGTTTCTTGGCTTTCGGGTTCTAGTTGCTCGGTTCCCCAAAGCTTAGCAACGTTTTTTTCTAAATTTCTTTCCACGTTGGAAATTAAATTACAAACAAAATTACTATTGGAATAATTAATATCTATGTCTCCGCTTACTACCCAACCCAACTGGGTGTTTTGCAAATAAGGTTGATTTTTACCTAATTGAATGGGGCCGTCTAATAATAATTTCCAAAATAATTTTGCTCCTAACAGTATGTCTACCTCTGCGGAAATGTTGAATTCTGGATCCGCTAAGACAATATGTGAAGGTAACGTAATCAAAGATTTGTTAAACGAAAGCGCCGGAGTAGATCGCGTAATTTTTGGAAGTACATAGCATTCTACTTCCTCTGCAAAGTCACTTACTCTAGAATAAATATTAATCTTGCAACTACGGCTAACCTGACTTTCTAAGATATTGATACCTGCGATTAAAGTATTGCTACGCATTGTCGGTAATTTAAGTTTATTACACAGCTTTTGCGAAATTATTGAAACTTCTGAACATTGATCTAGCACACCTCTGCACTGAATTAATTCGCCGTCGGAATTAACTACTAATAGCAAAATCGTAGAAATAAGAACTTGATTATTTTCCGAAATTACAAGCGTGCTGGATGTAGTTGCAATAGGGATAAATTCCTTGACGTGTAGTAAGGAATGATGTTTCTCTTTACAGTCTTTACAAACGCTTTTTGATTTACAATCTTGGAGTTCGTGATTTCTCAAACAATTTTGACAAAGATTTAATGAGTTGACTTTTTTTATTCGATCAGCGGTATTTAGGTTGATAAAACTTTTACATTGAAAAACAGAGTGTGAATCTTTACAAATAAAACATGTTATCGTTGACGCGATATTTGTTATGAACTTATCGTTTTTTACATATGAGTTAGTCGGTTGTCTTAAACTGGTATTATACTTGTTAAAAGATCTATTACTTTTGCCAAAGTTTGCCATGGTATTGTTATCGTATTTTACTACTGCCATGGACTCTAAAACTTGAAATCGTTTTTCTAAAAATGTATTCAACATGTCCAAGGTAGGCACGTCCTTCTCTAAGATTGCCTGCCATTCCCGTTTTGTACAAAAATCGAGCTTTTCTACGATTATTGGTATTAAAATAGCGTCCCAATGCTGTGTTTGTACGCCTAATATATTTAGAGCAGAAAGATTATTGTTTAATATATCTATTAACGTTCTCAGTTCGACTGGGGACGATTTTGAACTTGATTTTAAATTTAAAATGTTGAACACATGATCTTGAATTATCAACCGCTTGTTTTCAAAACGTTTCTTTAAAACTTCGATTGCGCTTGCGTAATTATTACCCGAAATTGCAAAAGATTCGATAGCGCGGTAAGCCTCGTCTTTTAAACAACTCCTCAAATAATGAAATTTTCTTATATTCGACAAGTTTGTGTTTTCTTCGACTAACGATTTGAAAGACTCATAAAATGTAAGCCACTCAGAGTGTTTGCCTCCGAATACGGGCAACGGTAACGGTTTTAAATTTGCCGCGCTTTCGCTTATTTCGTTCATTTCTCGACTTTGCGCGCTGTTACTAGAACCGGATGTAGGAGATTGTGATTTTAGCGGAGCTAACAGAGATTTAATTTTGCATTTCACCGCTCTGCATTGCATTTCAATTTTATCGCGCTCTTTTTCGCTTTGTTCGTTTAATTGTTCTTCGTCCGCGCCTTCAACCGAAAACTGAATTACTTCTATTTCTAGCTGAACATCATTAAAACGGTCACTCAAAGTTTGCAAATTTTCTAGATCTGCTTCTAATTCAAGTCTAGTGCAGTCGTTATTTTTTAGGCTATTTTGTAATCGGGTTATTGAACCCTTAATATTTTTACGATTAATTTTTAATTTTTCAAATTCTAAATTTTGTGTCATTTTTGCGATAAATGAATAATGCACGTGTGATTGTCGCGTTCAAGCTAGTACAAATTTTTGTAAATCGTTTACGAGGATACAATTAGGTTATAAAAGGACACGTGTTTTTTTTTATGAATTAGGAAAATGGGATTTAAACTGACCTTTAGATTTCCATCGTGGAAAATGTAGAATTACTTTACTTCGGCTGCTGGACTCCCTCGTGAAGAATGTGAAATTGTTTCACTTCGATTTGGAAGGCTGCTCTCACGTCGGCTGCAGGGCTCCCTCGTGGAGAATGTGAAGTTGTTTCACGTGGATTCGATATGCTGCTCTCACGTCGGCTGCAAAACTTCCTCGTGGAAAATGTGAAGTTGTTTCACGTGGATTCGATATGCTGCTCTCACGTCGGCTGCAAAACTTCCTCGTGGAAAATGTGGGCTTGTTTCACCTGGATTTTAAAGGCTGCTTTCACGTCGACTGCAAAACTCCCTCGTGGGATTCGATTTTGAAATCCGGCTCGTTTGGACCAATGTTGGCGCTATTTACGCTCGTTGGTAAATACGCTAATTGTTATCTCGAAGGACCTCGATGTGTAAAATGAAACCAAGTTTGAGCTTTTTCTAATTTATTGAAGCTTAGAGGTGTTGTCGCCTTGAAGGGTAGTACGTGAGAAAGAAGCTTCTCGCCCTTTTACAAAAGTGACCACGACCATAGATTTATGGGATGAATGGAGCAACCATAGATCTATGGTATAGTCGCCGTTGTGGCTGAAATATCCGCAACACCAGGTGTGATTATTTTGTTAGCTGTTTGAAACGATTTGATGTCCGTCAAGTTTTTTGATTCAATTGTGTATAAACCATGTAATTCCATATTAACTTTGAGTGTGATCATTTTGTTTAATTCTTTTTGGAGTAACTCTAAGATTTTTTCATTTTCAAGAAAGTCCGAAATATTCACAAATTTTTCTTCGGGAATCAAACGATAGGTCGCAATTCGTTTTTGGAATGCTGTAGCAACAGTAAAAATATTTGCAGATAGTGGTGTGATGCAATTATTTTTATGATGGCGAGTGTTTTGGTGATTTTTTTAAATGTTGGCCATTAATCAATCTATCACATGGTCCACACTTGACTAAATCTGCAAAAAGATTATCAATATAGATTAATTTTCTAATAATTCAAATTTCACCATTCGATTCTGACATTTTTTGTCTTTTGTTTGGTCATGTGTCGATTTTTATTATACACTGTGGAGAACTGTTTACAACACCAATCGCAAGTAAACTTGTTCTGAAATAAAAAATATTTCAAATTACATAACTAATCCACTTTATTTACAACTTAGGTCATTTAAAGAAAAATTAACTTACGTTTGGCTCTGGATGTCTGGACATTATTACACTAAAAAATTGCAAAAAAAATAAAACTGCACCGTTATCGACAAAACACAAGTGAATAACAATAATTGCTGTATCACTAACAAAATGGAAGTGATTGCCACGTATCAAATTTTTTTTTCTATAGGCTGTAAGGTCATGCACAATTCTTTTTCAAGGCTTCGTTATCACACAGCTGCAGCTGACACCTGTTGCAACAAATTTTTAACACCTTTTATTTATTGTCAAGGTTTTCTTGCAGAATAAAAATTTATAAAAAACTTCATTATCGTCAACAATCTACATCAATTAAACTTTATAACTTATTTTTTAATGTTTATAACAAATAATTAATTTTTTAACTAGAGTTGTTAGGATCTATATAGGAAGACTTATATTATGTTAAAATGTAATTTTATTTCTACTTGATTACATGTCAAATTTTGGAACACATTTACATTATTGCTGTTAGATGCAGTACTAGACTTTAGTACACAAACAATATAAAATACTTTTACTTATCTCTAAACTTAACTTGAATAATTCATATTCCAATTTTCCAAATAGATTCTAAAACTTTTACAGTTCTTAAACTACAACGGCAACGCTCTGAAGAATGAAATAAACAACTAGGTGTATCTAGTTTTAATGATGGACTTTCAGGTAGTTCAATAATATTTTTATTAAAAATTTTTCCTAAATAAAAAGCTTTTTCTCTTCCTTTCACATAAATTTTTTTAACATCATAAGTACATCTTTTCAAACTTTTCACATTCAATTTCGCCTTTATTCCACTTTATACAATGATGATTTTTTATCAACCAATTGGCTTGTGTCTGATATTTTGTAGGTAACTCTTCGAACGGAAATGGTGGTTTAAACACAAAATGTGCAATTTTTTTATTTTTGATTACAGCTAATTCTTTAAGAATATCTTGTTGATCATCTACTCTAAATAATTGTATGTCTACAATTGCATTCATTTTTACATTTGTTTTATGGCTTGTGTTTGAAGATTCGATCGCTAATTATAATAGCATGAGCGGTTGTATTGTTTGGAATTATAAAATGTGTATCAAATTCTATTCTTAATACTACGGCTTGGGTTTGAAAACCAAGTTTTTGATACGAACAGTCAACGATTATCAAAGGATAGTTAGATTTAAACTGAGCTGGTGTTATTGAACACTTAGTTTTATCTTGATAATAGTAAGTTTTTCGAAACTGTGTAAACATTTTATATAATGTAGCAAATTGATTGTTATTGAAAGATATATTTAGGTTTGTTGATAGGTCGTGTAGATCGACAGCAGGATTGTTTTATTACTAGGATTCTGAAGGATTCGTTTTTCCACACAATACTCAACTTTACTTCTCAACGTATATTGTACAACTCATACATCATAACCTAACCTACATGTGTATATAAGGTTGCCTATAGTTGCCTATCTTATTGAACACACCCTCTCAACGTAGCATCCTTATACATTCAGCTTAAAAAAGCAACAAAAAAATACAAAACAATATTCATTCAATCAAGCCTAAACCAGCTCGATGTTTTTGAAAACTTGATCCTCTGAGATTCTTTGTTAGTATGTGTTATGTCTTTAGAACAAATACTTCAATTAAACAATTATTTTATTGCACATTTAACGTTGAATAATATTGATAATAATAAAAGTATTTACAATCTATTATATTTATGACCGGCTTCTTTTATGGATATCGATCGAATAATGGCTTCTTATCCGGTTGTGTCTTGTTTTTTCTCATTTAACGAAAACGTCGATAGCGCCCTCTTCTTATCGATTTGCGCGGCATATTTAAATAATTAAATACATTACAGTTTCCCCCTGCAATTTAATTATTTACATAATGTTGATATCCGATTAATAATAAATTTTAAAAAAAAATTTATATATTAATGTCTTTGAGTCACTTGAAAGTCTTTAAAACGTGTAGGAACTCGACGTTCTCTCCTGGATCGACGTAGAAGTACATGGTTGTTATCCCCTCGATTGTTTATATCGGCTGCTTCTTCTGGTGCTTCTTGCGGCTCGACTTCCCCCGGTAACGGCTGATTTCCAGCGAGATTGCCTGTAATTAACAGTGGTACAATTTCTAAATCAAACTTATTTGAACCAGTTTGATTTGAATCTTCTTGCTTTAAAGAACCAGCTGTTTTAGCTATTGGTGGCTGATTGGAATGTTTCATATCTAGTTTCGTTTGCTTCAGTTGATTTACATGACGTTTAAGGCAGTATCTATTTTCTAGTTTGACTTGGTAGTGCAACTTTCCAAACTTTTTGGTGATTATTCCAAGTCTCCATGTGATTTTATTGCTGGTATACCATCGAGCCAATACCGTTTCGCCAACATTGAACTTCCGGGAACGTGGTAGTTGGAATGTTACTTGTTTTTTCTGTTTTGAAATTGACGGCTTAAAAGCATCCAGTTGACATCTAATATTACGATTTAGATATTGTTCAGCAGGAGTTTTACCGTTTTGAAGTGGAGTTGCGCGATATCTAAAAATTATTTCTCGTACTTTACTTTGAACTGTACCTGGTTCAGTCATGCGACTAAGTTTTGTTGCTGGACTGATTTGTTGCTGGATGTCCGGGTGCTATAAATTTCTGAACAATACCTTTGTTTTTACAAAATGCCTTAAAATTTTCGTTGTGGAAAATGATAGCATTGTCAGAGACCATAATTTCTAGAAATCCATGTGTAGAAAATATATCTAACAGTAGTTCGATGGTGATTGACGCTGTTGGGGCGTTTTTAATTATTCGTACTTCTGCCCATTTTGATTTTGAATCGACAAGCACCAAAAAATGGTGATTTAAAAATTCTCCTGCAAAATCAATGTGAACGCGTTCAAAATTGTTTTTTGTTTCTTCCCATTGATGCGTTGGAACTTTAGCAGGCTTTTTCTGCGTTGTTGCACATTCCCTACAGCTTTAACCATATTTTCAATGTCTTTATCGATGGTTTTCTAATAACAATGCCGTCTTGCCAATTCTTTCATTTTTACAATACCTACATGTGTGCGATGGAGTTTTTGTAGAACATTTTTTTGTATACTTTCGGGAATGCACACACGTCCGTTCTTAAAAATTAGTCGATTTGATGTGCTGTATTCTGGATCACGAACTTCTCCTGTGATTAACCCGTTGAGCAGTTTTGAAAGGTACCTATTCTTTTCAGTTTCTTCTACAATGATTCAGCTTGTTATCACCTCGTTGGTGATCTGGTTGACAGTCTGATCTTCAATCGTTTGAGCTTCGAGACTTAGAATTAATTCTGTTGAGTTCTCATTTCCCTGCATTGGAATTGTTGTACGAGACAAACAGTCTACATGTGTGTGGTTTTCAGCTTTTCTATGTTGGACTTTATAGTCAAACTCTTGTAAATATGTAGCATACCGTAGGAGCCTGGCAGATGTAAATGACGGTAGCTTGTTCTCTGGGTGAAAAATTCTTGTAAGTGGCTGATTATCGGTAATAAGCGTGAAAGGTCGACCTGCGAGATACATATATAGTCTGGAAACAGAGAATATTATTGCTAGGGCCTCGCGATCCAGTTGCGAATAGTTTTGTTCGGCTTTAGTCAGTGATCTTGATATGAATGTAATCGGTCGTTCGTTACCGTCAATGACATGAGATAAAACTCCGGCAACGCCTGTAGAACTCGCGTCACAAGCTAATGTAACAGGTAGGACTGGATTGTATGGTATGAGTACTTTTTCGCTAACAATTTCTTTTTTCAGTTGTTGAAACGCGTTTCGACATTTGCTGTTCCAAATCCATTGTTTCCCTTTGTGTAGTAGTTGACGTAACGGATAAGTCGTTGTTGAAAGATTGGGTATAAATCTCGCATAATAAGTTACCAAACCTAGAAGTCGATGTAATTCTTCTAGATTTTTCGGTTCTTTCATGTTGACAATTATTTCGATTTTCTTAGGACATTTTGTTATTTTATTATGACTGATAGTGTATCCCAAGTATTGCACTTTCGTCTTGAAAAAACTACATTTAGCTTTATTTAAGTGCAAGTCATACTTCTTTAGTCTATCTAGGCAATTGATGAGATGCTTCTTACATTCTTGGAAGGATGATCCATGCACAATTATGTCATCATAGTATGACATAACTCCGTCCAAATTTGATAAGATTTGATCCAGAATTCGGTTGAATTCGCTGGGTGCTGATTTGATTCCAAAAGATAGTCTGTTCATTAGGTAAGTACCTCTATGAGTAGAAATTGTTTGGATAGCCTGGCTTTCCTCACACACCTTAAGGTGCAGGTATGCTTTAAATAGATCCAGATGACAAAAATGAGTAGAATTTCGAAGGTTATTTAAAATATCATCAATTTTTCTTATTGGATAATGTGCTGATTTAAGTTGTTTATTTACGCCGATCTTGTAGTCGACGCATAGTCGTAGCGATCCATCTGGTTTTGGAATGATGACCAAAGGCGATCCCCAGTCGCTAGTCTCAACTTTAGAAATGATACCAGACTTTTCGAGATTATCCAGCTCGTTGTTGACTTTCTCGAGTAGAGCATATGGAACTGGACGTTCTTTCATGAAAACAGGTTTTGAATTTGGTCTTAGTTCAAGCGAACATGTAAATCCCGGTACGCATCCAACTTTTGGTTTGAAAATTTCGGCGTATTGGTGTTAGATGTCTGTGAGAGTGTTGAAAAAGTTAACTGTGAAGATATTTGAGTCAATTTTATCCAGTTGAATCTTCAAGTGTCTAATCCACGTTCTCCCAATTATAGGAGGAAATTGAGCTGGTACGACGAATAATGTTTCAATAGTTTCCCTCTTATTGTATTCTACTTTAACTTCAGCGACACCTAGTGGTTTGAAAATACCAGATGTATACGATCGAAATTGGATGTCTGTCTGATTGAGTTTAACATTTCCCAGTTTTTGGAATTGATGTTCTGGCATTAACGTTAGTCCCGCGCCACTGTCGACCTCGAAAGTTTGCGGTGTACTTTCGACTAGGACTTCTACCATAAATTTCTTGGAGTCTTGAATTTGACTGGATTTCTGGAAAATGTCAATGATCTTGTTGATATTGTTAAATTCCCGCATTGTTGAATTTTCTATTGTGTTTGCGGGCTGTATGTATGAATGTTTCTTTGTTTTATTTTTGATTCTCGACGATATGCAGACGGATGAAACATGACCTATTTTCTTGCACGTGTCACAGCGTAGTCTTGAAGAGTCTACTCGGCAATCTTTGGTGACGTGATTATTTCTTCCGCATCGAAGACAGTTATCTTCCAGACCAAGATGTTTAAAATTTATTCGCGATTTTGATTTAGAACAAAAATTGTGCGTTGAGTCTTTTAAATTACGCGAAAAATTTCGTGGTTGAAAGTTTTTGCACTCACTCGAGTCACGCATCCCAGAACGTGCTCTGTTTTTCACTAATTTATTGATATCGTTTTCTTTCACTGTTGTTGAGGATAAAGATTGTCTGTTTGAAAATTCCTTGTTGTCAATTTTTGATGCTTCTAAGGCTATTGCTTTTTCCACAATTTCGTTGAATTTGGTTTTTCCCAATTGAAGCATTTGTTCTCGAATTGTATTGTCGTACAAACCTCGTATAAATTGTGCTCGTAAGAACATGTCCGCAATATTTGTTTTACAGTTTTTTTCAGGACATATAAAGTCACAGTCTGAGATATTGCAACGAAGTGATGCTATGTATTCCGCTATAGTCTGATCTCCCCGTTGATATAACGACAGGAACCGGTGTTGTTCAACTAAAATATTCTTTTTCGGACAAAGATGTTTTTCTAAGGCTTCTAGCAGTTTGTCGTATGTTTTTTCTGTCGGTATTGAATTTAATAGCATTTGAGCACAGAGAGTTTTGTTATCAAATATCCCTTTCATTGTTAAATAATTTTCAAATCTTGCTTTATACATATTGAAGTGTTCTTTTGTTGGAATGTAGTTTTTGAATGCCGGAATAAATGTATGAGGGTTTGTTTGAGTTTGTCCTTGAGAAGATCCTCCCGTTTGACCCATTATGTTTTTCGTCATTGTATTTATCAATTCTTGCTGCTGCTTATTGAAAGCGTCCATTATTGCTTGAAATGGTTCAACACCCATTTTATTTGTATTTATTAAAGAACTTTAGAAACGTTGCCTTTTTTTTTTTTTTATTTATCTTGTGGGTGTTGCGGCCATTTTTATTAACAGCAATACGGTTGAAAATTAATGGCGGAGCTGCCTATTTCGCGTTTTCACTGTTTTTCCTCGTCGCCACTTTGTTATGTCTTTAGAACAAATACTTCAATTAAACAATTATTTTATTGCACATTTAACGTTGAATAATATTGATAATAATAAAAGTATTTACAATGTATTATATTTATGACCGGCTTAATGTATAATAATAATGAAATAAAGTAAATACATTAAATGCAAATGGAAACTGAAGCTTCTCAAAATGAGCGATTAAATTGAAACAAAACATTTTTAATATTAAAGCAAAAAGGCTTATCCGAGTCGGTATTATCAAATCAGTAAAAAAAAGAAGAGGGCGATACTTGTACAAGCTTTCAGCCACAGAGCGTAGGCTGTAATCGCTCAAAAAAAAAGAGTTCAATATGCTCCGACGGAAAGGTAGTGATAGGAAAGAAAAAGTGACGTTAAGTTAAAGTAAACAAGACAAAATCCTGAAATATTAGGACAAACTGGGTTGTATTAAACCATACGAGGCCATACAAAGGCATTTACATTGACAAGAGACGCCCACAACTCTTGTCGCACAATACAAAAAAACGAAGGCTCTAAAGTTGAGAAGATTCGATGCCAACACGATCTTCCCTAGGGCAAAATAAAAAGAAGCTTAAGATGAATTACTGTGCCCTAAACAGTCAACTTCTGACGGTGACGTATTAAAGGTACAACAATTACGCTAACAAATTCTAATTCAAATTATCCAAACCAAGAAAAAAAAATACATAATAAAAATAAACATATCGCCACACTTTACCGAACAATCACTTCGTGTTCCCAAAGCCTAAGTGGATCTCTAAAGAAAAGAAATAGCCCATCCACTCCGGGCCAAAACACAGGAAATTAGTAAAATTCCTAGTGACATTTTTAACACGTGACAATTGCTTCTTCTGAAAATATTAGACGTTGCACGAACATTGCATTGCGATTACAAATGTTCATTATTTGTTCGCAAAACTCTTGTCTAATATTAAAGTCAGTGTTGGCGCTATTTACGCTCGTTGTTAAATAACGCTAATTGTTTTCTCGAAGGACCTCGACGCGTAAAAATGAAACCAATTTTAACTTATGCTAATTTATTGGTTCAAGTTCAGATGGTGAAGACTGAGACTGAAGCTGAGAGCGCTACCAGAAGATGGTATGAGCGCAGTTGTGGATGAAATATCCGCAACAGTCAGTCTCTGTTAACCCATAAGCAAGTTCACCTTGTAAGGGAGAAATTTTTTCATTTTTATCAGTTTCAGTACTGAAATATGACTTAAATTATAGTTCAATGCGATGTCCCGACTCGTAGAATGGGGATTATCTTCAATTTCCAAAAGAATATCTGGCTTTAACTTTTTACTTAATATCACAGGGAGGCCTGCTTTTGGTAAATTCTTTACCGTGGTCTCGATTTTTTATTCTATTTTGCTGACAATGGATTGTCTTATTCTACGGTTAGGATATTTGGTCCAACAATTGGCAGACTTCTTGACGCGGTCTCCATACCCAATCATCATTAAGATTTGGATTTGTTGTTTTTCTGACAGAGATGTCATGTTGTAGGTAAAATTAAAATGTGCAATATTACTCAGCGGAAAATAGTTCGACTACAGTTATTTTGTAAACGATTCCGAATTGTTTTCTGTCAATTTTTATCATTTGTTATATCTACGATTTTTGTTAATATTCGGATAAAGTGACTACTCTGTTTTTTAAATTTTACTAATTTAAACTGTAGATCCGTTTCTCTTCGTTTTTTTCTTATGACCCCTATAAGTATTTTAATACCATTGAAATCAGAATAAAAAGGTTCACTCCAATTGTCGTGTTGATGATATTTTGTTGCTATGAATTCCGTCTTTTCGATTTCTGTCACGAATTTTGTACACAACATTTTGATTTTTGTGTGGTTTTTTATCGTCTTTATTCAAAAAAATTACTGTAACTTCTACCGTACAAAAGAAACATTTTTTAAAAAAATCAAAATCAATATTTTGAGATTGTGAATACCCACTTGGTTCGTCTTTGGAGAGGGTTGATACTCTATATTTGACAAATGCCGTAATCATTTTTTAGCACCATTTTCGCTTAAAGGTCGGCAGTTTTCTATCGAAAAACCCAATTCATCGAAAAACAATTTTCGATGAATTCGAAACAATCTTTTTTATTTCAAAAAAACCATTTTAACTTTAAAAAATCAGATAATCGGCTGGGGCAACGCTACCAACTGAAAAATAAATTAAAAACTAAATCATTTAGTATTAGAAAATTAGAGTTATTTATTATTAAAAAATTAGAGTTATTTGTTGCAAAAAAAACTTTACCTAACTTTTTCGGAAGACATTGTTGTTATTCGGATAAAGCAGCACTCCTGTCAGTCGTGCTGCGAATAAAGTGCTCATGTGGGAAATTTCACTTTTCGAACTCGTTAAGTAAATAACTATTTCGATCGTGTATAATTTACGTCTTTTTTCATGTACCCGAACAGTTTCACATCTACGCAAAAATTGGTCTTTGGCATATTGGGTTTGTTCACCGGTCTTGAGAAAAGATATCAGACCTGTTTTCTGAACAATATCAGTAGCACTTTCTTCTAAATCTTTTTCACAAATAAAAAATTTGGAAATAACACACTATTATGAAGGATTAATGTGATCAATGTGACTTCCAATCTGGAAATGTTTGAAATATTGTAAAGCATGAAAGGTTATATCACTTAGGATTTCGTGAAAGTGTAATGTCTTATGCAAACCTGACTACAGCGCTGTTTCGTTCTCATTGAAACTCATCAGGCCAGGGTATTGCAGAAACCAGTACACTTCCACAAGCTCGATCTCTCCTATATGTACGAATGTGACATCGTACATAGTAGGTAGTAGTAAGTAAAAGTATGTATTAGCGTTTGTCTTTTAGTCAATTCTTTACCTTTACTGTGTAATACATATGAGGCGTCTAGATGCAAAACTCGACATTCAACAAATTTGAAAAATATGAGTAAAGCGCGCCAACTTGAAGAACATTTACCCGCCAATTTGATGGTGAATTGTTTAAATAGAAAACTAGACATTTAACATACAAAACAGAACATTTAAGATCAGCATTAAATGCAAAACTCGACATTTGCTAGCGCGATCAAGATGCAAACAGCGACATTTGCAAATAAACCAATGGCAGTTCAGCTTTGATGCACCAGGGGTGCGATTCTTGAGTTCGTTCGAAAGTTTGTTCGGACGGATTGATTCGAACGGTAAGTTCCGGACGGATCGCAAAATGCTATTCTCGACCAACCTTCGAAACCGGTAATCGAAGCGAATTTTTGTTTCGATCGAAACTTGGCAACGTTGTAGAAAATTCAATGCTACCAACATACCAACCCCAAATAATCCTAAATGCACTTACAGTATTTTGTGATCTATTTTCAATTGTGTCTTCATTTTTAAACAAAAGCCGCGTGTTAGTGAAAGAAAAATTATAAATGAACAAAACAGCAATTACGCGAGGAAAAAGATGTGAAAATATTTCCTCCACTCAGAAGGAAATGATGGTGGAGTTTATGAAGAAGCACCCCGATCTTCAAATTGGAAAGATTACGCAAAACCATATTTCCTCGTTTTGGTAAAATAAGCTTGTAAAATTATTGGTTTGTCTGTATTTATCTATTCCTATATATCATTTTTTCTCATAATTTTTTTTCTTTTAAAGTATTAGTTGAAGATTAGTTCACACTTTCAAAATTTAATGCACAAAACTCAATAGTAATGGCGGACCCGTCGAGTCTATCTGAAAATGGCTCCGCTGAAACTATAGTTACGATTTGTAAATACTGTGGTGAAATTGTAAAAACTAAATGGACTTGCATAAAGTGTAAACATAACTTTCATCCGAGCTGCTTTAATCGCGCAAATCAAGCAAAAAACCGGGTATGTTTTCACGAAAAAGAAAGTGAATCAACAACTGCGGGTAACATCTCTGGTCCTGAGCTCTCTGCTACATTTTTCAAAAGCCAAGACTTTAATAATATTATCAAAGAAGCGGTGCATGATGCTACAAAGTCGCTACAGCAGTTTTTTGACAAAAAATTTCAAAGCCTGAATCATCAGATGAATGCGTTATTATCACAAAATAAAAAATTTCAAGAAGAAATCATGGAATTGAAAAATGATAAAAACAAAGTAAGCGATAAGCAATCATATGCAAACGTTATTGATAATAATCGGGTATTAATTATAAAACCAAAAGAAATAGCGGATAAGGGCGCAAAAAATGACAAAACAGCTATCAAAGTTCGTGAAAACCTGAGACAACAAATAAACCCAGGTAAAATTGGTGTTGGCATCACAATGGGGAAAACTACTCGAAATGGTGAAGTAATATTACAATGCAATACAGAACAAAGTCTAAGTAAGCTGCAAAACAGTATTCAAGCAAATCTAGGAGAAAAATACAGCGTTGCTGAAAAAGAGTTAAATAAAAACCGATTGAAAATTATTAGTATCCATGAGTCAGAATATGTGACAAATGATGACGAACTTATACATAAAATACTTAATCAAAACGATCTTGAACTAGATTCATCTGAAATTAAAGTTATACACCGGTCTAAAATAGTAAACCAAAAGTTTAATTTGATTGTTGAAGTAAACAAATATCTTTATCATAAATTAATTCTTCAAAGTCGAATATTTGTAGGTTGCAGTAGATGTCGTTTCTTTGAAGACTTTGGTATTCTAAGATGTTTTAAATGTAATAAATTTGGACACACGGCAAGCAAATGTACAGGTGACACAATTTGCCCTCGCTGTGCTGGAAGACATAAACACACAGAATGCAAACTTGAGAACAAGACATTAGTAAAATGTATTAATTGCTTTAATGCAAATAAAAAATATCAGCTAAATCTTAACATCGACCACGAAGCCTGGAACAAAGAATGTGCAAGTTTCAAAAGAGTGATGAAACTTCAAAAGCAAAAATTTACCAATACGGTTCATCAAAACGTAAACTTATAGCAATCACAAGAAAAAACAATAGAATCAACACTTCAAGTTTTCCATATTAATATACAATCTTTATCCAATAAGTCATCGGAAGTGGAAGTCTTTTTAGCTATGGAAAAACCTGATGTTTTATGTCTATGTGAAACCTGGCACTGTGAAGATGCAATCGGTAGTCTTATGTATTTATTAAATTATACTATGATGGCCCAAGTTTGTCGTAAAGATCATATCCGAGGAGGTGCTGCAATTTATGTTCGCAATGGAATAAATGTTAAATCTTTACCAGTTATATTTAGTATTGAGATGCACATTGAAGCGTGTGGTATAGAGCTTAAATGGGCAAACCAAAAAATTACGATATTGACAATATATCGTCCTCCGTCTGGCAATGTAATGATATTTTTAGAAAACCTCTCTTCACTGCTAAACCATACTGTATCTCTTACAAATCACATTATCATTTGCGGCGATATAAACATTGACAGTTTAAGCAATAATATGAATTATACATTACTCTACGACTTACTAGAATCTTACAAAATAACAAATAAAGTTTCAACACCTACAAGAATATGTAGCTACGCAAATGGTTCTACTTCCGAAACTGCAATAGATTATATGATAACCAACTTTGCAAATGAACACTGCGAATGTAGCGTCCTGGATGTTGGATTATCTGATCATTATGGGCAAAAATTAGTGTGCTCCGTAAGCAATAACGAAACAAGTATTGAAAACAGCAGAAGGATCCAAGTTAGAAATATCAGCAATAAGAGTCTGGAAATGCTTAGACAGCAGTGTAAAGCTGTGATTTGGGATGAAATTCTAAGCTCTGCAACCGTAGATGCTGCGTTTATTAACTTTTTAGACCATTTCATTTGGCTTTTTAATGTATCGTGTCCTGTGAAATTCAAAAATGCAAAAAATCAAATATCGAAACGCAGCAAAGCATGGATAACACCGGAAGTGACAACAATGAGTGTGGAACTAAAGAGTCTTCATCAAATTGTGCATCTCAGTGATAGTGTTATCTTAAAAAATATTTATAAAATTAAAAAAAAGAGCTACAAAACCTTGTTAAACACAGCTAAGAAACAATTTTATATGAACTTGATAAATAAATCTACAAATCCAACAAAAACAATATGGAGTTTAGTTAAAGATGAATTTAGTGGCCAACTGCAAGGAAAGGTAGTGTTAAGTGTAGATAGTAAAATTTTAGAAAATTCATCTGTCATTGCAAACAAGTTTGGCAACCATTTTGCAAATGCAGCAGTAAATCTGGTGAGAGTTCATTTCGGTTCATGCAAACCAACAGCACCATGCACAACCTCCCCAATGGTAAAAAACAGCATGTATTTTGCTCCAATAGAAGCAGAGGAACTACATCACACAATACAACTACTTGAAAACAAGAAATCTGTAGGTGTTGACGGAGTTCCACTAAAGGTTGTGAAATATGTATTAAATGAATTGGTAAAACCACTGTTGTATTTGTATAACAGTTCTATTGAAACGGGTATATTTCCTACTGTATTAAAAACCGCATTAGTAATTCCTGTACATAAGAAGGGGGACGCCACACTTATAACTAACTATAGGCCTATATCGATGTTGTCTGTATTTTCAAAGATTATAGAAAAAATCATGTGTAACCGAATTCACAACTACCTACAGTCTATGAACTTGTTAGCCAATACGCAGCATGGTTTCCGCAAGGGTAGATCCACTGAAACAGCAACCTTTGATTTTGTTGAATATATAAACAAAAAACTTGATAAAGACAGTATGTTGCTGCTTTATTTTTTGACTTATCATCTGCGTTTGATACAGTGGATCACCAATTTGTAGAAAGCAAACTGTACTCTCTTGGAATTAGAGGCAACATATTACTATGGATAAATTCCTTCTTAAATAATAGAAAAATCATAATAAAAATAGAAAACAAAAGATCAAATAACTATAGTCTAAATTTAGGTGTTCCGCAAGGATCTATTATCGGACCATTGCTTTTTCTACTATTTATAAACGATCTTGCAAGGTTTATATCATCTGGTTTATTAATAAACTTTGCAGATGATACATCAATTGCTCTTGCAGCAAACTCTAGAGAAGAACTAGATAGTAAAATAAAACAAATAACATCTGAAGTAGAATTGTGGTGTTTCAAAATTTGGATTTTCAGGCCTTCCAGTGGATGTGCACAGTGCTCAAGGTAGCACTGTGATTCTTCACTACATGTAAACAGAATTAAGAAGCTGGTACTCATATAAGTTACATCAATTGAATCATATTTAAATAAACTTATAATAATAAACACATAAAATCCAACAAAAAATCTTATATATGACAACTTACAATTTTCTTATTTTATTAAAAAAAGTTCAACATTTTAAAATTAAGAATTTAATTAATGTCTGATTATTTATCTTTCTTTTATGATCGTCATAATTGTATTAGACTATTTCATCTTAACCGGTGTTGATTCAATACTCTAATACTATCATGATTTCCTATAAAAGACAAAAGATATTCTAGAAGATAAAAAGTTCAACTAGTTGTGGTTTCTTTGTAGTATTCCCGCTTTATTACTTTACTCTTTAGCTATATTTTATTTATGCATATTGCTCTTCTTTTTTTTTTTTCAATTAACGCTGTTCATTCTACCCCATAAGCAATTATACAGAAGATAAGCATCTCCACATGACATACATATTTTAGAATAAATGCTGGCTAGACATTTAAACATCACTGATAGTACAGTGACAACAAAATTTTCTTGCAAGTACCCCAGTTTTTCCAAAAAATATGTATGCACGTCTAATAATAATATTAATAGAAAATGGATAGGGCCTACCATAACTTTCATTTTTTGCATTAAAATATTTATCTCTTTTTACATAATCATCGATTTTTCTCACATTTTCCCATAGTCATCATTAAAAACACACATAACACATTGTCGACATTGAAATTTCCACATGACATACATATTTCAGAAAAAATGCTGGCTAGACATTTAAACATCGCTAAGAGTACAGTGACAACAAAATTTTCTTGCATGTACCCCAGCTTTTCCAAAAAATATGTATGCACGTCTAATAATAATATTAATAAAAACTGGATAGGGCCTACCTTAACTTTCATTTTCTTCATTTAAACATTTATCCATTTGTACATTATTATGTATACTTTATCATATCATTTTCTCATCGTCGACTTTCAAAAACAACCCAAAAAATCAAAAAAAATTCTTATATTAGCGGTAAAAACTCCTTAACTCTAATTGGGTTCTTCATTTCTATTTTGATAAAAATAAGGAAGGGACAGACTGGGTATGAAAGGAAATAATGTTTTGGGTAGGACAGCGGACAGCTGAGCGAGTCCTGGCAGTACCGTCTACGCCGTTACGATAGCACAAGTTTAGTCTTGTGGCCAGACTGAACGTCTAGAGATTATTGTAAGTCTTCGTTAGGGTATACATCAGGGGTCCATGGGTCATAATAGGGCAAAATTCTGCTTACGTGGACTACATCTTTCTTAGCCTTCTCATGCTTACCTTTTTTTATTTCGTAGTTTCCGATTTTGTACTCGACGTGTCTATGTTTTTGGTCGTATCGTTGTTTGTCCACTTCTTGCTTTTGAGTGATGTTTTCAATAGCATTAGCCCTAACCGCTAGAGCCCGCTCTCGAATTTTTTGAACATTTGTATTGTTGGTATTCTCTATAAGCATGGCTTCTGTGGGGAGTACAGGTTCTCTACCATACACAAGCATAAATGGTTAAATGGTGATGTTTTTATTGTGTCTTGTCTTGACGTATTATACGCAAATGTAACATGCGGAATAAATTCATCCCAATTCGTTTGATTAGTGTTTGTATAAATTGATAACATGTCTGCTAATGTTTTGTTCAATCTTTCTGTTAGGCCATTGCACATGGGGTGATATGCTGTAGTTAATATATTGGTCATTCCCATTACTTTCATCAAATCTCTAATTAGTTCTGACCGGAAGTTGGATCCTCTGTCACTTAATAATTCTCGAGGAGTGCCATGTCTTGTTATTATTTTTTCCATAATACATTTTGCTACGTGTTCGCTCTTTGCATTTGGCAATGCTTGCACTTCTGCCCATCTCGTGGCGTAGTCTGTAGCAACTACAATTACTGTTCTTGCATTTTTGCTCTTCCGAAACGGTAACCCTACTTGAATTGGTTGTAGTAGTCCTATGGGTTTTCTATTCAATTGTCCTTTTCTTGCCTGACAATCAGGGCATCCTTTTATAAATTTTTCAATATCTTTTTGCATTCCTTCCCAATAGAATCTGTTTTTAATTTTATACCACGTTTTGGTTATACCTAAATGACCCCCTAAAGGTTCACTGTGTGTACTAAACATCACTTCAGTAATAAGCGATCTAGGTACTACTAATAAATTTGGGTTTCCTGTTCCTTCACTGTTGACTTTATATAAAATGTGATTTATAAGTCTATAATTTTTTGCTTTTCGTCTCAATGAAATTGTAGCATTATCTGGATTTTCAATAGTGTTAATAATGTCCCTAATGTTTAGATCTATCTTCTGTTGATTTTGAATGTCTATATTTTGAATCATATACTTCGGTACTTCTTCGGCGTCGTCTTGGTGGGCAGGGTTTGCTTCTATTACAGGATTTTGCGAAAGACAGTCTGCATCTTTATGTTTTGACCTACTTTTGTGGACTATTACACTATTACGTGGTCAAACTCGGACAATTTCAAAGCCCACCTAGCTAACCTTCCGCTTGGATCTCTTAGTGTTTTCAGCCAGCACAACGCATGATGATCTGTAACAATTGTTACTGGTTTTCCATATAACAAGTGTCTTAGATAACTCAGGCACCAAATGGCGGTAAGTCCTTCCAACTCCGAGATTGTGTAATTTTTATCTGTTTTTGTCAGGCTTCGACTGACATAAGCTATTGGGTGCATTTGAGAATCATTTCCTTTTTGTAGTACAACCGCTCCGAGTCCTAAATTACAAGCATCTATTCTGAGTTCACATGGCTTTTGTGGATTGTAGTGTGCAAGAGTCGGGTATTTAATTAATTTACTTTTTAATGTTTCAAAAGTTTGTTGTTGTGCGTTTTGCCACTTAAAACCTGTTTTCTTTGTAGCGTCGTATAGAGGTTTAGCCATAATGGAAAAGTTTTTTACAAACTTGCGATAATAATTACAAAGACCTAAAAAACTCTGGATACTTTTAATTGTTTTCGGTACTGGAAACTCTTTCACCGCCATTACTTTGTCGTCATCAGGTAGTATGCCTGCTTCATTGATGACATGACCCAATAATTTGATCTCTTTTTGAACGTAAATACATTTAGATGGTTTTAGCGTCAGTCCCGCCTTTCTTAAACGTTCAAAGACTTTCCTTAGTTTTACTAGATGTTCATCAAAAGTTCTAGAAAATACTACAATATCATCTAGATAAACCAAAATGTCTTTCCATTTTAACCCTTCAAAAACTTCGTCAGCTAGTTGTTGAAATGTGTTAGGTGCGTTACACATTCCAAATGGCAGTACATTAAATTCATATAAACCCTGTCCTGGAGTTGTAAATGCTGTATATTGTTTGTGTTTTTCCTTTATTCCTACTTGCCAGTATCCACTAAACATATCTAAAGTAGTGAAATACTTTGAATCACCTAAATAATTTAAAATATCTTCAATATTGGGAAGTGGGTAGCTTGATTTTTTTGTTACGTCATTCACTTTTTTATAATCTACGCAAAAACGGGTTGTACCATCTTTCTTTTTTACTAAAACTACGGGACTAGCCCACGGTGATTGACTGGGTCGTATCACGCCATTTTCTAGCATCTCTGTAATTTGTTGACTTATTGTATCTCTTTCTTTAAATGATACTCTATAGGGTTTTGATTTAATTGGTTTGTCTGCATCTACAATTACTTCGTGCTCTATCCAATTGCACTTTCCCATGGTTTTTGTATCTTTTGAAAATACATCTTCGTATTCTAATAGTAAATTCATTATTTGCCTTCTTTGATCGTTGTTTATGATGTTGCTGATATTATGATCTTCAATTGAAATTTTAGATGGTTCTGATTCATATTTTTTGACGGTACTTCCCACGTTGTATAGCGATGCTGATGTTTGTACTAAAAAGCCGATGCAGGTACCTTGAAAAATTTTAATTGGTACGCGTGCTTTTGACAAAAGTTTAACTGTTAAGTACGAACTTGATTTATGTGGCGATTCAGATAGACAAATTATTTTTCGCGGGACTAAGAAATTTTCGTTAATTTTGAAATAAAATTTACTCAAATTATTTTTAATGTCAAATGTTTTGGATTCAAGTTTTACTGTTATTTCATTTTGATAGGTTAAAGTATAGTCTGTGCTTGATGTTAATTTAAATGGACTGGAAGTTTTGATTTGAGTTTCCGACTTTTTTAACAAATTTACTTGCAGTGATTTTGAATTTGTTTGCTTGTTAAGTGGTAAAATTAATTTGTCTTGATTTATATTCAACGCGACGGTGTTACTATTAAAATTAATAGTTGCTTGACATTGTTGTAAGAAATTGTAACCTAATATTAAAGGCTTTGGTAACTTCTGGATCACTAAAGCTTTAATTTTCACAACTGCCCCATTTTTTAGGTGAACATCTAGTTCTGTAGTTCCTAAGGGTTGAACAAAGTTTCCACCTGCTGTGATTATTATTTGTGAGTTTGGTTTCGATTTTTCCTATTGTGGTGCATATGATTGTTCTACGATGTTAAGGGATGATCCTGTATCTAAAACTATTTCTATTTCTTTATCGTATAGTCTACCAGTAATTGTTAAAATATTCGTCGAGTGGTCATCATCTTTATTAACATTATGTAGGGCAACGGCAGGAGGATTGTTTAATGCCGTTGCCCTTTCTCGTTTGGGTGTCTCTATGAATTTTCATAGTTGTGTGGGGCATTTATTCTGCATGAGCCTGCGTAGTGACCGATTTTATTACACTTATAACACCTGGGTCTATTATCTGCTGTTCGTGTGGGGGGTGCAGACACATTTTTATTATTTAGTTGGAAATTCCTTGAACTATTATAATTATTATTGTTGAATTTTCTATAACTTTGATTAAAAGATGGTCGATGTCCATTATTAAAATTTCTGTAATCATTTCCCCTGTCTTGTTGATTGTTGTATGACCTTCTTTGCTGATATTTTGGTGGCAGAAGGGTGTTATGAGGTGAGTGCCGCTCTTCTTTTCTTTCAAGCAATAATGAAGACACCATCTTTGTCATTTCATTGGTCATTGCTCTTTCTCTGATTTCGTGCAACTTGAAAACTATTGACTTCAATGTTGCCATTGTCATATTTGCAGAACATAATAAATAATAATTTTCATGGAATAAGGGGTGTAGTCCGTTTTCAAATTTGTCTCTAAAGTTCTCAAAAGGCATATCATCTTGGACTTCTTCAGCTAAATACAATAAGTCATAAAAATATTCTTTAATACTCTCCGTTTCTTTTTGAGTTCTGATGTTAAATTTAAATTTCATTTTTTGCAGAGGTCGATCACCTCCAAATTCTTTACAAAAATCTTCTGTAACAGTTTTCCACGTCTTATGTAGGTTTTCTGCTTCTCGAACAAATTTATTATACCAACATACGGCAGCGCCATCCAGAAAACTACCAAAATAGTTCATTTTTAAGATGTTGTCCCATCCATTAGCAGCAGCGCATCTTTCATAGCAACGGATAAAATTTAATGGGTTATCTGTCGCAGGGTTAAAAATTGGTGGACACAAAAATTTTGGTATTGCTGGCGTACGTCCCGCCGTGTTTGCTTCCTGGATCGTTGTATCAGCCATTTTAATCTTGTCGTCTGGACTATTCAATTGAATATTTGGCGAATGGCTGATTGCAGTTGAGCTTGTATCAAAATCAAATTTCAATTGTGAGGATACCGGAGCTGATTTAGGTGCTTCTGGTAGCGTATTTCCCAAATTTTTTGTTTTAGGGGGAGATCTAGCTAGAGTCGTTTTGGGTGTGAATAGGAATCCCGCCTCTGTGCTTCTATGTGTTGGTCGAAAATTGTCGTAGTCGTTATAATATTGCAATAAGTGCTTTTTCTGTGCCCTTGTAATAATTTTACTTGTTTTTTCTGACTCAGCAGACATTAATGTTTTTGAAATTTGAGTGATTATACTAATGTAGGTTAAGAGTACAATTTATGGTTTCAATATTATACAAGTATTTGCTTACCTTATAAATGCAGAATTTAATAATGTGGCCCATTTAATATATTAATAACTATATTTAGACCGTCTCTTCTGCCAGCATCGGTCTCGACGCATGAATATGGTTTTGTCTGACTTCTTTAGCTACAAATCTTTTGAGACATTTCCTGATTATTTTAAATCCTACAACAATAAAAAATAACGAAATTAAAGCTATTAGAATTCCTGACAGCCATTCGATTTTTGTAAACGAAGTACTAGCTTCTCCGTTTCCAGTCTGAGCAATTATCACTTCTTCTTTGGACTGGGTGTTTCCTGACATCTCTGTAAATTCGAAGATTTACAAATTATGTTTTTCAATAAGATCGGCGCCTCCACCATATGTCACAAACAGGCCGTAAGCTAAGGTACCTAAAATGGGGGGTTACCTGTTGTGACGGGAAAAAGGGGGTAATAAAGGTTTATCAAAAACTAATTAAACTTAACACTTATATATTAAAACAAAGAAAAACAAATTAAAAACTACTTACGGATTAGTTAGGGAAACCTACCACCAAAACTATATTATATTACTCAATAACTTTTCGTACAGTTCTCCAGTTCTAACATCTAATATGATTTCTTTTAATTCATAATAATCAACTCCTCTTTGATCTCTCATTAACTCTTCTCCATGGTCCTCTCTACTACCACCTCACTACCAACCGCCTACCAACTATCCACCGACTGTCCCCAATTTTACATTGTCCAGTCTTTTATCAATTTCGGTTTTGTCGAGTTCGCAAAACCCATTACCTCGTTAAATTGACCACCTTGTTAAATTGAGTAATGTAATAAGTTGATTGACCATATGCGAAATCGAAATTTATGTGGAAATAAGAAAATAATAATTAAGAAATAATTCTAAATTTTAGATAAAATCCCGTTTCGTGGCAATAGATTAGTGCTTAATGCATCAAAAACTGATTGTATATATTTTAATCAAAGCGATGACGTAACAAATGTAAAGTTTCTTGGTATATTACTTGATAGTAGATTAAGTTGGCATCCACATGTTGACTTTGTGTGTAGCAAACTAACCAAAGCATATTTTGCTATTTTTAAATTAAAATCTAAATCAGATACCACTGCTTTAAAACAAGTCTATTATGCACTTGCTCATAGCCATCTAAACTATAACATAATTTTATGGGGTCAGTCTACACAATGTCAGCGTGTTACCATTCTTCAAAAAAGACTCATAAGACTTATGTACGGATTAAAACAATTAGAGTCTTGCAGACCTATATTTGTATCCGAGAAAATTTTAACTGTTACCTCTATTTACATACTGGCAGGGTGCATGTACGTTGCTAAGCACCCAAACAAGTTTGATAAAAATAACAAATTTCATGATTACCCTACTAGAAATTGTCTTGGGCTGCGCACTACACTTCACTCTTCGACAAAGTATGAAAAATCTCCTAGCTATGCTTGCTTAAAAATGTATAATAAACTACCAGATGAGTTGAAGAACACCACACAAGTACATGTATTTAAACGGACTTTAAGATCATTTTTAATTGATAAATGTTGTTATAATATGTCAGAATATTTTAATCTGTAATTACATTTTGTTCTGTTCTTTGTCTTTTTTGTTTATCTAGCTTAAGTATTGACTATGTGTATACGCTTTAATAAGTGTCAAAAGCACAAATAAATAATTGATTGTTTGATTGAATACGGTCGTAACGAAAGTGTGTAGACAAGAGTTATTTGTCAAAAGTTTAAAGTTAATATTCAATGTTTTTTCTTTGCAAATTTCTTGTCAATAAATAGTACCTACTATCAATCAAATCTTAAATTCAAGTCTTAATGTTTTTGTTCCAGATGAATGTTTAATACAATTTTTCTGGGCGGTAAATTGGTAGCAGCTTGTCTACCAGATAGTAACAAATGGCTTTTTTCATGAAAAATATAAAAAAATAAAATGTAAAATAATACTATGATAAACAACGTTAAAGAAGTGAAATAACAATTATGGCATGCTTCTAATAAACTTGATTCGAATTTTCATCAATCTCAAGTTTTTGGTTTTGTTTTTTTAGACTAGTATAATTAATAATTTAATAAAAAACTTTAAATTAGAAACGAGGTGCAAAATTTCAAATTCAAATATTTGGGTTTTACCCAAATGGCACTTGTCATTTTGTTGTCAAAATGCACGAATTTACCTGAAATGACCCAAACTTGTACGGATTTACCATGCGACCAAGCCGGTCGAACAGTAATTAGTAGACGACCAAATTTCCGTATGCGGAAGTGAATCCGCCTAGTCAACCTGATCTAGTTCGCATGACAACCTCATGTTGTAATTTTGAATCAGAATAATGTTGTTATTAATAATAAGACAGTAAGACACTTATGTTAGTGCTGTTTTTGTGGAGTAGAAATCTTAATGAATAACTTAATAATTACAAAAACTCCCATAAACAAAGGGAGGAAACGAATTGCTGATCCCAGCCAGTGGAAGCGAGAGAAAGTAAAAGTAAAAAGGTAACATTTTTAATAGTCTTTTTCTACGTGGCTTTTAACCTATCTTAAATTATAGACATTCTGCAAAAAATTTACCGCTTTATCCTTCATGTCAGCATATTGGTAAACCCGGTCAGCCTTATAATTGCTGCAATAAGAATATTGTTTCCCTGCAGTCTGTAACCGTACAGTTACACAAGGGGAAAAGGAGAGAAGGGAATAAAGGGAATAGGAAAACTCGAGGACAGGCTAATCTCGGCTAGCTTTTACCCTGTTCAAAATTACCCGGTAGTTTAGCCGTAGAGGCGTGAATCTAGGAACACAGGTGGTGGATGGCGCCACTCAACCTAAGCTCAGACAATAGCCGAAATTAGCCTCCCTTTAGCCTTTTAGGGGTCAAGACCTGCAAGCTAAACAAAAGCTCAAGTAAAATAATATTAATATATTGAATAAATAAAAAGAAAATACAACAAATAAAAAAAACTAACTGATAGCAATAAGTGATATTGGCATCAAAATAAAAGAAAATAAAAAAAAAAGGTAAATCCAGAATGTTCAAATAATTAATTAGTGCTAAATAATTCGAATAAAATTTTATCACAATTTTAACACAACTTGACAGGACTCGATGCAGTCTGAGTTAGACAAGACAATTCCCTTGAAGTTAACTCAAGCACCCCTTACAGATTGTCCTGATTACCACAAACAATAAAGGCAATAATTTAATGAAACAAAATATAATAAAAGGAAGGTTTTCTTCACTTTAAAGGTGTTGTTCAAAGGCTTACTAACATTCACACATTCATTCTACTTTTCATAGACCTTGAACTAACCTTATCTGCTGTTTCCGTTGAAGATGGTTGTTTTGCAGTGGTTTACTCCTTGGAAGCTCGGTGGTAATAAGCAGGATAACAGGAGGAAGAGATCGAGTGCCGCAATTGAGTCGTCTCTCGACTTGTCCCTAGACTTGTCCTAAATGACCCGCGAAGTAAAACCGTTAGTGGTGGAATTAATGAGACTGTTTAACTTACTCCTTCTAACGTCACGTAATCGCGAAAATGGTAAAGTCGTTATTAAAACGTGGCTTCAAAGCCGTACCAATTTTCTTGTCAAAAAAAGTCGTGAACACACGTAATACCCACTACCGGGTTTATTTGACTGACTAATTTGGCGTAGAAGGGTACACTAACACTACGTACGGTGGCGGACTTAAAGTGAAACATGGACGCTATAACCACTCCTATATATAGAGTCGGTATCTTTCACGCTTAAAAATCTGGTAAATTCTGCTTTACTATCGGATGATTCTTTTCCTATCCGTTAAAAACTACCTGGGTTTTTTTTCTGGCCAATAAAAAAAAGTTAGCTTGCTTTACTTTATATACAGAGTGTTCAGAAAAGATAGTTACTCGAAAGACATAAATTGTCTTAAAGGCGTCGGGTCTTTGCAGTTCTAGACTGAATCGATGACAGCAAATTCGATAGTGCACAAACTAGCGTCATGCAATGAGTAGTTTACCGCAAAATGGCAAGAAGGCGCTTATTTATCGTAATTTTTGGCGTGTGCCGCAATTCAACCGTTACAAGTCAATAAAGATTTTTTATCAAAATTTTTATGCCAGCAAAAATAAGATAAACCAAGATAATTTTATTCTAAGATTTTGTATGTCATCATTTCCAAAACGCGCAAAAAAATTAAATAATAAGAAAGCGAAAAATGTTTCTATTAAATATAATATTCGACGCATAGAAGATGGTTCTAATGTAGCCATATGCCGAGATGCATTTTTAAAAATTTTGGGAATAAGTAAATCCGAGTAATTAATGTTGTTAAAAAGCATCTCCATACCGGGCAATCACCACGGGAAAGTCGCGGTGGTAATAGAATTGGAAATAAAAACGATAAACAACGAATGAAAGTGACACCATTCATAGAATCACTGACCTGTACCGAGAGTCATTACAGTCGATCAAAGAATATGTTGCGCGGTTATCTACCATGCGAATTGAATATAGTAAAACTTTGGCGTATGTTTAATGAAACCCAAGAAGAGCACCACAAAGTAAAGCAGTGTTTTTTTTGAACAATTTTTACTACAAAGTACAATATAGGATTCGGGTCTCCGAAAACCGATATTTGATCAACATGCACTCAGTTTGTAGAAAAAATTAAAAGTAATTTGGATCAGCCAGCCAAGCTTGACCTGATGGGCCAGCAGCCGGTGCACAAATTAAGAGCTAAAGCTTTTTATGAGCTGTTAAAAGAAACTAGAGAGAATATTCAAACATTTTCTTTTGATTGCGAAAAAAATTTGGCGTTACCTAAACTACCGGACCAAGCTTGCTATTTTAGCATGCAATTAAATCTTTACAATTTCACTATTGTGAGTGGGTCTTCAAACACTGGTCTCAATTTAACAACAGCTACCGCATTTTTATGGAGTGAGGTAGATAGACCAAAAAGCTCAAACGAAATCTCTTCGGCAGTTTTTCATAAATTATCTACTTTTGGGTTTAGTAAAGATGTCGAAATTGTCAAGCTTGTAGCTGATGGGTGTCCAGGCCAGAATAAAAACTCGACAATGGTGGGAATGGTCATGTACTGGCTCCAAGTTCTAGCACCGCAACACATCAGAGAAGTTCACGTAATGTTTCCAGTTGTCGCTCATTCTTTCATACCACCAGATCGAGTATTTGGATTTATTGAGAAAAAAGTTAAGAAGACATCTTGTATTGTCTCCCCTAATGAATATGCCGACATCATCAAAAAACACTGCACTGTGCTAAAAATAGGAAAAGACTACAAAATCTATGATTTTAAACAAAAGGTTAAAGATACTTTGAAGCCCACTAACAGTTGGCACTTTTCAATTAGTAAAGCAAAGCGAATCATTTTTTCTAAAGAGGCTGGGAAAAATTCTATCGTTGTAATCCGTGGAGAAATGCTTTATCGAAATGACTTAGGAGAAGCAAAATCCATTCTTAAAAGAGACAAAAACATTCAGATGTTGAAGCCTGAAGAACTTTCCGTGGGAGTCGCAGTAAAACCAGATAAAATAAAAAGCATTTCAGATTTACTGAGAAAACATTATGGCGACGAATGGTCAACGCAAGAAAAACTGTCGTACTATAGAAACTCATTTTATAACGTGAGACCAAACGATGGAGAAGATGAGGATTCCGAAAGAAGTAGTTCAGAAGATGATGAGAACTATTTAAGAGTATAACATTGTTTGACATTACCTGATGTGAATTTGAAATATTTATTTGTTTTGTTAAATTTGAATAAAAGAAGAATTAAACAATGTTTTTAAATTAAATAGGTTTGTTTTAAAAATGAGTTGCAAAAATCGACAATTGCGTTTTGCTAAGATGCAAAATGCGACATATTTGTAACCTGCCCAATTTGCTCAATAGTATTTGTGAGACACCTTGCATGTTGATTTAAAACATCCAGAAGTTTATCAACATCACTGCTAGCGATTGAGCCAATATTTAAATCATACTTTTCATGGGCACTAATTGAGTGCAGACCGCATGTATTGTAAAATTTTAAATTATTACTACACTTTATATACATTACGTCATCGAGTTCAGTGAAATTTTGCCCAATTAATATCTCCACATCCCGCACACATTTATCGACAATCAATAATTCGATACATTTTGTAATTCCATCTAAATTACAGTCCACATAAACAGATGACGTCACAGGAATTTTGTCTGTACCTATTGTGGTCAAATAAATATTAGGAATACGCAATGTGGGTGATAACTGAAGTTGTTTAGCCAAACAAGCTGTTATTAATGAACACTCGCTTCCAAAATCAACAAAACATGTTCTTGTTTGATTATTTATAATTATAGGCTTAAGAAATTTTTCATTTGGATTTTGTTTTGAAGTTATTAAATTAATATTTTTATACTCAATAGCGAGAGGTTTTTTTGTTGTAGGGCAAAATTTGCGAATATGACCATATTTATTACAAGTATAGCATTTTGTTTGCGAGAGATTAGTTGTTGATGTATATATTTTCTCTGGGATGTTTATACAAGTAGAGTGGTTTAATTTGGGAGAGTTGATTTTATGACCTTGAAAATTGTTAACAGAACGTGTTAAATTGATAACATTTTTATTTGAATTATTTGATATATTGCGCAAATGATTAGCTAAAATATGGGGTGACGAAACTCCTGCAGTTGCAACTGTAAATTTAATTTGTTTATCGGTAATGCCCCCCATAATCAGATTTACCTGGTCTTTATCTGTAAGAGGAATTTTTAGTTTGTGAATTAAAGCTAATTTCTCGTAAACGTATTCATATAATGATTGATTCGCTTTGGGTGTGCAATTCATCATTGTTTCTAAAGCTGTGTGCAAATCTCTTTCAGCTTGAAAATTCTCGAGTAACATTTGCCTCCACTCAGGCCATGTAAACATATGGGTCGGTAACCCACGATACCAAATTTCTGCAGGTCCTTTAAGTTTAGTCAGGGCTAAATGTGTAGTTAAATTATCGGACCATTTATACATAGTCGCAAATTCATCAATAGAATTCAGCCAAGTGCTGACGTCATGATGCAGAGGGTTGAACTCTGCTATCATATTGAGCAATAACGAGGTACTAACACCTACCTGGTGGTTGGTTCTGTCCTCTGGCAAGGATTTATCTTGCAACTTACTTTCCTTTATACCTTGCACGATAGCGGAAGATAACTCAGACGCAGTTAGTGACAGCGTCGGGTTCCTGTGTTTACACTCGTGACCATCCCTTGAGGATGCTGACTGACCTGGTGGATTTCTCCAGCGATTCAATTCTCTACCTGGCGATCGACAAAAGATCTGCTCGTGGGAGCGTCGGTCGCTAGCATGTCGGTGTCGGTCTTCCACCACTCAAGACTTCGCCCTCGACCTAGACTCGTGGTGCTTTCGATCTCTAGGTCCTGGGGAGCAACTCTTATCACTTGCAATACGTGAGCAATAGCGTTTTTCACGTCGATCAGTCGACGGTTCCCTTACACGACTTCGGAAGCGTCTCGGCATTTTTACAAAAATGTCCACTGAGTCACTTTATAATCAGAGGCGCGTGAGGCGTAAATCCCACTATTCTGATGTAATAATGTTAGTTAAATAATAAAATAAGTTGGAATGATAACAAAACATATATTGAATATCGAGAACATTCGGGTAAAACTAAATTATGTTTTTAAGACTTCTCAAATGGTAAGCGAAAATGGTAATGGTCCAGAATTACTACGAGTTGCACTCGCAGTATATCTTCGTCTATCTTCGATCTTCTCTCGTGAAGATCCGTCTGTTGTCGCTGCTGATTCATCATGTCAGTGATTCCCCTAGTTCTGGAATCCGGTAGTGACGCATAATGACACATGATGTTGACACATGTTTTGTTTTATTTGACTCACCGACAACAACAAAAGTTTGTGATATTTTATACAGTGGTCATGTATTTTTGTCGGTGGTGTCTCTGTTTTTTAGAGATTTATAATATTTCTCTTTGTTTTTGTGAGGGGGCTAAAATACTTCTCATTTCCGAGGTATTATCCACTCATCTGACGTTAAGGACTATTAATCACTAAAAAAAGACTTGAATATAATGTGAGCTTGTTACCTGTGTAGGATGCTATTAATCTGGTAAGGAAAGCGGGTACTTGAAGTTTTTCTGGAGTAAGTAATGACGTTGCATTTGGAAATGTTTAAATGTAGTCGGTTCAGCTTACACCATTGAACCACTGCATTCATACTGTTTTGCATGGCAATGCAGCCACTTATGGAGCGAATTTTGTGGAAAATCTTTAAATCATCTCCAAATAAAAGTTAATTACACTGGACTGCATTAAATATATTATTAATAAATAACAGAAAGAGCAAAGGTCTCAAATTAGGTCTCTGTGGGACTCCAGAAATGAAATAAATGAGTTGGATAAGAAGTTTTAATATCCTAACATATTGGTTTCTACCAACTATAGTATATTCAGGTTAAAGATAAAGCTGAAATAAACAAACAACACTGCATGATCACCTCGTGCTTGGTGTCCCATGGTGGGGTGATATAGAAATTATTGGATGGAAGGACCAGCTTAAGGCGTAGCTTGGGTGACGAGACAGGGCCTGAGTAAGTACTTTTAAGTTATGGTTTGGTTTTGTTGTGAAAAACGTTATCAGAGGACGCATAATATGAAGAGCATGCACTGCTTGAAGACAGCCCTGTAAGAACAGGCACGCCTATTGTGGTGGGAGATCACGTAAAGCGCGCGTGTTTGTGTTTATTCCGGCTCCATCTTCAACTTGAATATGGTATAGATAAGATTTCAGAAACATAAATAATAATAATAATAGATTTATTACCCAACAGTTCATATGAACCAATTACAGAGTAAAATAGTAAAAATAAGATACATATAAATTTCTATAATCTAAAGATATCTACGACTTAATAGAATGCATAAAATTATACCAATTGATAATCAAACAAAACAAAACAGTTTAACACAGTTACGATATAATTATGAAATAATACCGCCACATAAAGAATCACAGAAGCCATACGATTTTAATTTGCTGAACAATATGTAATGATCTATTTGTTCAAAGCCTTTACGGAAGTCAGTGTAAATTACGTCGATTTGATATTTACTGTCTAAAGCTTTTGAAACGTATTTACTAAAGCAAGAAAGGCTATGGGATAGTCGATCGTTTTTCCATAAAACCGTCTTGTAGAGAAGACATTGATGCTTTACACAGGAGTATATAATAATAATAATAATAATAATAATAATAATAAAAAGCCTTTATTAAAAATAGAGAAGAACAACGTGGCTATCGATTCAAAGGCGAAGTCTAGCTTAAGCTACTCCTACTTAACCATTGAATCAACCAAGTAACAAAATTAGTCAGAAATAGCAAACACAAAACAAAAATAAATTAATATGGTAATATAATAATATAACAAACAAAATTAATATGGTTATGTAACTATATACTTAAAAGAAAATGATTAGCAACATAATAATAACAATAATTAATCTAAATTCTAATCACATTTTTGCAAAAACTCAGATTTAAAAGCCCTACGAAAGGATTTAACTGACTTTGATGCTTTAAGTGAGGCTGAAAGCGAGTTATAAACCTTAACGGCATTATAAGTTAAGCAGCGGGTGAATAAAGTAGTACGGAAACAAGGCAAGGTTAACAGAGACGCATGGCGAAGATCCAGCGGATGGTGTTTACATCTTTGCGTAAGTCGTCCACACAAGTAGGAAGGAGCAGAAAGCAGTAACATAGTATGAACGAAGATAGCCATAGAGTACTGAAATTGAACATCCATTTTGAACCACTTCAGTTCTATTATCTTTGATGAGACATGGTCATATTTTTTTAATTTATAAATAAATCTACAACACATATTTTGAATTTTTTGCAGACGACGCTTATGAGTTGAGTCCAAACAAGGATAATAAACTGTGAAGCAGTAGTTAATTATTGGCAAGATTAAGGCTTCACTTAGTTTTTTCCTTAATTTAAAGTTAATAATATGATAGTTTTGATACATAGTTCTTAATCTCATGTAACATCTTCTTACTACGTTCGAAGTATGTGTTGGGAAACGTAAATTCTTGTCAAAAGTGACTCCTAAAATCTTAGCATTTTCTACAACTTTTAGTTGAACGGAATTTACTAATACGTTGAAGTTATTTGATATATGAGCAAGCATCTTTTCTGGACAAAAATACATAACACAACACTTGTCAGCATTTAGCTTGAAATTATGGTTTGTTGAATAGAAAAAATAGAAAAAAAAATTTTAGGGTTGCGATAGTTAGTCTAGTTCTACATAGATTCTAAAATGGTACTGCCATCAAAATTACATTCACTTATTGAAGATGTGGTCTATCGAAACCAAAGTCTAAATTATCACGTTCCAAAAACAAATTTTGTTTTTATTTTTGGGTTCTAACTTCAAGGCCTCTTATATGGCGCGGATCGACTAACTCTGGAAGGATGCTATTGTAATAAAACCATTTTAGCTTTGGAAGCATTTCTAAATTAAAAAAATCCAAATCTTTATATATCTAAAAAAAAACAAATTAAAGTTTTGTAATGTTAATATGCTAAATAAACATATTACTTTCTCTACCAACATTCCGCAACCACTCCACCGAACAAAAAAATACATCTCCCTTTGTGTAATCGCTAATTGTCCTTGAATTTGGTAGTAATAGTCGTGATTTCTCTTTAACTTTAATTGATCATTTACTATTACTGCAAATTTAATCTTGCCTTCTTCTATGGCGACTCTTGGATGAACTTTTTCGCAAACCGATGGACACTTGATTTCAATTACATATCTTGTTTTTACCGATTAGACCATCAGGACTTGCACCTAAATAGAAATGGATTGGATGTATGAACAAACCGCAATCTACAACTTGTAACTGGAATTCTGTCTCAAATTGTTTTTTTGCTAAAGGTTCGCTTCTAATTCCATAACGGGTATGTTTATTACCAACAAAATTGCTATAAAGTAGTGCTTTTACTGTATTTACGCAAGATGTTGTAGGGCGTAGTTTGCAAATTTTACCAAAATTAGATGCGGTAAGTCTTATACATCTTTCATTGCGCCATAGATCTGAAGCTCGCTGACCTCGAGTTTTACTTTCTCTTAGAATAATTTGCTCTTCAGATTTTTTCATTGAGTTCATAAACTCATCACGTTTTTTAATGAATTCTTCCTGTGATAAATCTGCAGAAGGTATAAGGTTTGCCTCTGGACCATAATCGTTATCAGCTGGAGCTGGAACTCGTATTTTTCTTTTTATGTTATTTTTAATAAATAGTTTTCGCTTCGACCACTTCAGCTGACGGTTTTTTATTTTTTGAATATACAATTTTGTATGCCGTTTTGGACTTTTTTGTGTGAACGCACGATCAACAACTCGATGGTATTCACTTTTTGCATTAAAAGATATAGACGCAGCTTCACACCGAGTCTGGTAAGATCCTTTTAATGCAAAATTTACTCTTTTTCCACCTACAAACTTACACACTATACTATTACAGTGTTCGGCTAAATTGTTGTCCATATCCAAAAGCAAACTTCGAACATTAAGTATTAGTCTGAACAAGCAAGCTTCAATATCTTCATAGAGACCACAGTTTTTCATTTCATCCACATAATTGTGGTTTTCTTCGCTGTTTGTATCACACTTAAAATAATTAAGTGCTTTACATCGAGCGTGTTCACCAAACACATGAGAGGGAGCATTTTTAAAATCCTCGATTAAGTACTTGATTTTGTCCTCCATAGTTCTTTCTTCATTTATTCTGTGTCTAGTAACTCTGGTTATTGCTGCCCGCAACCGACGCATATTGCTTTCCAAAACCTTTCTCAAATATTTGCTCACAGGACAGTTTTTTGAAATGCTTCTTGTTCGATCTAAAATGTACAATCAAAAACCACAACAAAATAACAATTGTTTTGTAATAATTTACTTATTGATTCCCGTAACTTTTGAAAGCAGTTACGAAGCAGATGATTTCTACATTCAAATTTTTTCAACGCATTGATTGCCGTAAGGTTTTAGTTGGCATACTTTTTTGTACACTGAACTGTTCCCATCTCTTATCATTTTTAAATATTTAATTCCATGCATTTCAATGCTCATTTTAAAACCACTAACAATGATATCAGACTTCATCGCAGTAGCAGTACCTTCCCAATTTTTATAACAAATGTGTGTTGAAGTATCTGTTTTTTTTGCTTCAGAACGTGCACAAATTCAACAATATTTGTTTCTGACACCTAGATACAAAAGTTTACCTGTTCGGTAGCCAATTATACAAGCCCCACAAGATATGCAGGTTGATTACAACTTGCAAGATAATAAAATTACAATGAACACTTACAACTCCTGATGCTGCATCATAATTGACTTTATAAGATCGCTTACATCATGCCCCATCAGTTACTACTGTTATAAACGGCACATTGTTTTGATCGACATCTACACTTTTTCGGGCAAGTTCTGCTTCTTCTCTCCCAGACTTTTCCATTACGTCCCACGCTGTTTGTCGAATGGTAGCAGCAACAAGCAAATGATACTTTTGATAGGTTTTATCAGACATCATTGGCATATTTAATGTGGCAGTAATTTCTTCAACTTGTGAAAATCCAACTCCAGTTGATACTGTTGCTAAAGTCAGCGCTGTATTTACATTCAGTTGCTCTTCACTTTTAACATCTTCCGTTGCTAATTGTTCTGTTATACCACAAAGTTGACATTTCAGCACAAAAGTGTTAAGTAAACCATTGCCATGTTCTGACACAACTGTCATATCAATCAGACTGCAGTCAAATGGTTCATGTCGTTTACTATTACAAATTTGTTCAAACAGAAAATTTATATCAAACATTCTGCGACCTGAAAGTAATATGTTATCTTTCTCTTGCCGTTCTCTAAAAATAATTTATCATGACAAACTTTACTTCTAGATAAATTCAAGTAAAATATGTGAGGTATGTATCTAAAACACTAAATGCACAACTTACTTGTCTTGCAGTTCAAAAACTACGTTTGCATCAATTTCAACATCTTGCCCAGTCTCAAAACAGCTTCTAAAATTTAATTATTTGATTATTGCTGTAGCAATTGACAATTGCGAGAACTGTGGCTATTGTTTTAAATTTGAGCAGTACCTACCTATTCTCTGCAACATTTGTCGTAACATCCCCACTAATATCCGTTCTGATAAATTCATGTTTATCTTGGTAAGCACTCCTGTTTAAAAATTGAATTATATTTTTGACTGATATCATTCTGTTACTAGTATAAGATAATTAAAAATTGTGAAAGAGAGAAAGAGAGAGAGAGAGAGAAACGAAGAGAGAGAGCGAGGGGAAATATGTTTATCCCAAAATTATTTTTTCCTTTTAAATAAAGTTATTTTAAATCTTACCGTCTCTGCTAGAGGAACTAATAGAAATGTCTGGATGGCCAACCGCACTTTCAAACGCTAATCCTAAAACGTAAAAATGGCGTTTGAGTTTTCAATCACACATAAATCAATAGGCGTACTAACACATAATGATAATTAGCGGTACTTATCTTGTTATGATATAGAAATAATATCTAGATAGTTATATTAGTCTTTTATATTATAATTTATATTAGACTTTAATATTAGATTTTTATATTAGATTGCAGTCATTATATTATAATTTACTATTTGAGCACTGTCTTTAAGGTAATGGATCGGACGGCGGCAATCAGAAACAATTAATCCTAAGACTAATTGACCATTATAGTACCGCAAGAGTAGCTATGGACTTCTGTACGTTGGAAAAGCTAGCTAACAAAATGTGCATGAACACCACCGCCAATGTAGATGTAATCTAATAATGAGGCTACGATTACATCCACTAACGAAACGAAAACGTGTTCTCGGGCGTGCAATGCTTTACAAAAATATCCTTGGGTATCTATCTGACTGTTAAGGTCAACTCAAAATGCAATGATATATTTGTAAAGACTCCGCAGTAACACAAGCCTCTCACTTAGACCAGGTAGGATAGACAAGTGCGTATTATTACATTAAATTTAACTAGTCTGAAGATCGATAACTTGTCTACTCAGTGAATATTAACTACAAAGATACACATAAGATTTCTAAGATAATATGATATCTCAGGTAATATATTTAATAACGAAATGCGAATATAATCTTTGATTAGTGTACCTAATTTGTTATGTCAGTTAACAATTATCACTGTTACACCAAGTCATGTCTGATACACCTTGTATATCGACTTTCTACTGAGACACCCTGTATATAAATTATTTTGCATATGCTTAACTATAATATAATCTTTGCCAATCAACGTGATCGACTACTGATTTAGATTGACAATGGTTCTACTTTAGGTACCAATAATTAGTAATTATATTTTTGTCACAAGAAAGTGCAATATTAATAAAATATATTGTGACGATAAACCATAATTAGATCTACGTTACTGTAAGATTAATTCTTAAAAGTTGATTTATCGAGATAATCAGAAGATTCTGTTTATGAGATTAATTCAATTCTTTTATTATTTTTCTTTAGTCAAACAATAAATCAACCCTTTCAACTCATGCGATAATTGAGAAACTCAGTAAGACAATCTTACTTTTAGATGTTGATGTTGATTTGTTGGATGTGTTTAAGCCGGTAGATGATCGTGGGCAATTGGCGATATAAAACACCAAGAATTAACTAATAATTATAACCGCACTAAACTCAACCACTGCTAAATTTGGAATGCCTTTTGGCTTGTAGGGTCAAGAGTATTGAGTTGGCACATCTGGCATTGTATCTATTCTTTTAGAAAGTTTTGAGGGTTGAAACACACAAAAGATGATCTAAAAATTGATTTTTCTCATGGTTTGCTTGGGTCAAAGTGACCTAAATAAGCAGGCTTTTACACTAGTAAATATTACCTATTTATTTCTTCCGCATGAGATGACTGAGATTGCAAATGTTGATAATCACTATCACTTATCTTCGTCGAATCATCAGCTGCATTTCTTCGTTTTTGACTAATCAAATAATAATATCAACAAGACTCCTTTGTTTTGAACATTTTTTTTTGCATTGACAATTATTGCTCTATACTATATGCTTTATATTGCGTGTGAATATTTTACTAGATTTTTTCGTTAGAGACCTTATGTATTTTATTATGCATTTAGTAAAAAACTGTTGTTTTGATATTACAGACCGTCATTTAAATTTTTTAATTTGCAAAATTTGTAATTAATTATTGTGTTTATTAAATATATACTTCTCATCTCTTTCTAAAAAATTGTATGTAATTCCCGCTGCAGTTGTCCGCTCTGCTATATTAGTGAATGTACTACAGTACTTATACATAATTATGCATATAGAATGTTTCTCAGCTAGAGTAAAAAAAAGTTAGTCCAAAACAGTCTAATGATATACTAAGAGCACCAAAAATTTAAAATAGATATAACGATTAACAGTTTTCAAAGTTTGATGTAAAAACAAAGTTTTTCAAAGCTTTTAAATGAAAATCAAATATGATTGCAACAGCCAGTCAGTCAAATCACGCTAAGAAAAATATTTTTTTAAAATTTTTTTCACAGAATTATCATTACAGAGTAGTCTACTTCATATTCAACGAGAAAGTGCACATACAACATAATATCTGAGGGAGTATATTATGATAATAGATTGTGGGAGAAAAGTGATGATGTGCGTGCATTGACCGATTGGCTATCTCGACTATTATACGAGCTGCAGTTTATTGATCATCCATTAACATTTTCACAATATATTTTATTATACATACTGTGTAGAACGAGCTATCTTTTTACGGCTTTTTCTTCGTGCAGAAATATTTTGAGCACCTCGGCTACCTTCGTTCTCTCGTTTTGTATAGTTTCCTATACTTGCTTTTTTTTTTCGCTTGAAATTTACTAACGCACAATTCACAAATAAAACAAATAATGTCTACAGTATAGACTCTTTTAGTCTTGATCTACGCTGATGTAGAGCTTATTTGTTTTCTCTTGGCGGCTGTGACGTCACTAATCTGCGCGAACATTGACAGCTGATAGAATAAGTGAACGCTGAAAACATTCGACCATCTTTTGAACCGCTCAAAATTAAATTATTGTAATTTATGTAATCTAAATTAAATTACTGTGCTAATATGCTGTAAGTCTTGAGGTTGTTCTATTTATATTAAAGCAAGCAAGCAAAGTTTAAATTTAGCTGACGTTTTTAGTTTAGTTAGTAATAGCAAAGAACTACCAATTACAGCTTCTGCGCATGAACACGTGATCCGCCAACAGAAAACAAATAAGCTCTAGTACATAGTTGCCGCCGTTTTAAAATTTCTCGGCACGCTGTTTTTGTCGTAAGATGGCAGCATTACATAGATCATTTTTTCTATAATTTGGATTTTGTTATTATTTAAATATAGCTTTTCCAATTTATATTTTATATAGCAGAATTTGACTAAAATTAGGTCATTCATGTGTGTGACAACTAATTTTTTTTATATCTTTATTAATAACAAAATAAAAAAACATATTTTTTTAAAATTAAAAAACAAAGTTGTCACACACATTCTATGATTTATTACAATCACAACAACGAAAACCGTTTTTAAATCGCTTAATATTTAACGATGTTATTTGCAAACTCCCAAATTTACGACTCCGGATTGCTCTTAAAGAAGAAGTGGTGCTATGCTCTTTTCTAAAACCTGATTGCTGTGATGGCAGAAAAATGTTAACATTTACATAATGACTAATTTGCGCGTAAACAAGTTTCTCTAATATTTTCGATATGACAGGTATCAAGCTGATTGGTCGGAGGTCATTGAAACTATTAACTTTAGAGACTTTTGGCAAAGGGATAACTAGTGACGTTTTCCATTGTGGCGGAAAGTACCCGTTTTCAAGACATAAGTTGATAATGTGAGTGATAGGCTTGACGATATAAGGGCAGCAAAGCTTAAGAAATTTTGCACTAATTCCATCAACGCCGGCTGCATTTGTCTTTAACCTACAAATTTCGGTTTCCATCTCGTTTAAAGTTGCAAGTCGGAATGAAAAAGAACTATAATTATTTATTTTGTTGCGCAAATAGGTCTGGACTATAGTCTCACAACTAGTAGATGATTTACTAAAAACAGACAGAAAGTGCTCATTTACCTTTTCAACATTGCTAAATTGGGATGGTATATACGATTGTTGGTTTTGTTTGATATTCAAACGGTTTAAGGCTTGCCAAAGTGACTTATCATTATTGCTAGTGATGAATTGATCTAAATACGCTTTCTTTTCTCTTCTAATGGCGTTCACTGTAAAATTTCTTAATTCTCGATATTCCTCCCAGTCAGTGCTGAGTCTAGTTTTTTTAAATTTGATCAAAGCATTGTCTCTCAGTTTCATCATAATCTATACATTGCTTGTTATCCAAGGTGCATACTTCTTAGTTATCTTTCTAGTCACTGAGGGGGCGTGCTTGTCGAAGAGAGCAAGTATACTATCATTTAAGTATCCTATTTTTAATTCAATGCTTGGAAGGTAGTAAATATTGTCCCAGGGTGTATTTATGAGATCCGCTAAGAAATCTGATTCTAAGAAATTTTTAAAGTCTCTATACGTGACAATTTTTGGGGAAGGTTTTTTTTTTATAAGATTTAAGCGTACAATATGTGAGTTTGTGATCAGAAATAAGATCAGCATTTAAAGTACCCGTGGAGTAAATGTTGTCTAGAAAATTAGTGTAGATAACGTCTAGAATTTTAAAGGTCGTTGCCGTAATACGAGTGGGCTCATTTATAATTTGTTGCAGTTTGTACGTAGACATGGTATCAGACAATTTGTTTGAAAAAGTGTGGTCAAAAATTATCAACATCTCCTAATAAAATTATATTATCAAATCTAATAAGCAAAAGAGGCAGGATTTCATCGAAGTAGTCAGAGAGAGTTATAAGATTGAATTTGGGATCTCTGTAAACAATTCCTAGTAGAAAACAAAAGTTGTTAATTTATATTTCCAAAAACAGATACTCAAATTCATCAAAAAGCTTAAAATCGATCATATTGCAAGGTTTGACACTATAGAACTCACGGATATAGACAGCGACTCCACCTACGCGCTTGTGTGCCCGATCTTTGCGAAATATTTTAAATCCAGGAATACTCACATTAACATCGTCATGCCTAACGTTTAACCAGGTTTCCGAAACGCCTACTATGTCAAAGGAGTTGCTGAGTATCAAGTCCACAAAAGCATCAAAACCAGTAAACATGGAGCGTACATTGAGATGCCCTATCTTGAAACTGTTACCTAATTTGTTCATTGTATGACCGAACATCTTAACTGCCATAATCAGTTTTTTCCACTAAAATACGCAATTTATTTTTATAGCTACTACAATTATTCGAGTCGCCTGCCACATGATCTGTTTTGTAATTTGCTTTGTTTGCCGAATTATACTCCATGCAGTTAATACATTTCAGCTCAGTGGATTGACAAGTTTTGAAATCATGATTGCTGGAGCATTTGCCACATGTTACATTTTTATTACAATATTTACTATTGTGACCAAATCTAGAACATTTAAAACATTTAATAATTGAGAAATAATCAACACAGATGCATGAGCACCATCCAATAAAAATTTTTCCGCCATTTTTGAGAATTTTTTTACGCAAATCATTTGACATCTCCAGTACTATATTACAATATTTTTTTAACTTAATTTTTCTTATAATTCTAATCGTAGCATCATCATCTGTCAAGTTCTTTAGTGCTTTTATACTACATATTATAGAGTCGTCATTTTGCTCCGCTAATGATACATTAACGTTTTTCACTAACAGACGAGGATTCCACTTACTATTTTTCTCAATTTTGTAGTTCGTCCCGAGAGACGTTTTAAGATTTTCCATCAAGATATCGCGGGAGCGGTCATCGGAACATTTAACAACTAGACCATTTTTCATTATCTGCGTTGAGTTAATTTTGACATTTAGATTTAGAGTGACGGGGTCAATTTGTTTATGCATTTCCTCTAAAACATGCTTACTATCAATTTTGTTTGTATTATCAGGATGAGCTCCAATAAAAACGTCCACTGTTTTTCTTGCCACCATTTCACTGAATAAAGGTTTCGAACCAGATAAGAACGAAGTGGTTTTTGCATAATTCATTATTTTCTCATTCTGGAGCTGATTTATCTTATCCATTTCACTAATTAGTCTATCCTGCAACGCAATTTTGTCCGTTAGCAATTGATTTTCACGCACAACTACATCGTAATCACTGTTGGGGGATCTGCTGGTAGCTGCAGGTTGACAATTTTTGCAACACCATTCATCTTTTTTGTAGTCGTAGGCTAACACTCTCAACGTGATCTTAGGCATCTAAATGGTGAAAGAATTAGACTCTAATCTATTTAAATTGGATACATTAGAATATGATGGTATGTATTAATCTTCAAAAAAAACTAGCAAATGGATTCACAATTTAATTTTGATTATTTGTTATAAACCTTATTTCCTCATTACAGTTAAGTTTTTTGTTTGTTATAACACTATAAGTATTTTTAAGTGCTTTTAGTTTAATCTCGATTATTAACGTGTTCAAACTATCAATAACTGTTACTTCGATCCGATGATTACATTTTCAGTTTAAAGTTAAACATTCATGGCAAGCTTGGACGGTCAATTCTGCATCAAGGGCATCGACATCTAAGGAAATAGAAGCAGAGACTTTTTTTAATCCTTAAATTGATAGAAATCTATCGTTTGTAATAAAAGAACAATAATAATAACAAAAAAAATACAGGGCACTAGATATAAATCTATACTAATATTATAAAAAAGGAAGTTTTGTATTTTTATATGATCTAACGAGTGAACTTAAAAACTACGGGATTGATTTCAATTTTTTTTTATTATTAGAAAGCTACATTATCACTGAGTAACAGGTTTATCACTAGAAAAATGTAGAGATTCTTTGAAATGTTGGCTAAAACTAACCCAAAGTGTAAAAAAATAGTCATAAAATGTCTTTCATCGCATACACTGCGGAAAGTATAAATGATAGAACAAAAAATTGTTATGCAAAAAATATTTTGACTTTTTTTACAGTTTAAAAGTTGATGGAAATGCCGATCAAAATCAAACCATGTATTGTATTACATTACATATAAACCATGTATTACCATTGTATTAATTCCTATTTATGAAATAATAATGGCTCTTTGCCTACGGAGTTCACAAATTTCAGCAACGAGTCATGAAATAAAACTGAAATAAGTGTTTTTTTTTCTCTAAAAAAACATTTTTAGAGAAGAGTTTTTGTGCATTCTAATACAACACATATATTCTGAAACCTCTTGAAACGCTTTGGCACATTAGCTGATATGTGTTCTTTTAGGGGTCTTGATCGATGACTCCATACAAAACCCTATCTTCGGTAGAATGCAATATGCAATGGTAACGACCAGAGAACCTTCTGGTAGCGCCGATCTGCGTTTTGTATCCGTTACTAATTATGCCCCGCGGCCATTTGATGTTACAAAAACGAACAGAATATAATCTAGCGATACAGATAAAGTTATAGAAATGCTAAGTGAAAAATCCATAAAAATACAGCAGCTATCAGGCACAAAATGCTAAAAGTATATAATTCAAATATTTAATAAAAAACTATAAAAAAACAAGTTACACGGCATAGATGTAAATGCTACAATTTTATAATTAAACAAAAAAATCCAAAAACAAGTTCAAGGGCATCTTGATTAAAACTGCAAGGCTTGAGATAAGTAAATCGTTATGCAGTTGGGGACTTAAAAGCTTGAAACTTTTAAAAGTGAGTTTCCAATTCTTAGAGGCTGGCATGTTTTTTCAATTTGTTTATTGTAAACAAACATGCTCGTTATTATTGGCATTGGCAACGTAGACCTCCAGAGCTGCAAGTGTTCATTGTCTGCATTTCCAATTGACACTGACGTCCGAAACGTATACCAAATTTCCAATAACGTTGCGCCTAGCAGATCTATTGACACTTTTTTCATTAATTGTATAAATTCTACAGTGCTTTAAGCTTGTTGTTCAAAGACATCTAAAAAAGTAAATCAATAACACAAGTGTACAACATACAAAACATCTGCTTTTTACTTACTGGCTATATAACAGTTGGACAGCAATTGACACTTTAATTTTTTTTTTTTTTTATTAACGTGAAACTCGGTCAAATGCCGCAGTGCGCTAAATCCGTAGCTCGCATGATCATGTTCTCAAGCTTTTTCAATGTTTTTCTATCTGTCAACTTTAGCAACACCTTCTGTGTTGTAGTTGTCTCGTGATAACTATGAGTCTCGCATTGTTTTTAGGAGGTGTGGCACATCATACAGGGCAATAATACGTTGTCCATCTACTTCAACCTCATAATCCTGTGTTTCCACACTGTTCTGCGTATCACGAACAAGTGCATCTGTTAGCACTTTTGTTATTTGTTCCTTCATCGCATACGGTTGATATAACCATCAACCAAGCGGCTTTTGCGTTTCATATTACATCAACAAGTAATATGAAACTAGCCGTTTACAATTTTTAAGTGTCTCGTACGCCTACAAACATATAAACTACATTAGTTTTGAAACTTTTTAAATCATTATACCTATATTACCTGAATATGATTAGCTATCCTTAAAGATCTTTTGGGTCGAAGATCTACAAAACCCCCCATGTGCAGATTATACTGCAAATGTGATCTGATAGACATCGCATCAAATAGCAACGTGCAGTATGTGTGGTACTGTTATTCATTTTTTCTACAGTTGAGTGGTAGAAGTATTGCCTCATGAATGCCTGCGGCAAAGAGAATTCTTGCCATCTTTGTTTGTAATGTTATTCTAGACGGTTAGATTGCCACGTGACACATTTGTTACACATAGCAACTTCACAGACTGGCTAATGTTTTTAAATGGAGGAGATTTCCTTCCGAAAAAGTTAGGTACATTTTTTTTTCCACAAAACAACTCTAATTTTTGAATAAGAAATTATTTAGTTTTTTACTTATTTTTTGGTTGTAGCGTTGCTCCTGCCGATTATCTGATGTTTTAAATTTAAAATAGTCTCATTGTTTGGTTGTAATGGTTTTAATAAAATAAAAAAACATTGTTTGGAACATTTTACCCTAGATTCGGCAGCAAAATAAAAGTAGGTGCTGGAAAATCGTTTTCATTTCATTGAACATTGATTGTTGTTAACAGTCTTATAATTTCCATGACATAACACAACTTTTGTATTTGACAACATTGAGCTCATACGTCATCACTTAGGTAGTCTATTGTTTTGTGTGTACGTGTTTTCCACGGGTTTTCTTAATTGTGACAAGTGACATATTAGTTGTTTGTCTTGTCCTTTTTGTAGAATTTGGTGGAGAGATGTTCTGATTAGGCATTGGCTGAATTACTTAATCTTCTATGTTATCTATGGGTGACGCCAAAAATGATGAAACAGAATATAAATACCGGCTGGCTGTAGATTTACTTACAGATAATAAATAATATTGCCAAACATGTAAATGGAACATTTATCTTTAATTTTAAACTACATTCGTAGAAGAAGCTAACGTGATGATTTGTTTGTCCCATCAGCGATATACTTTTGATTTCAAATTGTATCTAGTCACTTGAGCATAACCCATTTAACCTATTTTTATCTTAGTCCATTGAAATGTTACATTTTTTAGGCCTTACCTTGCGTTTTTTAGAGGACGCAATTTTATTTTTTTGATGTGTAGGGGGGGTCAGTGTCGAGTTAAAACTAAGTTTGTGGGGTTGCCACTCTTGTTTCACGGCCGCCATCTTGAAAATAAGGGTTGAAATGGTTTTTACGATATATCTCTTATGGCCGGTTTCACAAAGCGTTGTTAAATTTTAACATCGTGTTAAATATTTTAACACGATGTTAAAATCGATTTGGGTTTCATAAAACGTTGTTTCTAATGTCAATGTCAAATTTAACACAAGTTAAGCTAACACGTTGTTAAATCCGTTGTTAAAACAAAAATCGGTTTCACAAAGCATTGTTACGATTTAACACGTTGTTAAATCCCTTGTTAAACTGATTAAAGCTCTGGCCGTTGTTAAATTGACATTTCAAAAATATTTTCAAGTAAAGTTGAAAGAAAATCGACGAAAAACGTTAAACAGGTCTATTAATATCAAAAATTATTAACATTATATATAAATTTGCCTGTTTGTTAGTGTATATCAGATTGCCAGGCATTGATTTTTTATTTGAGGTTAGATCAGTCGCTCTTTTTATTCTCCAGCATATGGAATATCTCCAAAAATAAAATATGATTTTAACAAATCTATTAATATTGTAATAAGTATAATTATTTTTCCCACCTGGCTGCACAGTTCATAAAGACACAACGCTTTTCCTCCGTGAAATATTCTTCCTTTCCCGTTTACTCGATTGCAAATCCATCTTAACAATCATGATTCAATTAAAATAAAGATATAACAAATAATTTTATAGAGATTAGTGTGACGAAAGACGGTGAGGAAAGATAAAGCCCCACAGAATAGCCCCAATTTAATAACTTTGAATTTTTGTATTTGGCATCTGATTTGACAGATGACAGGTGGTTTTGTTGAATAACATAAAATTATTGAAGTTTATTGCCGATATTACCTGATTTTGTGAGATAACACGTTGTTAACTAACAACGTGTTAAAAATCTGTTGTGAAACCCGTTCTTATTTTAACAACGTGTTAATTTTAACACAATGTTAGCTAACAACGTGTTAGCCAAATTTTAACAACGCTTTGTGAAACCGGCCATTAAACTATTTATTTGATAATAAAAAATTATGTTGCAAATTAAATTTTCTACAACTTTGGTCTAGTAACTTTTTGTCGTGAAACTTATTCTGAATAGAGAATAAGTTTCGCCTCTAGCGTGGTTCACACGTCAAGTTACCGTGCTTCTTCTCATCTTTAATTCCCTGTCCTGATGACGCCTCTACCGATGGAGTGCGAAACGTCGACAATTTCAATAACTTTTCGACACGGTCTTTTCCGAAAGATGTCAATATTTCTCCGCCTTCTTATGTCCAGCATCAACTTCATAGATTGAATTTGAAATCTTTCTTAGGATTTTGTATGGTCTAATCCTTAATTCGTCCATTTTCTTCCTATTTAGTCGGTTTCCGTTTTCTACATATACTCTATCACCTACTTCAAATTTATGTTCTTCTCTATGTAGATCATATACTTTTTTATTATAGTTGTGAGATTTTATTGAATTTTTAAATGCTAGTTCTCTGTCTTTTTTGAGATCTTCTATTGTGCATCTTGATTTCAATTCCTGTGGCAACATATCCATTTTTTCTTCTTCCAACAGATATCTTGGAGTAAACTTAGTGACTGTATGTTCTGTTTCGTTATATTTTTCTACACATTTATGTGCTATGGATGTCGATGCTGTTTTCTTGCCCCCTTCGTTTATTTTGCACCTTATCCTATTAACTAAAGTTTGGTTTAGCCTTTCGTTAAGTCCATTTGAAAATGGTGCGTCCACAGCAGTGAATACCAGTGTTATATTTTTCTTTTTCACGAAATCTTTAAATTCTTTGAAATTTATGCCAGGATATTGGTCTGTTAACACCATATCAATGTGATTGCTCTGTGTAACATTTTGTATCAACTTGATAAAATCATTGGAGTTTTGATTTTTTGATGTCAAAATAATAGCATATGGTGTAAAATGATCGACCAGGAGATGTAAGTATTTTTTTGATGACTGTGATCCTCCGAAATCTCCAATTGTATCAATTGATATAATTTTAAATGAACGTGTTGCTGGGCCTAAATGTGACATCAAACCAAATTTTGGATTCTTTCTTGATTTGTTTTTTATAAAAATGTCACAAATTTTCTTAATATTTGTGATGATATTCATTGCTGTATAGAAAGGGGTTATTTTATTTATCATCTGGGTTCTCCCAATGTGGCAGTAAGTATTGTGGACATCTCTAATTAGTGTTTTGCTAAATGCCTCTGATAGTATAATTTTTTTCCTTCTTTTCTTCGTTTTGTAATAAATGTTATTCTTCAGTATAAACTTTGATTTTCCATCTTGTAAGTGTAGGTTTTGTTGTGTTATTATATTTAATTATTGATTAACTAGACTTCTTTGAATTAAAATAAGACATGTGCTTTATTAGCAAGATAAAGACAACACTACTTACACTTACAGAATACAGAGCACATACAGAGGTTGAACAGATACAGCAGCGGGATTCTGAATGGTTTCGACTCGCTCGATAGTATTGAGTACGCCATTTTTCCGAGATTGAGCGATTCTCATTGCCTTTGTCTCGTCAGAGTTTCGTCTCGCAGGTCACGTGCTTTCGACTGGAAACGTCAGTTCCAGACGGGACCGAAGTAGGTATCGAGTTAGCCGTAGAATGTCTCTATCGCTCTCGATTTGGTAGTTTATCTCTTTCTACCGGTTTGAAAATATCGCGGGAGCTTTGGCGCCAACGAAGATCATAAAACATCTGCGAAGCAAAAGTGGAAAATTTTATCCGTCGAATACCGTTTTCAGAGGATTTTGCGGGTAAAAAGTAATAAAACATGTGCAAATTGAATTTTTTTATTCTTGGCGGTCAGTTTTCTGAAAACTTGGCAAGAAGAAAGAAGCACCATGCAAATTACATTCATTTTGCAAATTTTTTAATCAAGTTTATCATGTAAGTATACTTAATATTTTCAATAATTAATTGTTTTGCTAGTTCTTAAAAAAAGATTACTTTTTACACAATAATTATAAAATATGTTTTAGGGCGACATTTAAAGTAAAAGATGCTCACTGGGAGATTTTCCTTGATTTTTGCGAACAGTATCCTGATTTCGCAACAGGTAAATTGAATTGCTCCAACGGTCGACCAAAATATAAAAAGTTGTGGGGCGAATTAGCAACTACATTAAATTCTGCTGGATATGGTGAGAAATCAGTAGAAAAATGGCAAAAAGTAAGATTAAAGTTCAAACAAATAAACATAAGCTGCATTTGATAGACGTACTTTTATTGTTTTAGACGTGGAGTGATTATAAATGCTCATTAAAGAAAAAAGCGGCCGAAGAACGACGAGCACAAATCGCCACAGGTGGGGGCCCTGATGATGAAAAAATAAGTTTGTCAGAACAGGAGATGCGCTTTTTGGGAATTTTAGGCGCAACTTTTTATAAAGGGTGCGATGTACCAGAACGTGGTGTAAGAAATTAATCTCTTTAAAATTACAAAACAAAATTTATTATTTTATTTGCAGCTGGGACTTTTAAATAGAGAGTTCATGGAACGAAAAGAAACTGCCGAAGCGGGACCTTCTGGATTGGTAGCATATGTGAAAGCATAAGTTGCTGGACGTGGAAGAAAACGACCACAACTATTCATTTAACACACCCAGCGGCAATTGTAAAAAAATGAAGAGGGACGAAAATCCTGTCCAGCTTTATGCAGAAACCATATCTGTCTTAAGAAGCATTCGGGATATTATAGATATTAGGTTAAAAGATATCAGTGAAATTATTAAAAATAAAAACTGTAATTGTGATTGTAAGAAAAAATAATTATTATAGAATGTTTTATTTCCATAATTTACATTTCAGACTAAAAACTAAGAATTAATAATGAAACAAATTTAAAATTTGCACAAAAAACTGACTTCAATATGATTTATTATTATTTTATTTGTTGACTCAAATTGCTTGAATTAATTAAACAAATAAACTATTATTTATTTATATGCAATATTTATTAAACAAATTTAGGAAAACAGTTTAGAAGATTTTTTTCATCCACTTGACTCCCTCGGTGCATAATCTACTATTTTAATTTCTCACAAATTTTATGAAATGTCTAAAAAAACGATTAATAAGAATAACTCAAAAACTACTGGTCAGATTTTGATCAAATTTAAATGAAACCAAATCACCTTCCAAATAAAAGAAGAATCATCAAAATCCGTTCACCCAGAAAAAAGTTTAGGTAACACAAAAAAAATACAGTCGAATTGAGAACATCTTTTTTTTCGAACGGTTAAAAAGTTATAAAAATTACAAAAAATAGCGATGTACAATTTCTTGTCGAACCGCCCTCCCCTCATTTAGTGGATTTACAATTTCATTATTGTTTATGTTGATCGCTTCAATTATTGGTTCCATGGCCTCTCCTGCCAAAGCAATATTATTGGTAATACAAATATTATGTAGAACACTGCAGGCATTTGTTAAGCTTCCAACAAAATTTGGAGAATATCTGGCTGTCCGCTCTTTTAAAAGACATCGGAACCTCATTTTCAACAAGCCAATGCACCTCTCCACACAATTTCGAGCACTTATATGTGCCCTGTTATACCTAGACTCAGGTGAACCTTCTTCAGCATTTAGAAAAGGAGTCATAAGATAAGGCTCCTGTGGATAGCCAGAGTCTCCAAGAAGCCAAAATCCTCTATCACCACCAATGTACAATGTATTCAACAATTCCATTACTTGCGATTGTCGCCATATAAAGGAATCGTGAGTAGAGCCTGGATAATTTGCATTCACATTCAATATTTTTAAATCACTGTCACAAATAATTTGCACATTAAGGGAATGAAACCCTTTTCTATTAATAAAATTATGTTCCTCCTCGTTCGGCTTCAAAATAGCAATATGTGTCCCATCTACCACTCCAACAACGCCAGGAAAATTGAATCTGTTCATAAACGCCGCTTTTTTTGCATTTAATTCCCTTCTAGTTTGCGGGAAAACGATTGCCTCGTTTGCTAAAAACGTGTCAATCGCTGCCGTAACCTGATAAATAGACCTAAAATCAATTAAAGTGTCATTCTTTGTCATCATGTATCCTTCTATTTGTAATTTACCTGCAAACCGACGTCTGACTTAATCCTAAATGAAAACCCTTTCCTACACTTCTTTGGTAGCCTCCTGTGGCATAAAAACGTAGAGCCGCCAAAACTTTCGTTGGAAAACTAATACCAGATCTATACTTTGGTATATCTAAGTGTGGTATTAGCTGTTCAATTAAATTTTGTGTCAAGATTTTGGTCAAGCGGAATAGCTCAATAAATCTTTCTTCGGGGAGGTCAAAAGGCTCACTATTATCGCGAAGAAGTCGTCGTTGAATACGAAGTCTCCGCTCTGCCTCCTGTTCTTGACGGCGCCTTAAAAAATGATCTACAATGGGCAGCATATTGTTTGATTGAATAGATTAGAGAAAACTGAAAAAACAACGATACGGCACGAGATACGAATAAAATTTAAAACGAGAAAGATGGAGCGTAGAAGATCACAATGATCAGCTGATGTTGGCACCGACTGCTGCCGAGTACCGCCGACTGGCGCCGACCAATAGCGCTACGATCGGCTACGACGATAGCCAACTCGAAAGTGCTTTAGAATACCAAAAAACGATGCGAGTTCCTCTTTCGAGTCGCACCTTCGAGCAACCTTCGACTTGTTCGCTATCGGCAAGAATTTCAGAATCCCCCTGCAGAGTGGATCATACAAAACCCTATCTTCGATAGAATGTAATCTCAATGGTACCAACCGGTAACATTCTAGTGGCGTTACCTGCATTTTGGTTCCGCTTGCTTCGGAACCATTCGGTCGTACTCGGTCTCAAGCGTTTACCGCTTGTTTTTGAATATTGAAAGGAATAATTTGTTCATCAAAAAAATATATATATTGACAAAAGTACAATAAAAAATAGTGCGTTAGCTAGATGTTAACACACGATTAACAATAATACAATACACAAAACAATATAATGCTATAATAGAGTTCATTTTTGTAAACAATAGCTCATGACAGCAATGACTCACTACGCCATCGACATTTATTTGTAAATGTCGGGGGGTTAAATCTAAATTGAAGAAGTGTTTACAAAATCGAATGAAATTATATCCATACAGATAAAGCTACAGAAATGCTAAGTAAAAAAGCCATAAAAATAAAGTAGTTATCAGGCACAAATATAAATGCTAAAAGTACATAATCAAAATGTTATGTAACACCCTATAAAGATATAAATAAATGGTGAAAGTAAATTAAATAACAAAAACATAAGTAAAAAACTATAAAAATACAATTTATACATAGTATTAACGGCACAGATGTATGCTACAATGTTATAAAAAACGAAAAAAATAGTGTTATAAAAAAAATAATTATAACTCAAAACAGCAAAGCGTCACAAATGTAATGGGCACGTGAAAAAACTATAAAAACCGATACAGAAAAGCAAGATATCATTGCAACATACAATCTTTACAAAGTACTAACGGCGTAGATGTAAATGCTAGAATTATGCAATAAAACAGAAAAAATATATAGTGTTATGCGTTACGTGTTGCATTCGCACTGTTTACTAAGGGTCGCCTTATCTCGCATCCGAACGACTGTGTTCGGAACCCTGTAAAACATATCCGAGTCATTTGTGGTAAAATTTGTGTGATGCCAAATTTATCCAAAAAATGTTTCTAGGGGATCATTATTTAAACTGCGTGGTTTGAGGTAAGTGAATCCATCGTTGTGCAGTGAGGCACTTTATTCATTAAGTGTATAAATTCTACAGTGCCTCAAGCTTGTTCTTCAACGACATCTAAAAAGGTAAATCAATAACACAAGTGTACAACATAAAAAACCGTTGCCTTTTACTTACTGGCTTTAAGAAAAAACTTTAAGCTCGATGCTACATAATGACTCTTGGAACAGCAATTGACACTTTAATTTTTTTAACTTTCCTTAGCGTGAAATTCGGTCAACTTCCGCAGTGCGCTAAATTCGTAATATGTTGCCCATCTACTTCAAACACATAATCCTGTGGTTCCACACTTTTCTGCGTATCAAAAAAGATGCATCTAATTTATTTGTTCCTTGATCGCATACCGATGATACAGCCGTCGACCAAGCTGCGTTTACGTTCCATATTACATTAACAGCAATTGTTTTTAGCGAAAGGGCTATCATAGCAGCATTTAACAAGTAATATGCAAGTAGTTGGTTCCAATTTTTAAAAGTGTCGTAGGCCTACAAACATATAAACTACATAAGTTTTGAAACTTTTCAATTCATTATACCTATTACTAGAACATGAGTAGCTATCTTTAGGTAGATCTTTCGTGTCGACGATCTATAAAACCCACAATGTGCAGATTATACTGCAAATGGAGTGCTATCGACATCTCAGCAAATAGTAACGTGCAGTGTGTGGTATTTTTGTTCATTTTGCTTATAGCACCTTTAAGTGGCAATTAGAATTCTTGTTGTCAACATTTTTTGTAATGTTATTCTTTCATTACAAAAATCGGTCTCCGAAGGTCCCACATCGGTCTCCCAAATTTTTTCCCATCGCTGCAATTTTGATCTTGCCAAAACCCCAAATAGCGTATATCACAAACACAACTAAATTTGTTATCAATTGCGACAATACACACTTTCGCAAAATTTTAATTAATATATTTGCAAAAAAATGCAAATGGTTGCGCCTTTTTTGATATAGTATGTCAGCTGTCAATTGTCAGTCTGCAAATTGACAAGTGACACATTTATTTTAGGACTACTTGATTCTGACGTCACAGTCTTGAAATCAACATGCAAAAATGGCAAAAGCAGGTAAAAGTTATTTACCTAACAACTTTGGAAAATAACCGTTTTGACTTGAGCGCTTTGTTTGCCAGCTGGTTAAAAAAAGTGCTGCATAGGCCCGGTATTTCAATCGAGGGTTAAAATTGTGGTTAACTAAACTCGTTTAATTTTTAACCTGGTTTATGTACTCTCATGGGTATTTCAATCCATAAAACAGGGTTAAGCTAACCAGGTTTATTTAACCAATTTTTTTGTTATGTTGGTGCCACTGGAAATCTGTCCGCATGCGCATCTCGCTGTTTTCAAACTAATTGGTGTCAATCGTCAAAAAGTTTGTCTATTTAAAAAAGCGTGGTTGAATTGTGGTAAAATTGAAAAATGGAAAAAGAACGTGGTCGGTCTCGCAATTTTGTTTTTAATTTAAAAAAAAATGCAGTGAAAAATTATGCAGACAACAGGCGGTATATTCGGCGAACTGGAGGTGAACCGCGTCCCCCAAGCATGATTACATCTGCGGATGCAATGGTGCATGCTATTTTGGGGGAAAGAGTGACGGGCATGCCCGCTGTTTGCGATAGCGATGCTCCACCCCCAGGTAAGTACACGAGATGATACAATTTTTAATATATAATTTGATTAATTCCAGAAATATCAGTTCCAGTCGAATTCCAGGACACTGATGATGATTTCTTTTGTCCTGATGGTATCGATATCAAGGAGCCAAGTAGTAATTAACAATGTGTTATTAAATCGCTTTGTACATTGAATTTGTTTCAGAAAGTAGTGAAGCGGCCAAGGAGCCAATCGAGAATGTGGTGGTAGATTGTGATGTGCCGCAAACAACACAGGTTGAAAAAGGTAATATTTTAAAGATTAGATTTTATATATTTCTTTTTATCTATAACTATTGTTAATTTTAGATGAGCGCAAAACGCCCAAATTCCGAAAAGATTGGGGAGACTACACCCCAGCTATGCTAAAATGCAAAACAAGCACAGCATTACAGTGTAATATATTTTTTTTATTATTTTTATACTTTATATAAAATTAAATCATTATAGGCCAAAAGGTTACAGGAGCAGTAGCCAATAAAAAATGGTGCGAAGTGGCCGACGCAAAAATGAAAACTTCAGCCTTAAAAAGAAAAAACATGGAGATGGAAAATGAGAGGAAAGAGGAGCTCCACAAAACTACGGTGCGTCACATGGAGGACCTGCACCAACAAAAGTTGAGGCACGAAGAAGAGGAACATAAAATGCGCATGAAAATATTAGAAAAAAATTTAATAAATTCCTAGTTTACAAATTCTCAAAATAATTAATTATTTGATTCCGTACTCTATTAAAATTATTATTTGCGTAGTTTTTCCTTGGAACATTGTTCACATTATTGAATGCAATTTCTTCTTCTGCAGTTAAAGTAGGAGGATCTATTTCGTTGTTGTCAACCGCCAAATTGTGAAGAACTGCGGTAGCAACAATAATCCACTGTACTTTATCGAGTTCTACGTTTATACCATTGCTTAGTATTGGCCATCGTCTCTTCCATATACCATACGCACACTCAACGCTGTTTCTTGTGCGAATTTGCGCTTCATTATACCGCATTTCTCCTCTTGTCTGTGGAGTAGCAAGTGGTGTCAGCAGATAATTTCTCACAGCGTAACCCGAGTCACCAACAAGTACACCGTTTCCCAAGTCACCATTTTCAAATTTCCTACAAATCAAAGAATTATTGAAAATTGTACTGTCGTGTGAGGATCCCGGCCATCGAGCTACTATATCTAAGATTTTTCTGTTCGAGTTTACAATCGTTTGCACATTTAGCGAAAAAAAGCCTTTGCGGTTTCGATAAATCTCTGCATTTGGGCCTCCTAAAAATATAAAAAAAAAAATAAAAATTATTGAATAAATATTTCGGAGACAAAAGCACTTACCAGGTGATTTTATTTTAATGTGGGTACAATCAAGTGCGCCGACAACTCGTGGAAATCTAGCGATAGAGTAAAATCCTTTTTGAGTGGTACGGCGCTGTTCCGGAGTTTGTGGAAACGAAATGTATTGCAATCGAAGGTTTGCAATAGCTCTTGTAACCTAACAAAATAAAGTCCGTCAACAAAATAAGCATTGCTATAATATATAAAAAAATTACTCTCATTATTATTCGTCCAACAGTAGATTTATGGATTCCCGTAAAGTCACCTATGGCAATCAAAAAACATCCGGACGCAAAAAATCTTAAAGTGATTAACAACATTTCCTGTGGGCTTAACGCGTTATTTCTGCAACAAACAAACGCTCTCCTTTAAACTATTTCCATTATAATATGATGTAAAAGAGCTTGTACTACTCACCTATTTGTGGGATGTCTAATATCATCTTCAATTTGATTTAAAATAATCATGGTCGACTGTTTTGAAAGCCGATAACGGCGATAAAATTCATCATTATCCCAATAATCCATGTGATTTGTTCGAATTTGGAGCCTTGGGATTTTCCGATTTCGATCCAGATTCTCGATAAACTGAATCACCTGATCATCGTCTGACGACGAACTATCACTTTCACTACCACTGGTGAAGTCCATTATATCAAGTTCTTATAAAAATTAAATAGCTTCAAATCAAAATGTTTGAAAACAATGTCCTCAACTATACTAGGTTATGTTCAAAATGACAAAATGTCAAAATAATACGACCAGTTTGTTGATGTCTCAACGCGCATGCTTAACTACTTTTTTTTGGTTTAAACCACCTCTTGCAGTTGGGTTAACTTTTGGTGTAAATTTAACCTGGTTTATCTGCTAACCTCGCATTGAAATACGCCTAACCATAAAATAAAAAGGTTAAACCAATTTTTTTGGGTTAACCCTCGATTGAAATACCGGGCCATAATGGAGTAAATGTTTTTCCGCAAAGATAGATCTTTTTTTTTTAATGCTATGAAATATATTTGTTTCAAACATTTGACCATAGATGCGGCAACACAGTAAAAAACAGGTGCAAAACAATTGTTTTTATTTTATTGGAAACGATTGGAAAACACCGATCTGTAAGCAATGAGTGCTAAAAAGAAATGACAGTTGCATACTGGCCTAGTTTTTTTAACATTCTTTACTAATTGTTATACGTATCCTGTACTATTACAAACACTTTGTTGTTAAAAATCTTATTGTTTTTATGACGTAAAATAACTTTTGTATGTGTAAACATTGACCTTATACGTCATCACTTAAGTAGTCTATTTCTTTTTTCTGTGGTTTGTGTACGTGCATAGAGTAGGTTTGTTGTCATTGTCAAAAGTGACATATCGCTTGTCAATCTTGTCAAATCTTGTGGTTTTTGGTTCCGTTGGTGGTGGGGGATGTTCTGATTGGGCTATATTAGTAATGCTTCTATAGCGTAGCTATAGGTTATCTATGGAGTGGATGAACAGAAAAATAACAGAGAGTACCACAGGTACCATAGATCATTTCTGTCATCTGTCATTTGGCATACAGAACGCCATGTCTTACAATTATACTAGCAGAGCGCCATCTATAAAGTTAATACTCCCACTTAAATTTGGTAATGGCGGCTCTCTACACTTTACATTGATAAGCTGTTTATGAAACAATTTTCATGATCTGGTCTCTATTGTGGACAAATTTACTAGTAGACAAAGCTTTTGTGAGGAAATCTGCTAATTGACAAGCGCTTTCTATATACCTAATGTCAATCAGCTTTTCTTCAACTTTTGTTCTTATAAAGTTATATCTCACATCTATATGTTTGCTTCTCTTGTAAAAAACCGGGTTTTGAACCAACTTTATTGCGCTCATATTATTTACATTTAAAATTACCGATTCTTGTGGTTCTGATAAAAATTGTTTCAGCCACAGTATTTCTTTGGCTGCGTCACTAGCTGCCATATATTCAGATTCTGTTGTTGACAACGCTACAGTATTTTGCTTTCTACTAGCCCAAGTTACGGGTCCTCCATTCATTAAGAAAATATAACCAGTGTTAGACTTTCTAGTATCAAGATCGCCTGCAAAATGAGAATCTGAATATCCAATTAACTCGCTATTACTATTATACACTATTGACATAGACTTTGTGCTCTTTAAATATCTAATTATGCGTTTTACAGCATTTATATGTGCATTATTGGGATTGTTTACATATCTGCTTACAAGATTAACCGCGTAGGATATATCAGGCCTAGAAACTATTGATAAAAATAATAATGCTCCCACTGCTTCCCTATACGGAAATTTACATAAATTCTCATTAATGTCCTTACGTAATTGAACATTTACGTCAACTGGAGTACTATTATTTTTAGCCTCTGATAAATTGAACTTATCTATTATACTTTCCACGTAATATTTTTGGTTAATAATTATACATCCTTTTGATTTTTCTATATCCATGCCAATAAAAGAATTACATTTTAATATTGTCACGAACAGGCCGTAAGCTAAGGTACCTAAAATGGGGTTACCTGTTGTGACGGGAAAAAGGGGTAATAAGGGTTTATCAAAAACTAATTAAACTTAACACTTATATATTAAAACAAAGAAAAACAAACTAAAAACTACTTACGGATCAGTTAGGGAAACCTACCACCAAAACTATATTATATTACTCAATAACTTTTCTTACAGTTCTCCAATTCTAACATCTAATATGATTTCTTTTAATTCATAATAATTAACTCCTCTTTGATCTCTCATTAACTCTTCTCTATGGACCTCTCTACTACCACCTCACTACCAACCGCCTACCAACTATCCACCGACTGTCCCCAATTTTACATTGTCCAGTCTTTTATCAATTTTGGTTTTGTCAAGTTTGCAAAACCCATTACCTCGTTAAATTGACTACCTTGTAAGATTGAGTAATGTAATAAGTTGATTGACCATATGCGATATCGAAATTTATGTTGAAATAAAAAAATAATAATTAAGAAGTAAGTCTAAATTTTAAGATAATATCCCGTTTCGTGGCATGTTTCCCCTCTCCGAAAAATGCTGAACCCACAGCATTTACTAACATTACATTATAACATACAAAACAAAAATAAATTAATTAGAAAACAAGAAAATATTAGCACTGCACTTCACAATGAAAGGCCGTTAGTTCTCCAATACTTTGGCACAATTTTAGTGCCAGTAATTATATAGATCAAAAACCACACTGTATATTTTAAAAGCAAAGTAAACACTTTGTATGATCTTGGCAAGCACGCACTTATTATTGTTTTTTCGCATAACCAGCAATTTTCACATTTGACAAACGACGAAGTTCATTGTTCAGTGTCAAGTTCAATAGGTAAGACGTTTCTTGCACTTTTGTTGTCTCTAAGTTGACAAGTTTATTCACTAGGACCACGTACATTGGGATTTTGTGGAATGAGTTTGTTTCATACCGTAGTAGATGATTTGTTTAAGGCCTTTGGTTCGCCTACCAAAAATAAAGGGTCTGACTTCTGTTGCTTTTGTGAGTTCGTCATGTTCGGAATTTGTTTGTTGCTGAGGTACGGTGTGCTTGATAATAGTTTTCCATTTCAAGTGGGTGAGAAAAAAAAAATTTGGATTTTCAGGCCTTCCAGTGGATGTGCACAGTGCTCAAGGTAGCTATTCTTCACTACATGTAAACAGAATTAAGAAGCTGGTACTCATATAAGTTACATCAATTGAATCATATTTAAATAAACATATAATAATAAACACAAAATCCAACAAAAAATCTTATATATGACAACTTACAATTTTCTTATTTTATTAAAAAAAATTCAACATTTTAAAATTAAGAATTTAATTAATGTCTGATTATTTATCTTTCTTTTATGATCGTCATAATTGCATTAGACTATTTCATCTTAACCGGTGTTGATTCAATACTCTAATACTCTCATGATTTCCTATAAAAGACAAAAGATATTCTAAAAGATAAGAAGATCAACTAGTTGTGGTTTCTTTGGAGTATTCCCGCTTTATTACTTTACTCTTTAGCTATATTTTATTTATGCATATTGCTCTTCTTTTTTTTTTCAATTAACGCTGTTCATTCTACCCCATAAGCAATTATACAGAAGACAAGCATCTCCACATGACATACATATTTTAGAATAAATGCTGGCTAGACATTTAAACATCACTGAGAGTACAGTGACAACAAAATTTTCTTGCAAGTACCCCAGTTTTTCCAAAAAATATGTATGCACGTCTAATAATAATATTAATAGAAAATGGATAGGGCCTACCATAACTTTCATTTTTTGCATTAAAATATTTATCTCTTTGTACATAATCATCGATTTTTCTCACATTTTCCCATAGTCATCATTAAAAACACACATAACACATTGTCGACATTGAAATTTCCACATGACATACATATTTCAGAAAAAATGCTGGCTAGACATTTAAACATCGCTAAGAGTACAGTGACAACAAAACTTTTCTTGCATGTACCCCAGCTTTTCCAAAAAATATGTATGCACGTCTAATAATAATATTAATAAAAACTGGATAGGGCCTACCTTAACTTTCATTTTCTTCATTTAAACATTTATCCATTTGTACATTATTATGTATACTTTATCATATCATTTTCTCATCGTCGACTTTTAAAAACAACCCAAAAAATTCAAAAAATTCTTATATTAGCGGTAAAAACTCCTTAACTCTAATTGGGTTCTTCATTTCTATTTTGATAAAAATAAGGAAGGGACAGACTGGGTATGAAAGGAAATAATGTTTTGGGTAGGACAGCGGACAGCTGAGCGAGTCCTGGCAGTACCGTCTACGCCGTTACGGTAGCACAAGTTTAGTCTTGTGGCCAGACTGAACGTCTAGAGATTATTGTATGTCTTCGTTAGGGTATACATCAGGGGTCCATGGGTCATAATAGGGCAAAATTCTGCTTAATGTCTGAGCAATTATCACTTCTTCTTTGGACTGGGTGTTTCCCGACATCTCTGTAAATTCGAAGATTTACAAATTATGTTTTTCAATAAGATCGGCGCCTCCACCGATATGTCACGAACAGGCCGTAAGCTAAGGTACCTAAAATGGGGGTTACCTGTTGTGACGAGAAAAAGGGGTAATAAGGGTTTATCAAAAACTAATTAAACTTAACACTTATATATTAAAACAAAGAAAAACTACTTACGGATTAGTTAGGGAAACCTACCACCAAAACTATATTATATTACTCAATAACTTTTCTTACAGTTCTTCAATTCTAACATCTAATATGATTTCTTTTAATTCATAATAATCAACTCCTCTTTGATCTCTCATTAACTCTTCTCTATGGACCTCTCTACTACCACCTCACTACCAACCGCCTACCAACTATCCACCGACTGTCCCCAATTTTACATTGTCCAGTCTTTTATCAATTTTGGTTTTGTCAAGTTCGCAAAACCCATTACCTCGTTAAATTGACTACCTTGTTAGATTGAGTAATGTAATAAGTTGATTGACCATATGCGATATCGAAATTTATGTTGAAATAAAAAAATAATAATTAAGAAGTAATTCTAAATTTTAAGATAATATCCCGTTTTGTGGCAATATTGTCATGTTAAAATTCAGTTTTAAATAACTTAATATTTCAATTAAAATATTTTTGTCTTTGGACAACAATAGCCCATCGTCGACATAAATAATCAATAACACTTTAACATTATTAAAATATCCTACAAATACACAATTATCCGATTCACAGGGTTTAAAACCATATGCCGTTGAAAATGAACAAAACTTCTTATTCCAACATCTAGAAGATTGTTTGAGTCCATATAAATACTTATTTAACTTACATACTTTCGATGAATTTGCGTCAACACCTTTCGGTACCTCCATATATATCTCCTCCTTGAGTTCACCATAAAGAAAAGCCGTTTTCACATCAAACTGCATAATTTCAAAATCTTCTTTAGCTGCTACACTCAACAACAGTCTGACCGAATCATATCTTGTGGTTGGTGAAAAAGTTTCTTTGTAATCTACGTCTTTTACTTGAGTAAAACTACGAGCACACAAACGCGCTTTAAACTTCACTATTTCACCTTCATTTTTCTTCACACTAATTTCCCACTTACACGTAATCGGCTTCTTTGCTGTTCTTTTCGTTAATACCCATGTATTATTATCTTTATGCGACTGAAGATCTTCTGCAATTGCTTTTTTCCATTCACAATTGTATATTCCATTTACTGCTTCTTCATAATTATTTGGTATGTTCAACTCGGATAAATTTACTTGCACATCTTTAGATGTTTGTCATCAATCATTCTGTCTTCATTAATTATATTTCTAGCAACAAGGTTCGGAGAAGGATGCTTCTTATCTATGCCTTCAATACTTTGAACATTATCATCTAAAACTTCAATTCTGTCCTCAATATGACTGTTATTTTTTACCAAGGGTTGTTCTTCTTCATAAGCAAATATCTGCGCAACACTTTTCTTCTCCTTTGGTGTACTGTCTTCATCAAATCTCACATCTCTTGATATAGTTATTTTCCTTGTGTTTTGGTCATACATTCTATAATTCTCTTCGTCATATCCAACTAATGTCATTTTCACACTTTTTTTGTCTAATTTATTTGTTTTTTCTTTTGGTATATGAACGTAGCCTGTTGAACCAAAAATTCTTATGTGCTGTAGGCTTGCCTTATTATTATTCCATAGTTCATATGGAGTCATATTAGAAGTTTGTCTTGATGAACTTCTATTTAATAAATATGTAGCACAATTAACAGCTTAGGCCCACATATTTAACGAAATACCTTTGGCATAAAGCATAGATCTTGCGCTTTCCATTATCATACGAAGTTCTCTTTCTGCTCTGGCATTTTGTTGCGGCGTGTAAGGAGCTGCACACTCGTGAATTATTCCTTTCTTCTCTAAAAAACATTTAAATTCATTATTTACAAACTCACGCCCATTATCTGTGTGCAAGATGCGTACATTATGTTGGAATAAGTGGTTCACTCGTTCACTATACATAGCATTATCTATATATATAAAAGAAGAAAGTCTTTTATGTTACTTCACTTATAACTCAAGAACGGCTTTACCAATATGGTTGAAAATTTGTGAGGTGGTAGCTTAGAGCCAGGAGACGGACATAGGATACTTTTTATTCCAGAAACCACCCTCTAAAAGAAGGGTTAAATCAAAATTAGAATTGCGATGTCGGAAACGTTCGGTGAGGCTCGGCAAATTACCGTTCTAAATAAATCGATCCACTCCCCCACCACCAACTAAAGTCGGACCGTGCGTTTACATGTAAAGCCGGCTACTGACGATCCAACCAACGCCGCAGTAATCTTGGATCGTCAGCCGAATCGTCTTCCATGAGACAAATTTCCCATATAACAACTTTGGGTGAAAGTTTGTATGGAAAATTATAATGACTGGATTTGAATGAAAAGAATAGAATACTTTTTATTAACAAAGAGATAAAAAGAGGTGGGATAGGAACAAAAAATGACAAGTACCAATATTAGTATGATTTTCAAAAATTTTGGATTGTTTATTTTAAAAATAATATCTATGTTTAAATCCGAAATTTTAGAAGTAAAATATTATCATTCCTTGATAGGGCGGAAAGAGGGCAAAATGTCTAAAGATTGATGTCGTTTTCATAATTTTTCCCATAAATTGCCTAAGTTCTCAAAAAAAAAAAAATAGGTATGTTTCCTGCTTTCTAAAAAATTACTCTTAGGAGGATGAAAAGAGAGTGTTCTAGGGATAAAAATATAAGAAAACGATATGGGTATTTTCGAGGAATTTCAGGTCGTTGATTTTGAAAATGATATTTAAGTTAAAGAGGGTTGTAAAATGAATGTGATAAAGGTAATAAATGTAAATAATTAATTTGGGTATCATTTTTATAGTTTTTGGGGTCGTTTATTTTAAAAATCTATATCTATTTATGACCGATTTGGCTGAAAATTGGTAGAGTGGTTGTTTAGAACCAGTAGCCTAACAAAGAATATTTTTTATCCCATTCCGTGTGACGTGACATACAATATAAAACGTAAACGCATCTGACATATAATAACAAAACAAATGACAAAAAAAATAAAAATAAAAAATAAAATAACAAAACTAAGGCGGAACAAAGTTCGCCCGGCCAGCTAGTATTTTATAAAGCAATCCAGAACTTCGCTTTTCTGTTTCAAAAAATAAACATGACGGTAACTAGTGGCTCCAAAGCTATTTCTAGAGGACCACAAATATCACTATAGACCAGGTCACCAGGTTGAGATGGGCCTCTATGAGATTTCTTAAATGGTAATCTAGTTTGCTTGCCATATTGGCATGCTTCGCACATAAAAGATTCATTTCCACTCAGTGCTGTAGGTATGGTCCCCATTCTACTCATGTTCATGACTTCCTTGACGTTTAAATGTCCTAATCTTTCATGCCACACTTTAATATCGGTTTGCACCCAATTGCAGTCTTCTTGCACAATAGTAGAATTATCCAGTTCATAAAGATTGTTGTCTTTTAATCGAGCACACATAACTACTTCGTTATCTTTCTTTATCAACGCCATGTCTTTATTTTTCACTATCACGTACCCTCTTCTAGTTGCTTGTCCTTCAGAAAATAGATTTCTTTTAAGCTGTGGCACATAAAGTACATTCTTTAATATGCTTCTCTCCCATTGCCCTCTTACGACTTTATTTAATAATATAGAACCTTCTCCACTAATTTTATTATTATTATTATTATTATTAGTAAAAGATAAGCAGCAGAGGCAAACTTTTGATGCTGCGTTCACATGTGATTACGTTGTTGTATATATGTGATGTTGTTATATTAAGATTGAATTTGTAATTTTGTGCGTTACTGTAGGCACCGATGTATGACTAACTACTAAATTTATTGGTTTTGCTTAATCTTTTCTTGAACTGATACACGTTTGTGGCGTTTACAATGTCATCATCTAAAGCGTTCCACAGCGAGAAAGAACGATTTGTCAAAAAATGCTGTCTGTGCGAGGCTTTAAATGGTTCTTTTCTTAATTTATATCTATGGCCACGAAGTCTGCTGTCATTATTTAGTTTGCAAAATTCGTTTTGAGCTCCAGGAAACAAATTGTGCGTGATTTTGTACATTTGTATAAGATCGCCTCTATTTTGCCTAGATGTCAGATCGACTATGTTTAAATTTTTTAATCTTAGTTTATAAGAGAGCAAGCCAGCTTTTCTAGGCCACCTTGAAACAGCATGTTGCACACGATCCAATAGCTTTTGGTCTTTGATAAGATGTGGCCGCCAAACCGGGATCGCGTATTCCAAGAACGGCCGTATGTAAGTGGTATACAGTTTACTACATAGGTCAAATGTTGGAGTAGGAAAAGCTTTCTTAAATAAATACAAACGCCGCATAGACTTTTTATATGCTACGTTACATTGTTGGGACCAAGAGAGATCACAGTTAACAGATACACCTAGATCGTTTTGAGAGGCTGTATGAGACAGCTGTACATTGTTTATTAAATAGTTGTTTTTGGGGTTGCGGTTGCCAATATGCAACACCGTGCACTTTTCTAAATTTAAAGGCAATGACCATGTTTTGCACCACTCAGAGACAAAATTTAGCGATGGTTGAATTACAGTTTGAGAATCTGTAGAAAGACCAAAAATTTTTACATCGTCGGCATAGGCGATGTTTGGACATTTTAAGTTCAAGAGCAAATCAGCCGTGAATAATACAAATAGCAGCGGACCAATCACTGATCCTTGGGGTACACCGCTCTTGACCGTAACTTTGCTAGATAATGTGTTGCTAACTTTAACCGTCAGCGTTCGATTAGTTAAAAACTGCGATATCCACCTAAGTACCGTGCCCTCAATACCAAATGAAGCCAGTTTATGGATTAAAAGTTTATGAGGTACTTTGTCAAATGCTTTGCTAAAATCAAGGTAAACCACGTCAACAGTCCCGCCTATGTCAAGCAGTTTTGTCCACTGATTCACAGAGGTTAACAGATTTGTGATTGTAGACCGGCCTGGAATAAAGCCATGTTGGCTTCTAGGCACTTGATTGTGCTTGTGCATATGTGCCAGTATTGCTTTAACCAGTAGTTTTTCTAGCAACTTGCAAACAGCAGATGTTAGGCTGATCGGTCTGTAGTTTTGCACATCACACTTGTCCCCTTTTTTGTATATAGGAGTGACAACAGCTGTGAGCCATTCGCATGGCAGCCGGCCTGTGTTCAACGACGATGTGAATATTGTGACCAATGGACAAACTATCGATTTTGCACAGTTTTTTAGCAGTCTTGGAGATATATTGTCGGAACCAGGGGCAGCACCGAGACGCAGTTTACCAATTTCAGAAAGCAAATCCGACTCAGAAAAAGCAATTGTGCTAAGTCTACCGCAGACAACTTGTAAATTAGGCAGACACGTGTTTGAAAAGTCTTGATCATTGAATACCGAAGAAAAAAAGTCAGCAAAAATATTGGCAGTTTCAGCGTGATTTTTGCATAAAATTCCAGCATTGTTACGCAAGATAGGGACCCCAACACGACTTGAGGTAAATTTTCGAACATAACTATAAAAGGCTTTTGGTCTCTCGGTTAGACTCTGCTCAAACTGTTTTTTCGAAGTAGCAATTTTAATGTCTTTCTGGTTCCCCAATTTGACAGTTCTATTGCTGCCTTGCAACTCATTCAGTTCATGAAAGAACTCACGCTTTTATGTCATATGCATAGATGCTCCACTATCTAATATCCAGACGTCTTCATCTAGAGATATGTTATTACTTTCAGCGTTGAATGCTGACATCCCCTCTTGCTCATGGTTTCTATGTCCTGATTTCTTTGGTGCTTTGCATTCTCTTGTAAAATGACCTCTTTTATTACAATTATAATACACAAATCTATGACTTCCTGTATTTGACATACCTGTCTTCTGATTTCTTCTATACTCAGCTTGTTTTGGTTTAGAATCCCTTCTACTTGCTACCAAAACCATTTTGTTACTTGGTTCATTCGCTAAACTTGCTTTCTCATCTATCAGTCGTGATGTTAGGTTATGAATTGTTTGACTTTGGGGGTCTAAAGATAACCATGCTTGTCGTAGAGATCGGTACGACATTGGTAATGTAGTCAGAATTTTCGTTATTATAGCTGTGTCACTAATTTTCTCACCTGATTCCCTCAACTGCTTTGCTAAGCCTTCTACCTTAGACACATGTTGCCCCATTGTGTCATGAGAATTGTAAGAATATTGATAAAATTTTTCATGTATCATCATCTTGTTGAACTCGGATTTGTGCTCGTACAAAGCTTCTAATTTAATCATAATTTCTTTTGCGGTTTCACAATTTTCTATAAGAGAAATTTGACTAAAATCCATTGATGATGTTAAAACGAACATCGCCATCCCATTGTCCTTATTGCACTGTCTTTCTCTTTCGACATCTTCGGGTCTTGGAGCGTTAATATCCAGGCCTTTTGCTCTTAGTGCACAATTCACTTGGAACTTCCATTGCTTATAGTTTCGGCCATCGAATTTTTCAATTTTTATGTCCATTTTGAGGTTATGTTCAAAAGTTAAAAAAATGCTCTTAATTAATCAAAAATACACTGTAGAAATTTTTAGGATTGCGTTAGCCTGGGCTCATAACCTGTTGGGTTATTATATTTAATTATTGATTAACTAGACTTCTTTGGATTAAAATAAGACATGTGCTTTATTTTATGAATATGTCGAAGAGTGTAGACGTGTCTAATTGTGCTCTGTGGGTTTTTCCGAAGGAAAAGCAATACTGAGGTGTAGTAAGTGTGAATCTCAATTTCACCCTAAATGTGTTAAAGTCACTGCTAGAGGCTTGCATTTGAAAAAAGACTGGATATGTGTAAAGTGTGATGTGAATGAAAATACACATTAAAATTTTTAGAAGATTCTTTCAAAAGTTTGATGAGTTTGGTGGTTGAGATGCGTCAATGTAATCGCTTATTATATGACAAAATCTATTTGCTGGAATCAAGCGCCAAAACAGCCAACTTTCAAGCTTCTCTTGAAGCAATTGAAGCTGAAGTCAAGGGTCTCAAACAAGAAATATGTAACCTGCGTGAAAGCAATATTGACTTAATCAGGCTACTAGACAATGCATCAACAAATAGTTGCATAAATAATAATTTTCAGTTGCATAAAGCATTATTCAAATAAGCCTCAAATTCAAACTTCTTTAATGCTAGATAATAAGAAGGATATTGAACAATTAAGCTCTAAACAATTGAGAAGAAGATCTTTTGTAATAGGTTCGGGATCTATAACATCTGACGTCAATGTTAACGATAGTGCGATAAGAGCAAATAATGAAAATAAAACAGATGGTTTTACTGCGGTGACAAAAACTCGAAAATGTCATGTATTTATTACTCGTGTTAATCCTACAGTTGATGAAGATAAAGTGAGAAACTATATTAAGACTCAATTTATGCCCGTATTCATAGTCGTAGCTTGGTTGAGTCGGACTCAAGCACAGTCTCCGGTAATCTTCGGAAAAGCGTTGGTATGCGTTTGGAAATCGAGTTCTCGCTGATTCCGTCTCTTCGGCAATGCTCGTGTGAAATATGATATTCAAATCTTGAGGCTGAGCTCGGTCTCGAGCAAGCCGCATTTCATAGACAAATCTCGAGATGTAAATATCAAATTACGGTGTTAATAAGGGCGAGTTTTGGGTGATTTTGGATTTATAAGCAAGCGCAGTGGGTCCGTCTCAAGTCGGACTCAAGCAAAGGGCCGAGTTGTCTTGGGACGCCATTTGTAATCGTTATATGTCATTGTTTGACGTTTGAAAATACTGAAATAGGGTTATGTGTCATATGTAATAACAATGAATATTGACATGTTGGACGAGTTTGTGGAGATGTTCGACTTATTAGACAATGAACATAACATGAGAGTGCCAAAACGCTATGTGCGGGATGCTGCAAATCCATTGGAATTTTTTTCCAATGTTGAATTTAAGCGACGCTACCGATTTACCAAAGACAATGTAGTGAATGTGTTATTGCCGCTCGTAGACATACCATTGCGTACACCAAACTCCAGGGGGTTGCCGATTGCACCTATAATTCAATTATTAACCTGTTTACGCTTCTATGCAACTGGTAATTTTCAGGTAAAAGGGGAAAGAGGAAATCCTAATAATAATAACTCTAACAATTACTATTATATTTGTTGATAGATGGTGTCCGGTGATCTACGTGGTATTAGCCAGCCGACGGTTTCACGCATGATAAAACGAGTATCGGAAAATATTGCGGCGCAATTGGGTCAGTATGTGAAATTGCTACAAAACGTAGCAGAGCAGCGCAGCAATATTCGGAGATTTCACGCTATCGCTGGCTTTCCAGGTGTGGCTGGCTGTGTGGACTGTACCCATACTGCTATTGCAAGTCCAGGAGGCGAAAATGCAGAAGTCTTTCGCAACCGAAAGGGTTTTTTTTCGCTAAACGTTCAAGTAATAATACTCGTTCAAAGTGACATGTTTGATGTGTTTATACTTGTTATGTTTTTAGGTTGCTGTAGATCCACATATGCGAATATTGGATGATGTTGTGCGACATCCAGGCTCCGCACATGATAGCCTGATTTTTGACCGCAGCGCATTACGCGTGCAATGTGAACAGGGTCGGCTAGGTGGTTTATTGTTAGGCGATAATGGTTATACGTGTCGCACATATTTGCTAACTCCTGTCATTCGCCCAGGTGTGTACTCAACATATAAGTAGGACTAGGCATGCAGTAATAACTCTTTGACCCAATTATAGGTAATGTGCGGGAAGAACGGTATAACAGGGCCCATATACGCACCCGAAATATAGTCGAAAGAGTGTTTGGAGTGTGGAAGCGCAGGTTTCCGTGTTTACGGAGGCAGCTGAAAACCAAGCTTGAAACATCACAAACTATTATCTGTGCGTGTGCCGTATTACATAATATAGCTATGCAGGTGCATGATCGGTGGGAAGAAAATGCAGACGAAAATGAAGCAATGGAACCGCAAGGCAATGTTGATCAGAATCAGATAGGTTTAGTTTTTAGAAGACACTTCATAAATAGACATTTTAATTAGTAGTAATGCGTTTATGGGTTTAAAGTAATGTTTCATAATATTAAGTAAAATGTTAATTGTTTTGAACAGTGTCATATTGTCAATAGTAGTGAACGTTCTCGTGTTTTTTATTTAGCACTTGATTCATAACGGTATTTATTAGTTACTGTCCGTCCCTTTGACGCTATACACATTTTATAGTTTTTTACCTTATTTCTCCCAAGGTTTTGCCTCTCTTTATACTACAAAGGTGGCGAAAAATTATCAAACAGATATGTCGTTACCGTTGCTGCCACACCGGTAATCGTTCCATTTTCTTGACAGTCACAATATTACTTCCTTTGCATCGTTTATATTTTACATTTTACAATTTTGTCACTATGGGAGACAATCAACGTTTACGAGGACACTCTTTTAAACTTGTTAAAGAACCATTTAAAACAACGATTAGGCAACACTTTCTGACTAATAGAGCTTTCGATAAATGGAACGGCTTGTCAAACCGCGTTGTTGGCGCAACTTCGGTATATCAGTTCAAAAAACGTTTTGATGAACTGTAGTAAAAGCTTCAAGTTTACAATAACTACTTATCAAGATATTAAATAAATAAGAGCCTGCATTCAAAGCGACTAGTAACCAAATTCTTTCAATAAATTGCAAAATAGGTTTGCCTCTGCAATTTTTCAAAGTTTAATAATAATAATAATAATAATAATATTAATTATTGTAGAATAAGAATAATACGTGTTAGTTTCATCGTCTAAATAAAGGCTATTAATGTGCATTAGTGGATTTATTAATTCGACATTAGTTGGTATTAGTCAATTTATTGCGTTAAGTCAATACCCTAACCTAGTAGAAAAGTGTAACTTACTTCAATAAAAAAACAAGTAAGTTACGTGCATATCAGTTCTAACGTGAAATATCCTTGATGGTTATTGACCAGCTATTTACTCTTTAAAGGTACATTGTATGAATAAAAACACGTCGCTCCACTACTTGATTACATATGCTTCAGACCCCTAACTATTTTACTAATGTCCCTCTTATTACCATCTCACCATACAGTTAATACATTCGATAAACAGACATTAATATCGACGCTAATAGTCGCCAAATACACCGCATTTCTTTGTTTCGTATACATATACAATTAAAATACGTAACTTTGTGTAAACAACTAATTTATTGTGAATAAAGACATACGAATAAAGGTAAACAACTAATTTATTGTGAATAAAGACATACGAATAAAGCGCAATGTCGTGCTAATAGAACTCTTTATGTAATATTTCGATCGCAACTGCTAACTTTCCACATGAAGACCCATGTTCAAGTCATTCCTTCATTTTGGAGCAGGTTGCGACATCACACTTTCCCCTTATTACCATAAACAAAGTATCTCATAGGAATAGTTGAAATAAATAGCGAAAAAAGTGGACGCTGTAAAACAATAAATGTTGAAGTTGCAATCGAAATAAAAAAAAATACTTATTGATTATTATATATCGACGTGCGAATTCAATAACATCGTAACTCAATTTTTTTCAATTTTGAGATTTATATATCATTGCATTTGCTAGACTTGGCTCTTTTAATAGCACAATTTAAAAAAAAAAAAATTCCCAAAAATAAAAATATTAATCCAAAAAATCATAACGTCGTAACTAATTTTAGGTAAACAATTTAATCGTAACTAATTTTTGTGCATGCATTATAACCGTAACTTTTCTAGATGTTTTGAAATACGAGCGTAACTCAAGCTACGTTATTATTACAGATCTTAGCAAATAATGCAGTAACATCGTAACTCAAGTTGGGATTTTATAAACCAGCTATGCAACGAGTTACGATGTAATTGCAGCCGCATTTGTTACCACTGACCCTGGCTTTCGCGGGTTTAATGTGGTCTGATTTTCTAGCAAATGGTACAAAATTATTGATTTCGCGCCTAATTAGCCGTTTATTCTCTATTACATTTTGTTCTGTAGACTCGATTGGCATTGCGATTTTACTTCATTCAATTTAACTTCCCTTTCAAACATTTTGAAAGGGAAGCACGAAGGCGAAGATGTTTTAATCCCACGCATTCCTTTGATACCGAACGATATGCCATTCAGTTTTAAACGTTTACAGTTTCCAGTGCGGCTTGCATTTGCAATGTCAATAAATAAAGCGCAAGGGCAGTCGCTAAGTGTACGTGGCATCAACTTAGAAAATCCATGTTTTTCACATGGCCAATTATATGTCGCCTGTTCCCGTGTCGGAAAACCATCAACAGTATTTATTTACGCGCTAGAACATAATACTAAAAATATAGTTTATCAAAAAGCATTAGAATAGAGACAAGCAGTGAAGGGTATAGAGGCTATTAGTTGCTTTCTAGAGCGCGCGTGATGTTGAGCTTAGTGCTTACTTCAAAATGCCCAGTTGTTCAATAGCGATTTGTAAAAATATATGTGAAATTATTGAACCCTACGGAATATACACTATTATAAAAATATATAATTTGTTTTTTATTTATTTAAGTTAGTAAAGTCCTTCTCAGGTATGACGAGACCAGGAAAATAGGTATTCATTTTTATATAGAGGATATTATAGATTCCAGTTCAAATTGAAAAGGTACGCATACATAAGATCGGTCAGCTATACAAAATAAAGTAGTGCATCAAATTTACGCTAAGGCGGTACGAAGTTCGCCGGGTCAGCTAGTCTATAATAAAAATTTAAAAAAAAAATGGTTTTATTGATAATATAATATAATATAGTAAAATATAGAAGCACGTATGTATTACATTAAGAGAAGTTACGATATAAACGCACTTACTTATCTTGAAACTTAATATCGCAACATGATTTACAATGCTATTGCACTAACAAGCTAGGATTTTTTAATCGTAACTCTGCTTGAAATTTGCTTCTGCTGTTTCTAATTTTATTTTGCATCAATAGTATTCAAGTACATGCTAAACAATAAACAAAGCCAAAAAATTATTATTGTATGATCCATAGTTTGAAAGCAATTAAGTCTTGAACTTTATGAAAATTTTGTTTCGCCTGTCCTGTAAAGTTAAGGTTTCAGAGTTACGATGTTATTGAATTCGCACGTCGATATGTTTTTCTTTTTAATTGTTGTGGTAACCTCTCTAGAGGCGATTTTTATGCAGTTGAGAGGGAGGGACCTCGCCGGTACGTCTTCATGCGTATCACAAGCTCTGAAAATAAAGACAACGGTTAAAATGTGGACTGTTTTATTATTATTGTTGCACTCACATTGTCCCTCTCGAAGACTCGCAGTTGGTACTCCGCTAATCTCTCCTGTGCCTCCTGGGTTCATTTTCCGTTTGCAGGCGCACCGCGTGCACCTGCTCCTGGTGATGAATACTGGCTTCCAGTTTGCGGCAGCGTAACTCGGCTTCGGCGTCAAACGCGCCTCTGCGCGTTGGAGGAGCTACAACTGACACATGAATAAAAATCCTCATATATACTATTGCTATCTTACAATAGGTGCGTGCCCTCGTTAATGGCGTCGGAGAACGAAATGCGGCTTCTTCTCTCTCAACTGCTTCACCTGCAAATACAAATATGAATATTGTATTTTCGTATAATCATTCGTAGTCTACAGTACATACTCATGCCCGGTATGTTGCTTTCCCGTGTGCTTGGGGACGGCGTCGACGGGCCGTCCTCAGTATGCCGCCTCTCCGCATGCGCACCTAATAAAATAATGCTAATTGCTTTGTACTGTAGACTACCCAAAATACATACCTACAACCGGCCATGTGTTGTCGCGAATAAGCGTCGCCGGCCTCTCAACCCTTGGGGGCCTCTCCGCAGGAGTTCCTAGAAACATATTACCTTACCATTACAATGCCTAATCCTATATTTGTATCAGTTCATAGTACAGCATTACATACCAGGCAGCACCCATGGGCTATCACTTTCATTTGACGACGACGCTTTACTTCGTTGTCTTTTGCCTGTAAATAAATTGTTATCAGATCTATAACATGCATGCTGAACAAGTACTCACGTTGTTGTGACTCATACACGCCCGTAGAGTCCCAACTGCACGTCAACGCGATATCCGCATGGGGAGCGGCTACTTTTATAGACTCTAACACGGGGTCTGGATTATCTTCATGTTCAGACCCACCCCCGGTTAGCAGCCTTTGATATTTCCGCTCCGTATTGGCTTTTCTGGTTCTGAAACGTAATGTATATAGACTATATGTATTTTACAAAAGGCGTTACTAACCGTTGTTTTAGATTGCTCCATAATTTTTTCAATTGGGCGGCATTTCTTTGCTTTCCAATAAAAGCCCCATGCGAATTATATTCGTTGGCAATGCGCTCCCACAACGCTTGCCGTTGTTGGACTGTTGCGGCGTCTGTCTTCTTACTCTCCACAAGTTTGTGGGTTTCCACGAGGGACGCCAACAACAGTTTTTCATTTTCGGTAAATTTATCTCCTACAATGCCAATTTTATATATAGTTATGAACATAGATCATTAATTATATGCGTACTTACCACTTGCCATTGTGTAAACACTTTTGCAACACGCTGCTATTTGTTATTATTATACTGCGTCCTCTTTGGAATGTCAATTGGAAATGGAAGAGTCGCACTGTCGCTGTCGTCTGTCGTCTGTCAAGCTGCCAACATGGTCAGATTGCAAACCTTACCACACCAAAATCACTACACTTATTCTGCGGCAACACGAACGCACACGAGCATTACCGGAGACTGTGCTCAAAAAAGCCGATCAGAGTTCAACGCTTTCATTCCCGAGCATTAACGAAGTCCAAGCTTGCGATGGAATCAGCTAAAAACGCATGCAAACGGTTTTCCGAACATTGCCGGAGACTGTGCTCCAAGTCCGACTCCACATATTTTTCAAGGTCGATCTCGAGCTACCACTATGAATACCAGCATTAGTAAAATACCAAGCGGGAATGATACATTGAATGATTTTACATTGTTCAAACTAAATTCAAAGCATCCGTTAATTTACAGCTCGTTTAAATTGTCCGCTAATTTTCTGTTGTTGGACAAGATTATGAATGTTTCCTTTTGGCCTACTGGTGTGGCCGTTAGTAGGTATTTTCATGGAAAAGATACAAATCAGAATTTTCAAAAATTAGGGATACAACGTGTGATAAAATAATAAGATCTCAAACTTCTTGTGACATTGTAAACAACAAGCTGACAACGATCTCAACTAACAACTGTTGTCCTATCAATTTATCAAAATTAAAGAATGGTCAGAGTTTTGACTGCTGTGATCTAGCTGTGTATTATCAAAATGTCAGAGGTCTCAACAGCAAAATTGATGTTTTCTATTCTAGTGTTAGTGAATGTGAGTTTGATATAGTTGCGCTTAGCGAGACGTGGAATAAACCGGAATTAAGCTCACAAGAGTTATTTTCTGACATTTATAATGTTTATAGCAGTGATCGTAAATTCAGTGTTCTAAACTTGGTAACTGGTGGCGGCGTTTTGTTGGCTATCAACAATTCTATTAAATCTACAGTTGTAGATACTTCCTTATTCGATGTCCAGTTCCCTGAAATTGATTTTCTAGTAGTCAAATGCTCATTTGAATATAAAACTTTCTATCTAGGTGTTGTATACATACCGCCATTTCTATCATTTGAAATAGTGAATAACTTTTTAGAAACTATTGGAGAATGGGATATTTCTCATTCTGACACAATAATGTATGTAGGAGATTTTAATTGTCCTAACTTTATTTCAAGTAATTATTTGGATGACCGTAAATCTCGCATCATCAAGGACTTGCTGGCGTTGTTAGACATGACACAGTTCAGTGAGGTGTTAAACAAAAACGACAGACAATTAGATTTAGTAATAAGTAATTTTAGTTGTAAAGTCACTCGTGAAGATGTAACATTGGTACCTGCAGATGCTCATCATCCATCCTTATCAATTGAATTAGATGGTTTGTTTTTAAAACATAAGAATTTTGTCATAAACAGCCGCAATAAGGCTTATAATTTTAGGAAAGCAAATTTTTACTCTCTATATAATGATTTTATGCACTGTAATTGGAGTTTTCTAGAAAATTGTAGTGATGTGGATAAGGTAATTGAGCGTTTTTATAATAAGGTTATAATAAGGTTTACCAAATTTTAGATAAAAATGTGCCGGTTTACAAAAATTATAGTCACAAATATCCGTCTTGGTATACGAGTGAATTGATACGTTTAATTAAATTAAAATCTAAATTTCGTAAGTTGTCAGGTGAAAATAAAACATCTTTTTACACTAACAAATTTAAGGAGCTTAGGTTAACAGTTAAACAAAAAATAAAAGATGACTATTCTAAATATTTGCAAAATGTTCAAGCTAATCTGAAAAAAGAACCGAAATCTTTTTGGAGTTTTATAAAGAATAAGCACAAAATTTCTCGAATTCCGGGAAACATGGTATATGATAGTAATGTGTGTGATAGCCCCGCATCAATAGTAAATGCATTTAAAAAACATTTTGAAAGTGTATATTCTGATTTCAAACCACCTGATAATGAATTTTCCAATTTAAAATCTGACATTTTCAATGTGATAGAGATTAGTAATGAACCAATAACTAAAACGGATATTTTAAGGGCGGGAAAGAAATTGAAAAATAACTTTACTGCAGGTCCAGATCTAATTCCTTCTTTCATTTTAAAAGACTGCTTGACAGTTTTAGTATATCCTTTGCTGAATATATTTAATTTAATTGTAAAAACATCAGTTTTTCCAACTTTATGGAAAACTGCCAAAGTATGTCCAGTACATAAATCTCAAAATCGTTCTCACATTATAAATTATAGACCTGTTTCAATCTTAAATAATGTAGCCAAACTTTTTGAGAGTATTATTTACAGTCGCATATATGCAGCAGTAAATAATAAAATATCTGTTTTTCAGCATGGCTTTATGAATTGTAGATCTACTGTAAGTAACTTAGCGGTTTTTAGTCAATTTTTGTGTGAAAATGTAGACAGTCGAGGGCAAGTTGATACTATATATACCAACTTTTCCAAAGCTTTTGATAAGATCAATCATAATCTATTAATTAGCAAACTCTCAAAGTTAGGTTTTAGTGACAATTATGTTAAACTTATAAGATCTTACCTAAGTCAACGTGACCAATATGTTTATTGTAATAGATTTTGTTCTGACACATACTCAATAACAAGCGGTGTTCCACAAGGAACTTAGGTCCTCTACTGTTTTTGTGTTTTATTTATGATATTTGTGATCATTTAGAGTGCAATATTTTGATGTTTGCCGATGATTTAAAAATGTATTCCTCTATAAATAAAATTAATGATTGTATTGTTTTACAAAAACAGATTAATATTTTATATAATTGGTGTTTAGCAAACCGTATGTTTTTAAACGTAAGCAAATGCAGAGTTACATCGTTTAGTCGCAAGTTCAATCCCATTCACTTTCAATACGCGATTGATACTGTAATTCTTGAACGATGCGATAATGTCAAAGACTTGGGTATCTATTTTGACTCTCATCTGACATTCAATTATCATATTGAGTTAACTGTTAACTCAGCGTTTAGAACATTAGGTTTTATCTTTAGAAGTTGTAAAAATTTCTATGATACATCTGCTCTTACAAGTTTGTTTTGTAGTTTGGTTAGAACTAAATTAGAATACGCCAGCCTTATTTGGAATCCAACTTACACCAAGTACAAATTAGTTATTGAAAAAGTTCAAAAATCATTCTTAAAATATTTATCATTTAAAACTCTTGGAGTATATCCTCAAAGAGGATGCAATTATGTCGAATTGCTGCTTGACTTTAATTTTATTTCTTTAGAAAAACTTCGGAATATAGCTTTAGTTTTATATTTACATAAGCTACTAAACAATAAGATTGATTGTATTCAGCTATTATCCTGCATAAATATTATGGTGCCAAGATTATCGTCTAGATATCATGTTACATTTTTACGCAACAACCCTCATACCAATCTGCTGCTGAAAGCACCAATTGACGTCATGATGGCAAACGCTAACAAGATTTCTGATGCATGCGACATATTTGATAGCACGTATAACTCTCTAAAAGTAGTGTTATATAATTTGTAAGTATGTGAATATTATATTATGTATAACTATTTTCAATTTAAGTTCAAAACTATGTATTTTTGTATTTTATTTGTACATTTTATTTTTAATATTTCTTTTTAAATATTTCTTTTTATACATTAAATTTGCTCTGTAAATGGATTTCTGTTGAGCAATAAAGGCTATTATTATTATTATTATTAGCAAGATACAGACAACACTACTTACACTTACAGAGGTTGAACAGATACAGCAGCCGGATTCTGAATGGTTTCGACTCCCTCGATAGTATCGAGTACGCCATTTTTCCGAGATTGAGCGATTCTCATTGCCTTCGTCTTGTCAGAGTTTCGTCTCGCAGGTCACGTGCTTTCGACTGGAAACGTCAGTTCCAGACGGGACCGAAGTAGGTATCGAGTTAGCCGTAGAATGCCTCTATCGCTCTCGATTTGGTAGTTTATCTCTTTCTACCGGTTTGAAAATATCGCGGGAGCTTTGTGGCCAACGAAGACCATAAAACATCTGCGAAACAAAAGTGGAATATTTTTTCCGTCGAAGACCGTTTTCAGAGGATTTTGCGGGTAGAAAGTAATAAAACATGTGCAAATTAAATTTCTTTATTCTTGGCAGTCAGTTTTCTGAAAACTTGGCAAGAAGAAAGAAGCACCCTGCAAATTACATTCATTTTGCAAATTTTTTAATCAAGTTTATCAGGTAAGTATACTTAATATTTTTAATAATTAATTGTTTTGCTAGTTCTTAAAAAAAGATTACTTTTTACACAATAATTATAAAATATGTTTTAGGGCGACATTTAAAGTGAAAGATGCTCACTGGGAGATTTTCCTTGATTTTTGCGAACAGTATCCTGATTTCGCAACAGGTAAATTGAATTGCTCCAACGGTCGACCAAAATATAAAAAGTTGTGGGGCGAATTAGCAACTACATTAAATTCTGCTGGATATGGTGAGAAATCAGTAGAAAAATGGCAAAAAGTAAGATTAAAGTTCAAACAAATAAACATAAGCTGCATTTGATAGACGTACTTTTATTGTTTTAGACGTGGAGTGATTATAAATGCTCATTAAAGAAAAAAGCGGCCGAAGAGCGACGAGCACAAATCGCCACAGGTGGGGGCCCTGATGATGAAAAAATAAGTTTGTCAGAACAGGAGCTGCGCTTTTTGGGAATTTTAGGCGCAACTTTTTATAAAGGGTGCGATGTACCAGAACGTGGTGTAAGAAATTAATCTCTTTAAAATTACAAAACAAAATTTATTATTTTATTTGCAGCTGGGACTTTTAAATAGAGAGTTCATGGAACGAAAAGAAACTGTCGAAGCGGGACCTTCTGGATTGGGAGCGAATGGTCGATTGAGAACCCCGGGATCAAAGCATAAGTTGCTGGACGTGGAAGAAAACGACCACAACTATTCATTTAACACACTCAGCGGCAATTGTAAAAAAATGAAGAGGGACGAAAATCCTGTCCAGCTTTATGCAGAAACCATATGTGTCTTAAGAAGCATTCGGGATATTATAGATATTAGGTTAAAAGATATCAGTGAAATTATTAAAAATAAAAACTGCAATTGTGATTGTAAGAAAAAATAATTATTATAGAATGTTTTATTTCCATAATTTACATTTCAGACTAAAAACTAAGAATTAATAATGAAACAAATTTAAAATTTGCACAAAAAACCGACTTCAATATGATTTATTATTATTTTATTTATTGACTCAAATTGCTTGAATTAATTAAACAAATAAACTATTATTTATTTATATGCAATATTTATTAAACAAATTGAGGAAAACAGTTTAGAAGATTTTTTTCATCCACTTGACTCCCTCGGTGCATAATCTACTATTTTAATTTCTCACAAATTTTATGAAATGTCTAAAAAAACGATTAATAAGAATAACTCAAAAACTACTGGTCAGATTTTGATCAAATTTAAATAAAACCAAATCACCTTCCAAATAAAAGAAGAATCATCAAAATCCGTTCACCCAGAAAAAAGTTTAGGTAACACAAAAAAAATACAGTCGAATTGAGAACATCTTTTTTTTCGAACGGTTAAAAAGTTATAAAAATTACAAAAAATAGCGATGTACAATTTCTTGTCGAACCGCCCTCCCCTCATTTAGTGGATTTACAATTTCATTATTGTTTATGTTGATCGCTTCAATTATTGGTTCCATGGCCTCTCCTGCCAAAGCAATATTATTGGTAATACAAATATTATGTAGAACACTGCAGGCATTTGTTAAGCTTCCAACAAAATTTGGAGAATATCTGGCTGTCCGCTCTTTTAAAAGACATCGGAACCTCATTTTCAACAAGCCAATGCACCTCTCCACACAATTTCGAGCACTTATATGTGCCCTGTTATACCTAGACTCAGGTGAACCTTCTTCAGCATTTAGGAAAGGAGTCATAAGATAAGGCTCCTGTGGATAGCCAGAGTCTCCAAGAAGCCAAAATCCTCTATCACCACCAATGTACAATGTATTCAACAATTCCTTTACTTGCGATTGTCGCCATATAAAGGAATCGTGAGTAGAGCCTGGATAATTTGCATTCACATTCAATATTTTTAAATCACTGTCACAAATAATTTGCACATTAAGGGAATGAAACCCTTTTCTATTAATAAAATTATGTTCCTCCTCGTTCGGCTTCAAAATAGCAATGTGTGTGTCCCATCTACCACTCCAACAACGCCAGGAAAATTGAATCTGTTCATAAACGCCGCTTTTTTTGCGTTTAATTTCCTTCTAGTTTGCGGGAAAACGATTGCCTCGTTTGCTAAAAACGTGTCAATCGCTGCCGTAACCTGATGAATAGACCTAAAATCAATTAAAGTGTCATTCTTTGTCATCATGTATCCTTCTATTTGTAATTTACCTGCAAACCGACGTCTGACTTAATCCTAAATGAAAACCCTCCCCTACACTTCTTTGGTAGCCACCTGTTGCATAAAAACGTAGAGCCGCCAAAACTTTCGTTGGAACACTAATACCAGATCTATACTTTGGTATATCTAAGTGTGGTATTAGCTGTTCAATTAAATTTTGTGTCAAAACTTTGGTCAAGCGGAATAGCTCAATAAATCTTTCTTCGGGGAGGTCAAAAGGCTCACTATTATCGCGAAGAAGTCGTCGTTGAATACGAAGTTTCCGCCCTGCCTCCTGTTCTTGACGGCGCCTTAAAAAATGATCTACAATGGGCAGCATATTGTTTGATTGAATAGATTAGAGAAAACTAAAAAAACTACGATACGGCACGAGATACGAATAAAATTTAAAACGAGAAAGATGGAGCGTAGAAGATCACAATGATCAGCTGATGTTGGCACCGACTGCTGCCGAGTATCGCCGACTGGCGCCGACCAATGGCGCTACGATCGGCTACGACGATAGCCAACTCGAAAGTGCTTTAGAATACCAAAAAACGATGCGAGTTCCTCTTTCGAGTCGCACCTTCGACTCGCTCGCTATCGCTATCGGCAAGAATTTCAGAATCCCCCTGCAGAGTGGATGAACAGAAAAATAACAGAGAGTACCACAGGTACCATAGATCATTTTTGTCATCTGTCAATTGGCATACAGAACGCCATGTCTTACACTTATACTAGCAGAGCGCCATCTATAAAGTTAATACTCTATAAACTTAATAGGTTTAAGTCTTGGTCTTTTTTTATATCTTTTATGTATATAAAATTTACAACTTTTAAAAAATCTTTAGTATTATCATGAGGTTCTAAGACTGGATTTATGCTTAAGCAGTCTGCTTCTTGATTTGACTGTCCCGGGTTATATTTTACTTTAAAATTATATTGGGATAAATAATATGTCAAATCACCTAGTTGCTCATCAGTTCTAGACTTGATGTTTAGGTTCTCCAATGGTTTATGATCTGATTATACTATAAACTCTTTATTCATAAGCCGGTGTTGTCAATATTTTACAGCTTCCTTAATTGCCAGACATTCTAAATATATTGCCTTCTTGTTCTTTTGAGTATCTGTCAATTTTTTTGAAAAATAAGCTACAGGTTTAATTTCTCTATTTTTATCTTTCTGTTTTAACACAGCTCCCACTCCTTTAATACTGGCATCAGTGTTAATTTTTATTGGTTGTTCTGGGTCAAATATTTTTAGAATTGGTTTTGAGCATAGTAATTCCTTTATTTTATCAAATGACTTCTTGACATTCTTTGGTCCATATAAATTTTATATCTTTCCGTAATGAATTGTGTAATGGTTCAAGGATAATTGCATTGTGTGGTACAAATTTATGATAAAAGTTTTTTTCCCAAGGAACTGGCGTATATTTTTCCTTGTTTCTGGAATGAGAAAGTTCCTAACTAAAAGTATATAATCAAATGTTAAGTAAAACCTTTTAAAGATATAAATGGCTATAGTAAATAACAAAAACATAAGTAAAAAACTATAAAAATACAATTTATACATAGTATTAACGGCACAGATGTATGCTACAATTTTATAAAAAACGAAAAAAATAGTTTTATACAAAAAAAATTATAAATAAAAATAGCATAGCGTCACAATTCTTTTTGGAGTTGTTGGAATTTTTGTTGTTAACATTTTTTGTAATGTTATTCTTGCATCACAAAGATCGGTCTCCCAAGGTCACACTTATAGTTTCCAAATAAGATCTGCGTCTCCGAGATTTTTTCCTAGCGCTGCAATTCGGTGTTGCCGAAACCGCAGATAGTTATTAATTGCGACAATATACATTTTCGTAAAATTTTCATTAGTATATTTGCAAAAAAATACAAATGGCTGCGTATTTTTCGATATGTCATGTCACCATGTCAGTTGTCAGTCTACAAATTGACAAGTGACACATTTATATTAGGATTACTTCATTCTGACGTCACAGTCTTAACATGGAAAAATGGTAAAAGCAGGTAAAAGTTATTTATCTAACGATTTTGGAAAATAACCATTTCGACTTGAGCATTTTGTCTGCAAGACGGCTGAAAAGAGTTCTGCATTAGTGCGAATAGAAGCAGTTTCTTTCCGAAAAAGTTGAATACAATTTTTTTTCTGATTATATACAAAATATTTGTTTCAAACATTCCACCATAGATTCGGCAACAAAGTAAAGAAAAAGTGCGGGACAATCGTTTTATTTCATTGGAAACAAACGGAAAACACCGATCTTTAATTGCTATGACTGCAAACAAGAAATGAAAGTTGCCTACGAGGTTAGTTTTTTTAACATTCTTTACTAATTGCATTGTTTATGCTAATTGTTATACTGCACTATCACAAACACTTTGTTGTTAACAATCTTATTGTTTTTATGACACACCATAACTTTTGTATGTGACAGCATTGAACTTATACGTCATCACTTAAGTTGTCTATTGTTTTTTTGGTTTGTGTACGTGTCTTGTCAATTGTGGGAAGTGACATATCGCTTGTCAATTTTGTTGTTTTTGGAGACATTGTTGGGGGATGTTCTGATTGGACAATATTACTTATGCTTCTATAGCTTAGCTATAGGTTATCAATGGTTGCAATTTCGCTATCTTGACTTTACATCACCCTACTGTATAAATATCACTTGTCAAAAAATTTAAGGTAGTCTGCGCATGCCCAATGCCCATCTGATTTCTTTGTATATTCGGACAGCGATGAGATTTCTCTTCCCCTCCTCACTTATTTTATCTCTGCGTATTTCTTTTCTGTTACTGTAGTCGTCTCGCCAAGACGCAAAGTTTGTAAACTGCCAAAGTCCAAAGTGAGCGTTGTCGTACCGGTGTTTATATTATTCGTTATCTCTACTTCGTGCAGGGTTGCCAGATCTACCGAATTTTCGGTAGATCTACCGAATTGATTCCGAATCTACCGATCTACCGATTTGAACTGTTAATCTACCGAAAAG